>KB296106.1:196452-209190 GCA_000328365.1 Capitella teleta | reverse complement strand
GAAGAAAAGTACAGAGGATTGAGAAAGAGGAGGAGAGAGAAGAAGTGGAGAAGAGTGAAGAGAAAAATGCAATGAGGGGAGAGAAAGAGGAGAAAAGAAATGGTAAAGAAAATAATGATGCCGTGAAGAATGAGACGCCCTCTCCAGGAGAAGTTAAGCAAAACGGCAGCAAAAAGAAACTAAAGAAGAAAAAGAAGATGATTAAGAATGAGACTGAGAAGCCGTTGAAGACTGTTGTACAAACAGATGCCAATAAAGATGGACAAAAGAAGAAGAAAAAGATCAAGAAAAGGGGATCAATCGTAAATAAACGCAAACCCATCACAGGCATCATGAAGAAGAAGTGAAAATACCAATTCATACTAATAAATATTGCTGTGATTTTAATTTCTCTTTTCTGTTTATCTGTGTGGAAGATTTTACTTTATTTTGGATCACATAGATTATGGGCTGTTCTTGTACATTTCTGTCTATTAATTGACAATTTGACTGATTTCAGATTTTTTGCTATGAAGCTGATATGGAAATATTGAACTTGTGACAAACCCAACACATTTGGCATATCTACAGCAAAGGAGAAAACTAAACAACAAAGGTTGACAATACTAATTGGGAGCACATTTTTTTTTTCCATCTAGAAAAAAAAAAACACATAATGGGCTTGAAATCTTATGTATAATTGCCTTACCCCAGTACTTGTATCCAAATAAAATAAATATATATTAATTTTCAAAAAAAGAGCACCTAATGCAGTGACTAAGCAGATATAATAATCAACATATTACATTATGAAAAATTTAATGTATTTCAGACTTCTTCCTAAGTAAGCCGGTTCTTACCAATTTGATCTGCCTAAGAACATAATCTTTAACATATTTTGTGACGTACACCAGAATCATTTGTGACATATTTTGATGTGACGAATAAATAAATATACAGCGGGGTTTCACTGTACATGTAGTTGAGATCAGAGAAATTTTGATTTTTGCACATTTTAGAACAAGAGAATTCAGAGATAAATGGATGTACGAGAATGAGAAAAAAATGTACATGTGATAAAAATAAAACATTAAAAAAAAACAGAAGTTAGTGAAAAACACCTCAATAGTATTTAACAGACATTTTGATTGGCACATATTTCTTTTTTCATTATTGCGAATTCTAACTCTGTGTGAAAAACAAAAAGAAAATAATCGCAAATGTCAATGTTGATGGATTGAAGTGTGAAGCACATCCAAAAACTGTGGGGTCAAATTTGAAGCAGCCATCTTTGCCGTCTATCACTTCAAATTTTTGGCCGTGGCAAAATGCTCTTCCACTCAAATAGGCGATTCCTAAAGCGAGATATTATTTCATGCACATTATTTTAAGGTTTCATATCAATTATTTACCCAACGAAGTTCCATTGTACTCCGCAGCCTTACATTCCTCGTACAGGGACTCGCAATATTCAAGACAGACATGAGCTTTCCTAGAATTAATAAAACATAGTGATGTTAAATTAAATAATTTCGTTTTTCACCTGTCAAACCACAGATATTGCTCAGGACTACAAAAGTAGCACATCAGGTAGTTCATACGATTGCGACAGTTATCTGTCGCACCATACAGAGGATACATGCCCCCAAAGACAGACGTCACTTCTGTTCTTTTACAGCATGCATTGTTTGCATACCAGGAGCAGTTCACTAAATTGTTTTCATTCCGAGACACTCTTGTACCTCCTGAAATAAGCGAGAAGGTTATAAATCGGCAAAATGGGCGCAGGTGCATACCGAAATAGGTGCACGGTTTTCCCGTGTCCACAATCATTTCTGATGAAATCAGAGGAAACATGCTTGCGATAAATATCAGCCAAGGCAATGCTGCTGGCTGCCACATTTCCATTTCAGATAATTACCAGAACTTCGAGAAAAGGTCTAAATGAGTCAATCATAAATATTAAATGCAAATGGACTGCATTTAATTTCAAGTTGGTGAATTATTCTTCAGAGAGAATTAAGCTAAACCAAAATAGTCCATTCCAAATCGATGGCCAAAGGTTTCATCTTTCATGTGATATGGTCACTTCTCAGAGGTCAATGCTCAAGGAATAAGATGAAAATTGAGTCCATGATCTGATGGCATCAGAAAGTGAAAGGAGCTGTCAAAGTGGATACTGCATCGCACGCCGCTGAAAAACATAAGATACTCAATATTTGTCAATGATAACTGGTTGATTTACTGATATGTATGTGCCAAAACGAATGAAAATGATTACACAAATAACTATTAAAACTATTTAAAGGAATATAATTGGAGGTGAAGGACCAGTTCACGACTTGATTACTACCGGCTCAACAAACGGTCAAGGCAAGCGAGCAGCCTGGCGAAAATGGCAATATGGGCAAAGAAAATCAAGCGGACTTTGAGTCCTCAGAATCTAATTTCCTTGTTGACAGATTCGAACAGACCACTCTTGGTTATGTTCATGTTGTTCTTGGCTGAGATTTTCGTTAATATATTTGTTGTCAACTACATTAAATGTGGGTAAAACTGGATGACATATTGATTGTGAGCGATAATACAGTTACGACCTGTATCTTTGGAGGATGAGAGCCGTGCGGTTGATGATATCCGTTGATCAGTTGCGTTGTCCGGTCGATTTCGAGACGATCGAATAGGGAAGCAACCAAGTATTTTCCTATATTTTTCCTGCTTTCAAATTATTGGATCTTTTAAATTAACAAGAATTTCTTATTAAAATATCACTCTGCTGCGGCAGTAATCATAACGCACCTTCGTGCTGAAATAATTAGCTGACCAAAGTACTGTTATTTTTTCGTTGTTATGGATGAACACCTATCAGACAGGTACTGGATAAATATTAACAATACTTATGTAAAGAACCTTATTTGCAATAACCATCCCGTACAATGTGTATACTGTAGAACAGGACATTTTCGCACCACATGAAATTTTCGCTATATTCGTGGTCACAATCGACCGCAAAAATTAAGATGTTCACAAAATATTCTGAGTGATCTTATACAATATGACACTATGCTTGACCACGAATAATTGGTGCCGCGAATAAAGGCCTCTAGTCATAAAACCGCAATTTGCAGTCCACAGAAATTTTCTGTTGTACAGTATGTGACTCACCATAACTAAATCAGTCTGGAGTTGCAAAATTAAAATAATGGTATATTCATAAAGAGCTGCCAATTATCTCAACATGGTTTTTCAAAATATCTCTTCTAGTTCAGAAGTGACGAGTGTTTGAACAATGTGAAAGTGCTGGAAATTGCAATTGAATATTATGATTTTAGTCACTAAAATAACCCTTTCTCAGGTATTAATAGAAGGATATACGGTCTATTTTCTTGGATCGAATTGAAGTTAAGATGTTGAACTACCACAATACAGAGAAACGCAAAAATTTAAATAATTCAGCCTCAGGCGATTTCCTCCCTATTTCTCTCTTATGGTCTGTGCAACTTTAAACTGATTTTGTTCTGGCGGGTCACATTATATATTCACATTATACCGGTATAGTTAGTGGCTTTAATTGCTTATAATTTTACGAATTAGTGTTCTGGTTTTTTCATCATGACTTGAATCTATTGATAATGGAATTGTTTTCCTTAATTCTTTTTTCACTGTATATCACTTTGTTATTTCTTGTTATTGCCTGTATGTACTCTTCAGATACTGAAATCGACTGGGTTGCGTACATGCAAGAAGTGGAAGGGGTCATTAACGGAACTTTTGACTACACTCAACTCAAGGGAGACACTGGCCCGCTGGTGTGAGTGATCACAACAAAAAATAAAAATAACAATAACAAAATTATCTAACTAAATTCACTTTTCTGCAGATACCCAGCTGGTTTTGTTTACATCTTCCTGGGATTATACTACATCACTGATCTCGGCAGAAATGTGCGACTGGCACAGTATATCTTCATCGTCTTTTACTTGATCAACATCCTCCTTGTGTTCAATATTTATCGCAAAGTGAAGAAGGTAAGAGGGAATCCAGGAAAAACGAATGCGTTTAATGAGAGAACTTTTAGGTTCCTCCTTATGTCTATTTCTTCATGTGCTGTGCATCGTACAGAATTCACTCAATTTTCGTTCTCCGTCTCTTCAATGACCCAGTAGCCATGATGCTGTTATTCACGGCGGTTAATCTCTTTGTTTATGATAAGTGGTACCTCGGATGCGTGTTTTACAGGTGTGTGTGTGTGTGGCTATTGATTGAATAATTATCAGCATTAACAGTGTATCTTTTCAGTGTGGCTGTCTCTGTGAAGATGAACATTCTTCTCTTTGCCCCTGGCCTCTTGGTTTTGCTCTTATTCCGTCACGGATTGCTTCGTACCGTCGTTCATTTAGCTCTTTGTGGAGTCATCCAGGTGATTGCAGTTCAACTAAAGAACATCCGGATGATTCAATTTCCTTTTAGGTCCTTCTCGGTGTTCCCTTCCTCCTGGAGAATCCAGCTGGTTACTTAATTAGAGCTTTCGACCTTGGCCGACAATTTTTTTTCATCTGGACGGTGAACTGGAGGTTCCTTCCGGAAGAAATCTTCCTCAGTCGATATTTCCATGCGGCTCTTCTCCTTCTTCATCTCTCCTTTCTTCTTTTCTTCTGTTTCGGAAGATGGAACAGGTTGAACGTCAGAATATGATGAATGTCAAAATAATTTTTATGTTCTTCAGGATGTTTGGCAGTTTAACCAACTTACTCTCTAAATCACCTGAAAGAGAGAACATTTCACCAAATTGTAAATTTGAGAACAAATAATAAAAACTTACTTGAATATTTTTTCATGTACAGATTTAGTTGGCATCCTTTTCACTTCCAACTTCATCGGAATCTGCTTCAGCCGTTCTCTGCATTATCAGTTCTATGTGTGGTATTTCCACACGCTGCCTTACTTACTCTGGTGCTGCCATCTCCCCTCTGTTGTACGGTACGTGCTTCACCCACTGAACTCTATGATGGAGTGGTTCCACTCTCAGAATAGACGCTGCCATTCTATAGTTCACATGGTCGAAATGTCTTTGCAGTTTGCTCATTCTGGGCGTGATAGAGATGTCATGGAACACGTATCCTTCCACTGATTTCAGCAGCGCTTCTCTTCACATCTGCCACGCCCTCATTCTGACCTCACTCTGGTTCAGCTCACGTGTAGGAAACATAAAGAAAATCAATTGAATCAATTTATGATTAACTTATTTAATAAATGGAATGTTTTTTGTCTTTTTACTTTGTAGTTTTGATAAAATTCAGATGAATATTATGTGTATAGACATTAACAAATTTTCAAGTGGTGTATTCTAAAAATGCTGAAATTTCCAAGCTAAATTACAAAAATTAAGAATGGTGATGGTTCTTACTTTTTATTCTTCTTCGTGGGCTTATTTAACCTTGGAATCCTGAAGCAACTAAGTCTTATATGCAGTTCGAGGAGGTAAGCAGGAGTTGAGTGCCGTACCTAAGGACACAATTATGGTTGGTGGCTGGCTTTAAACCTCCAGTTATCATTGTTCTGTTGGCAATGATATACAAGTATATGGTGACTAACTGAATTTATTTTATAAGTTCTGCCAGCTATGACAATTAACTGTTTAGTGTAAACTTTATTAAAATAGCACAGGTCATTACAAAATTATGGCTGAACGGACTCAGCAGGATTTCGGAAACCCTCTACAAATATATGTATGGTATATCAAAGAAGCTTTATAGCTTCTTTGCTTTTACGCAAGACTCAGAATCTGCGACAAGCGACTTATTTCAGAGTGTGGCATTACATATTTAATTAATATTAATTGGCTAAAGATGCGCATGAAGTGTAAAAGTGTTAATAATCAAAATAAGTGCACTAAATCATTTATAACAGGAGTTATACTAAGTGTAGGCTGTTTCGTTTTTGCAGTTGGTGGCTCTGTCCCTCGGACACCCACAGGGTTGTGTGCATGCGCAGTGCAGTAGTAGTATAGTAGTGCTTTCATGCTTTCAGCTGCTGCCGTCGACTAGCCGAAAGGCGAATCGGGGTGCAATATAAGCCGCCCTCTGTCGGTACATAGCCTCTCCACAACTCGACTCTTGCAGTGCCTCCCCGAAGCTAACCTAGCTAGCGGGCAACCACTGTAAACTGGGCATCTCGCGACCCCAGGCTAAACCTGCAAGGGAGCAGTATGCAGCCCCTAGGTGTGTTACCAGGCCCACCGTACCCGTGTGGACACGCCCTGGCATCACACCAATGCATATCCCACCCATGGGTCAAATGGGGGGTGCTACGACCCGGGCGGAAGAGGGATTAACACCCCACCGGCCAACGCAGCAACACACCAGCCCAGCCAGGGCTGCAAGGCGGATGAGGGACGCGTTCCCCAATGGCAATTGGCAAGGCAACCATTGGGTGGTAGGAGTTGCGACCACAACCGACATTTAGCAATAGACAAGCAAATGATGGACTCATCTAACAACACTAGGGTTAAAGTCCCTAACAGTCTTGAGACCTCTACCGACATGCAGCCTGATGCTGTGAATGAAACTGTAGATCCAAATCCCCAGGGACGACCTATGGCGGATGCACATGGAAGTAAGGGCTCAAAATTGGTGAGCTATAGGAGGACCCTGAATGTCTCCACCCTGAATGTTAGAAGGACCCTACATGTATCTGGTAATCACAGGAAGCAGGAACTAGCAGATCACTTCAGCAAGTATTGTCTAGATCTCCTTGGCATTCAGGAACATAGAATTGTACATGACGAAACCATCCGATATGGCTCCATACAAGGATAAACTCCTATAACATCTTCGGCATGAAGGAACGAAAGAGGTGCAGCTACAGGAGGTGAAGTAAATTTCCAAAGATCTAGAACTCTATGCATCTTACCGGCCTTATTTTCAAGTATAAACATGACTAGATAGTTTGAGCTGCATAGTATTCTGAGGAATTGCCAGCCAATTACCTCTAGTATCCCAGTCAAAGACGAGACTAAAATCATATCACTGATCATCCTCATCATTTTATCCTTTCGGGTCCAACTCCACGTACAGAGCAGGCTTGGGGGAGAAATTTGGCCAAACAATTATCTCATGTCTTATTGACGTGTGTGTCAGGGGATTGGGAATATCTGACCATGAAAATCGAAAATTTTAATTTTGAAATTTCAGGAATTTGTGCGAGAGTGGCTTAACTTATTACATGCGATCCTATGCCGACCGTGGGGGTCGAGGTCCCGGGTTCGAGACCCGATCAGGCCACGGGCGTTATGATTGTGAATTACAATTGTGATTCTTCAGTGACTCTGCAGTGCTGCCCAACTGCCCAACAAGGCCGGGCGCTGTGTACTACTGTCTATGGTGGTATGCAGGATAAAGAACCCTTGGGATTTATCGATAAGAGTAGGGGGAAACCCCGGTCCCAGGCCTTCTGTTCTGGCGCTCGTATCATCCGATTGGTTTGGGTGGAGCCGTAAAACTCCAATCACTCACTATTACATGCGAAATTCATGTCTATGCAATGCATACCCCAACTGTTGCGTTAGCATAACCAGAGAGACGCGTTTCTGGTGCACTATTGACCTAAGTATATATGAACACTGTGCAAATACAATTCTCACAGTCGCAAATAAGCTTATAATTCGTCATGAGCATCCTTCGATCTCAAAATCGTCTGCCGTTAGGAGGACGCTTCGAAACGCCCAGACTCCGCGCCAATTAATAGACCTACAAATCAATTCATCCCACTCTCAATCAAATTCCTACGGATTAGTTAAATTCGGCGTGAAAATTTTCCTGACTATGTCTATGTCAGTATTTCCTATGATTATGAATCTGGGTAAGGAGGAACGTGGTGACGTAAATCACACCGAGTCATGACTGCCTCGTGACTGAACGGAGACAAGAGAGTGCGTGATGGATAGACGATGCTCAGTTCATCGGAGTCAAATCAGGCGAGTGGGTTGCTCTGTCTGGCGTCCATATCGATTAGTCTGAATATTCCGGATGCCGCGACTGATTCCCTTCTTTGATTCGATGGCGTTGAAAAATGTTGAGGGTTTCAAGATACGGAGAGTGCGGTGTGTTAAAACGGTGCAGTGATACGAAAATACAATCCCTACAGGTATATCTATAGGAGCTCTGCTATTCCCTAGCTATATTGGAGTTGACCCAATTAATTCAATAAAACGAAATAATACTAGTATCATAAAAAAATATGAATCAATAAAGTAATAATTAATGATAATAATAACATAAACAACCTATAAAATCATAGTGCATATATAATTAAGAAAACCATTTTTTCCCCCAGATTTTTGCTTTAGATTTTCCCATTTTTCCTCGTTCTATTTCAGCTGTTTCTTTTTCTTCGCTACCTTTATTTCGGGTGGATTTTTCTTTTTCTCTGGTGCCTCGGTGCCAGTGGGTGGTTATCCTTGTCACGATTTCAACACCTGCTGACTTCAATGAGCGATTCCACTCTGCCGTGAAAATGTTTGTCTGGGGGACGAAATTAACTAACTTGTGGACACTAGGAATCGGATACGGTCTCACAGAGGAGATATTCAGCGAATAACAACAAAAAACGAATTGACGCTACAAAAAAACATTACCCACGCGGACGAAATGGAAAAAAAAAATCTATTACGAAAGTAAAAATACCGCGTCTATCTCGAACGCATGCAACACGACTTCACATCAAACAACCCTGGTTATCACACCCATTAATCGACTAATCACAATTTAATCAAACACTCGTATAATGATTTATGACCAATGCTCGGATACAAAAACACTCGATTACAATATATACCCATCCAGCAGTTGAGAGTTTCGCGAGTGTGAAGTTCGACTGTAGCGTCTATACGCTCCTCCTTTATTCCGTCAATCATTGGGAAAAAACATCACTTGTCTCGTTGCCTTTTCTTCAGTTTGTGTTCGTGTGAAATATTCTGCCTTTGAATCGTGTGTTTGTGTTTGCTCTGAAGCTCCGTGCGGCATCGTGTTCATGTGATTCAAGCCGTCGTGGATTTAATCTTGTGTTTATTGGCCATCTTTCGTGTCAGTGATGAAATGAACACTTGGCTCTGGGCGTTTCAAAGGTGTCCATTGCGAACGTGTTGCGGATTAATGTTCTTCTGTTTGAGGTGAGCTTATTTTGTATCAAGTTCCTGCAAACCGATCGCCCGATTATTGGCAAATGTACAGGTGTCTTTGGTGCTACCTGGTCGCGTATTACCTGCGCGTGCATGCTTTGATTATCATGCACGCTTATCATTTTATCAGTTGGTAATTAGTGCGTCGTCTAGACCAGGGCGTTCTATTTGATATTAAAGTGTTATGATACTTATGTTGTTACAGTTGACAAGTATTAAATCGAGTTGGCCTACATACATTATCATAACCGAATATATTATGGATATATATTATATATTATATATTAAACCACACAATCATGACAATGTACATGTGTAGGCCTATTTCTACTTTAAAATACATGTACATTTATGCTGATACACGAACAATGCTAATTATATGAATGCACATGTACATGAGTCATTTTACAGAACTGTACATGTAAACCTATACACGTATTATGTAATTATTGTCGGCTACATCTTCGACAATCTCAACTATATGACTTATGACGTATGATTACATGTAGTTACACTAATATAATATATTAGTGTAACTGTACTGCATATTATGCAGTACAGTTCTGCATGCCAGAGAAAATAATAATAATAATAATAATAATAATAATAATAATAATAATAATAATAATAATAATAATAATAATAATTTATTCGTATGAATGTACAAGATTATGGGAAGGTGAAACGAAAGAAAACAGAAAGAATAATCGAAAATCAAAACAAAATATATCAAAAACTACGTCATAACGCTAGCTTAATTAAATAATAAAATGTCTCTGAGTGCACATAGTATCGACATAGGAAGGTCTTCATTAGAAATTTAAAGCTCTAAAAACGTCAAGCCATAAAAATATAAAGGAGTAAGTAACTAGAATGCTTATAAGGGGTCACGTGATTAGTCAGAATTGAAACCAGATTTAAGGGGAATTCGCCATTCGAACAGTTCAATGAAATCTCGACATGCTTGTGATTTATCCCAAAACAGGATAAAATAATCCCCCTAAATTATATTCCAAGCTACTGCTAATGACAGAATACCAGTGGCCATAGAAACAATGATTACTGGCAAGCTTTAGAATGGCGTTACTGCTGCTCAGACCCTGCATACAAAAACTTAAAGAACGTATCAGAAGGATCGAAATTAAGTTTCCTTTTTGGCAAATTATTGATATATTTACTCCGTGTGCTTATATTTCGTTTCCAAATTCGCTTCCAACATTTTCGCCACGCTGTTAAAATTGGCCCAATATATCTGAAATCCCAAAGGGCAACCACAGAACGACGAGCAATACGAAAAAATATAAATAATAATAATAATAATAATGAACTTAATACATCAATTGAACAGTGCCCGAGTTTAGTTAAACAGTACAGATCGGAGATACTTATATATGTATGGATGTACATGTTCATAATATTTTCCATTTACAATAATTATTACAAGAGCATTATTAAAAATTATATAATAACATCTTCATGTGTCATTAAGTTACATCAAGTTGGATAAAACTTCGGTGTCGTTCGCAGAATAGGACGAGAATAGTGTACGTTATCTGTGGTGTCGTATCATAAAGACGTTCGTTCGGTGTACACTTTGTTCGCTCCTTCTTATGCACGTAATTAGAATAGGTTTTCAGTGCGCAAACGAGCTACCTTCACCCTCCGTATTAGCTATGATTTATGTTACTTATACAACGTAATTTCGTCTCAGGTATGATTCTATGCGCAGTGTGTTTGAATATTTGATTCACACTTCCTTGATTACTGCTGACGTCACCAATTAGCAGACGCTTCCTGGGGACGACTCTATTTGTCGCATCATCGTCATAAGGCAGGGGTCGGCATCTCAAATTGGGCAGGGGGCCGAATGTGAACAAAGCCAAATGACCGCGGGCCGGACCATGCAGGATTATAGTATTTCATATTACCAAAACCCCCGCCTCATTTCTCCTTCCACCATACACATGTATTGAGTCGATTCGTGCCACCAGATGTCTGGACAAGTGGGAAGAAAACATAAAAACATAATTCGTTTTAAAATATTAATTGAAGTCAGCTTTATTCCTTGCTTTTAATGGGCACATTAGATACAATATGACGACGATCTGAACAAAGTGAATCAAGATCGGGTTTCAAAACAGATGACGATAAAAAAAGAATGTCGTTAAGATGATTATCTGTGAGCTGGCTTCGGAGTTGACTCTTAGAAAATTTCATCTTGCTGAAAAGTTGCTCACATCGATAGGTACTACCAAACATTGATACAACCTGAAGAGCATTATCGATAAGGGAGGGAAACTGGCCGGAGGGAACGATAACATTTTTATAAAAATTAAAAAGCGAACAAGAACTGAATTTGGCTTTCAATTCCTCTGAACACTGCAGTTCAATTGCCTCCATTTGAAACCAAGTGGGTACCTCACTGACATCGATATCAAACGGTGCCACAAAGAGACGGAATTCTTCTTTATACGCGCGGAAGTCTCCAAATCTGTTCTTGAACTCCGTTCGAAGTTGGCTGATGACTTCGACGAAGGGAGTTGGATCCGTGCATTCAGACTCAGTGAGCCGTTGAAAGTGAGAATAGTTCCCATTTGACAGCTGCCTCTCCCACAGTTGAAGCTTCAATTCGAAAGCAGAGATTTTCCCATTAGCTCAGGTGCGAGGTTATCCTTCCCTTGCAACTGCATGTTCAGGTTGTTGATGTGCGTGGTTATGTCAGCTAAAAAGGCCAGTCGCGAGATCCATTTGGGGTCCTTGAACTGAGGATAAAGTTTATTCTTGGACTCCAGGAATTCACTGATGCATTCTCTGAGTTGAAACACTCTGTTCAACATGTTGCCTCGGCTCAGCCATCGGACCTCGCAAAAGTAGACAAGGTCACCATTTGCCTCTAATTCTGCGGCCTCCACAAGTGCCTTGAACTGCCTATGGTTGAGGGCATGTGACAGTATGAAGTTCACAACCTTGACAACGGTTGCCATGACATCCTGAAGAGAGGCTGCTTTAGCACAGAGTGCCTCCTGGTGGATGAGGCAGTGAAATTTCTTTAGCTGTCGAGTGCTGCCTGCTGCTTCACAGTGGCGCTGGAGCAAGGAGGCTGTTCCCTTGTTTTTTCCCACCATGGCTGGTGCGCCATCAGTTGTAATGGAAACCATCTTGGTGACGTCAAGCTCCATCTCAGCGATGCATTTCAGGAGAGAATCCAAGACGTCCTGACCTGTGGTCGTACCTTTCATAGGGACAAGTTGAGCAAACTCTTCCATGACCTCCATCTGTTGAGTGACCCCTCGCACGAAAACTGCTAGCTGTGCAGTATCACCAACATCGGTGCTCTCGTCGATGGCAACTGAGAAGTACACCCAGGTCGAGCAGATTTCCTTCAGGGAGGAGCGAACATTGCAGGACATCTCTTCTACCCGACGAGTGATGGTGCGAGCAGACAGACTCACTCTCTCGATCACAGACTTCTTTTCTGGACAAACTGCTCCAATGGTGGCCAGCATGCATTCTTTGATGAATTCTCCATCGACAAATGGCTTCATTCTCTTCGCTATACACAGGGCAACCTCAAAGCTGGC
>KB296106.1:179720-196402 GCA_000328365.1 Capitella teleta | reverse complement strand
TAATCAGAGAGTGCACGCAAATAACATCCGTCGTAAGAATACCAAGACCATCCTCTTCATGGGCCAATAGTGTTTTATATGATTTTGAAGAATGGAAATCCACAGATTAAAACAATTTTTGCCTTTGTATGCTTGTAAATATGATTTATTATTAAATTTGATCAGACCTGATTAATTCTGTCGTTCCTATTTTTTTTCAATTTGTGCTTTTGTTTCTGCTGGGTTATTCAGCTTTGTACTCGTATTTGAAGTATTACTATAGAGCAAAACAATAGGTAAAGCCACGTATGGGCAACAAGATGCATAAATAAATATATTAAATAATTGAAAAACGACACTTTGTTGAATAAAGCCTAGCTTTATTCTAAGAGATCAACTGGAGAAGAACAGTGAGAATATTACAGAAGTAACAGAACTGGAGATCAAAGTAAAGACAATTTAATGAATTACATGTATCAATCATGAAACTAAAATCTCCCAGGTCTTTTTTTTTTTTTTTAATGAGAAACAAGCTTTTTCTCCCCCTTAAATGGCTGATTGCAGTAGGATTTTCACACAGAAGTCCTGTACACTGCTTATATAGTCTTATAGATGCTTGATAGTATGTATTATTATCAACTGAAATTACTAATTTCTAAATCAATTTTCAGCTTTTTCACACTCAAATTCATAATTAGTGAGGTCAATTGCTCATCATATAGCAAAAAACAATCGATTCACTCTAAATAAATGCCACAGCATAAACTTCTCTTAGCATTAATCGCAGCCCGCCAACCGCCATGATCAACGCAACACTCAAACTTCATAATGCACTTCCGGTTTGATCATTCAAAGCGGAGCGTTTCCGATCCAGTAGTAGTTAAGATCAATGATTATAACCATACCGTGCCGAATAACCATTTCTAAAATATTCCAATTTTTCTATATACACACTAACACAGGTACAATAATAACATGATTATCAATATGTTACGTGTATTTCACTAAATGCATGCATTACGTAATACTAGTAGAACACAGGATTTGTTTCCTCTCTCGTTTTTTATATAAAAGTCGTGAAATCGGAGTTGTTCACTAAATGGACATTTTCCGTCGCATATGAAATTATTCATGTGCAATATTATTGTACCTGTGATTACGAACATCAACATAGTTCACCGACACTCTTCGCGTAGCTTCTAGATAGATAAATCAACATTGCGTAAGTAAAGTTAGCAATCAGTTTAGATTTTAAACCTCGATCATGTTCAATGCATCAGAACGGCTGATTTACCATGTAGGAATCAATTATCACGGACAGTTCATGGATAACTTGCTAAAACCTGTTTATCTAACCTCTCCTATGGATTTAACGATACGAATGTTGCAATAATTCGCCAAGTTTTTCCCACAATTAAAGCATCCCCCCCACCTTCCCAGAGACGAGCCTGAAGGTCAATTTCCCTGACCCCGTTCTCCGTAAAGCATTCGCTTTTATTTTCCCGCCAACACAACCTTTGTTTTCCCGCTCTTCTGCTAACTGCGAGCGAGAAGCGAAGGGGGCGCACACTGTTGGTTGTTGAGGAGGGGGTTGGCGTGAAATCGACATCAACGAATATGAAATAAACACATTTTGCGTTTTCGCGCCATTCTCTAGATAAATTAATTGTTCAACAGTAAATGGCAAAGTGCTAGTCAGGTTATTTATTTATTTTATTTTTTATTATTTTTAATTATTATTTTTTTTTTCTTCCGCTTTGCTGGTTAATCAGGGTCTGTAGCTATACTTTTTACTCCTTGTTCCTATAAAAGTTATTGGTTCTTGATACGACATACATGTGATACATTTGTTAATGGTTACTTAATACATGTATTGCACTCATAATTATTACAATGACAATTTCAGTGTCCCCATGACTTTGCATCAATCCAATCCGAGCTCTACACACCAGTACAGTTGATGAGTCAGCAAATGGCAGCATATACGTCTGCTCGACAATAAACTGCCAACAGCCACTTTTCGTTTCCAATTAAAAGCTCGTCCGTCATAAATTTGTGGGTGGGGCTGATAATTCTTCGCAGGGGGCCATGGCCTTCGAAGATGTGCTGACCTCAGCGGGTTATTTGTAATTGATTGACACCCAGAGCGAACCTGCCCTCCCTCCCATCCACAACGCTGTTTGGGGTCGCTCTTTACGCGCTATTTATTCTCGACTCCCTCTCCGGTCTTTCATTTCGTGCTTTGAACTAAACCAGGCATTTCGCCTGAATTTGTCTTCGCTAGTGTTAATTGTTTGCGAAGTATTAGCAAATTCACCTCCGACCAGTATTTCACTCGTGCATTTTCTATGGCTTGGGTTGCATAAAAATGATATCCGGCGTGCTTGCGACTAAATTTATTATGTAATAATTATAATGCCTTCACTGTTGAGTGTTTCCCGCTAAGAAAAGTTCACTATTTTCTTTGCGAGTTCAATTCCGGAACCATGAATAACATCAATTTGGAGTTTATAGAAGAAGAAAAAGCACTTGTTACATTAGAGCAACAATTACGTCCGTAATTCCTTTCGACCACACTGACCAAGCGCCTTTAGATGGACACATCTGACGGCTTACAGATTTATGATAATTCGGACTGACCACACACACATGCTGACCGCTTCTCTTTCATTTTGTGGTCAGCGCATGTCGAAATCCCAATTCCATTTGCATCCAACTCGCATGCATGCGCTATTACTCATGTGTACGGAAGGCGAACATGACGTAATCTGATCTCGACGACGACCCTCCGCCGCGATCGCGTATGACCTCAGCGAGGTCACATGTATATCTGGCATTCCTCCTTCTCGTATCACTCCCTCTGCGCAGCTCAAGGTCACGTGATGTTCTTGATTTCCCGCCATTTGGGAAACGAACAGTTATGCAGCAGCAATTCGCACCGGAAACAGCTGAGCATCTACATGGAGCGAGGCTGCGCGCGCAACTGCCTCTTGCCGGACGGCGCAGCTGCTCTTATAGAGTCTAGATCCGTTTGCAAGTTGGCACTCACCGATCGGCGGTACTTGGGATTTAAATATGTGATTGCGCGATTCGGGAAGGTTTTATCAGGATTTGTAAAACTAGCATCGTCAACTCGGTATGTATCAATGCTATAGTAATTTGTATGCTAGTATTATGTGTGCAAAGAATTATTTGTTAGCAACCTTCTATCTTGTTGTATCCCGGTTGTTGCCATGGCAACCGCCTCAACATTTTCACCGACAAATGCAACGTTGATTATTTCTGGCCATCTCCATAATGGATATCATTCTGTTCATTCACATCTGCTGTTGATTGCGATTTCAATTGCGTTAATTGATTTACTTTTATTTTCAAAATACCTTCGCTGCCTCAATCGTTATAATGGATGCAACGCACGCAGGGATTTAAGTCAACGTATTAAAAAATGACGTCACCAACACAACGCAATTATAAGCACCGCGCCTGTTAACAGGGTTAAAGGTGAACGTGATTTGCAGTTAATCGATGCACTTATACGTGTATACGAAATCAGCCTCGATCGAGAGATGTGTTCCCTTAGGCCTAACTCAAGTTAGTTACTAGTACTAAGCCTTACTGTATCCACAAACTGTGGCACATCATTATCGAAAATGGGCCTAGAATTAATTACTTAAAGAGTTTCGTAGAAGCCATGGAAGCCTAATTGTTGGATGTGCCTACGGGGTATTATTGCATGCTTAAATGACAAAATGTTGTAAAATTAATAATCTTTCTTGCACAGGGCGATGTAACGTTGGTCGAGAATGGAGGACGCGCCGATAGTCATCAAACGCCGCGAGGACAACATATCTTCGAGCAGCGATTCATCAGGATTCTTCGAGGACAAGAATATAATCAGTAAACATGGCAGTTTTTCGGCCGCTTTTGAGAAGCAAAACAATTGCATGGATTCCGGTGAGTGTAACCATGGCAACCACTGAGGGCGACATTGTTATGGCTAAAAAAGAACGCGATTATCTCGGAAATATTCTTGCTGAGATAAAATCGCGTTTTCGTGGGTTATATTGTGTACGAAATGTAGTTATAAGATGTTCATTTGAATGATGTGTTTAGCAAATGCGCTATAATACTGTAATGATTTCATTGCTGACTCCCGTGTAATCCGAAAGTGCCCTATAAAACCCAATCATCCTCATGCCACGAATTGAATTATGTATTTCGTGTAGATTTTTGTGATTGTGCTTCGGTGTACAGTGTGTGATGCACAATGTCAGGATTGCGTAATCGATTCTAAGAATGACTGATTGGACCACGTAGGCAGCGAGGCTGAAAAGGGTTGGAAAAATGAACACAATGTTGCGTCATTTCGCTCGAGCATGGAAAAGCTAATTGGCACATGTGTGTTTTATACATTGTCCCCATTATCGTCGTTTTGGGGGGCGTTTTTTTTTTTTTTTTTTTTTTTTTTTTTTTTTCCCTTTGGCGAACGCTGCATACAGGTATCTCACTGTGTGCATTATGTACAAGGTATTGTTCCAGAGTGAGATCGCAAATGCGTTAATACGTACCGTTAGTCATTTTATTGTGTTCTACTAAACTTCTAAGGTGACATTTTATTGACAATACGATCTCAATCGCTGAAACTACTCCGTCTAGATTCTTGATCTTTTCTGGATATGAACGCGGAGCCGTAAAAAAATCTCGCCCCGATCCGATGCAGACGGTGTTCTTGATAACTTGCGTGATAAGGGTTTGTTGATATGCCGTCGACGCGCCCTGCTTACTCCTGAGTGGCTGGCCCGAATTCCTCAGGGGTGAGGGCCCCTTTTGAAGATGACGTAATCGGTGCCAGCCGCTATCTTTGTTGTGACCTTAATGACCTTTCACCTGGATATATTTATTCTCCTCACGTCAAACATTGTTATAAAACATCCGCGCTGATGCACCGTGCTTGTTTGTACTGTGTCTTGTGTGAGAACGTTATGATTTTATCTATTAGCTTCTTTTCTTCGTTTGATCATTTGTCAGATTTTTATCTCTCTCTCTCTCTCTCCTATATTAGTATTGAGTATTTCAGAAAATGAAGTTTTTGCGTCGGGAGATAGAACTTCTAATTGTGATTATTGTCGTGGGATCGAAGGCGCTTAACTTCTCATAACGTTTCGTATGCGTTATGATTTCTATCGTTCATCCATAGAGTAGTATAATTTCCACTAGTATTTAGTGTATGCCTCAATGAGCCTGTGGTTTAGCGTTGGGCTGCGGACTGCGGTGCTTGCATATTTCTTTCCTAAAATTGGATAATGTAATACTACATCATGTAATTATTGTTTAAGTACAAGGGTGTCCTTGTGTTGTAATTGGCTGAATGAAATCACAGAATCGACTTCAAATTTTCAAACCACTCGACTCCTTCGGCAATTTTCTGCTCAACAAAAGACAACTTTGTTTTAAAAAGTATCAGTCTCAATTTTATCACCGTCTAAGTGCTATTTGCTGAGGCGTTTCGTTGTGCGACGCATAGCTACAGCGAAAGAAACCCCTCTCACTTAGCGCCCCGTCCCTCTCCGATTGGAAAGAGCAGGGGAAAAATTAAACTGCCGCTATGTTTTTCTTTTATCTTCTTATATTCTACAAAGTGCCGCAACGCAGTAATTGATATACATTTCAGAGACATATTTATGAACACTTATTGTGGGTAATTGTGTACGGAAATATATATTAATTTGCACATTTGAGTGCACACGTACACATCTGTGTCGCATTTCCATGTGGGGTTACTACCACTCTACCGTCGACCCTTGTTAATGAAATACGCCATGGTGACACAGTAAGCAGCATTTACCGTGCACTATTGTACTGCCCCTTAAATATAGCATACATTACATAATATTCAATTCCATTGTTTCTGTGCAAAGACGGCCTCTATAAACATGGAATATTTTAAGTATTTCCATTAGCGAAGTTTATCTACACGGCCGATTTTATCACTTTATCACCGCAGTCGCTTTTTATTTTTCCGATTGCTTCTTTTAGAAATTATAGAGAAAAAAAAAATGTAAAGATAATGTGAATACTCCGACTTCATTTTTAAACCTGTGGAATGTTTATACTAAACAAACGAAGCACTGCACATGTGGCTTGCGGTACCCCGATGCGGTTGTACCAGTATAACGAATGGTGTGAACAGACCAGCATTATTTCGAATGCGGGTCTAACCTCCTGGTTTATAGGTGTCATTGAATGATGAATTGCAATGGATAACACCAGGTAGTGCATCTTAATGGAGACGTGTGTTTCCGTGGATTCAATATGGATTTCACCCAGCGCAATGGTCGACGAAGCCAAGACCCACGCCGCTTCTGGCTGCAGTTTGGCCGAAGCATGGTCTTCGTGGAAATGGGTCGGTATATCATGTACTTACTGACGGTACTTAGCCAGTATTTCAGGTGTCTTTCGTGCGCTCGATTCAATATAGGTGGTGTTGTGAATTGAGGTGTGGTTTCACTCTTGAGTCTTGACAATAACAATTCCCCATTTTATCCCTAATCATTCATTAATTGCATCGTATCAAGGGAGTTATAGATATATGCAATGTGCAATGAAGAATGTGCAATGTCTACACGTTCTCTGATATGCATGTACCGTCATTTACTTTTGATATTATTGGAAATTGGGAACCGCTGTTAGGTCGAACATTCGTCATCAGTTTTATTTTCTGGGCCCTGGGGTCCATGAGGAGTGAATTTGTAGGAGCATCTCCGCGTATAAATTGCACCATATGCATAATAATGCTGGTAGTTAAAGGCACATTGCCTCTATGCATTTATCGCCAGGAGGCTGATCGTTATTTAGATAAAATAAGCATTGTTTTGTCTTCGTTTCGGGCCATGGATATAATTTAATATTTGTTGTGACATCTTTAGGTGTTTTCCTTCATCGAACTCTAACTGATCATTTTTCGCTTTTCAGATTATTAACTAACCTTTAAATCACATTCGTAATGTTTGAAAGTTAGAGTACTGCAAACTAAACGCGGATAATTTATTATTACAACTAAATAACAATCATATTGCATGGTACTCCGATTTGCTCTATCAGTGATTGATTATAATATGTCGATGGGTATTCAAGTGTCAAATACTTACGTGCGGGTAGCCGCTCGAGATACTGATGTACCAGTACACTAATATGTCGATAATTAATTCGCATAAGCCCCGCCCACTGCTCTCTTTTGATTGGTTGATCGGTGAATGGTCTCAACCACTCTTGGCTTGTTTCGCGTCCATGCAAATGTAAACAAGAGAAAATGGAAGAAAAAAATTGAGCAGGAAAAAAAAAAGAGAGAGAGAGGAAAAAGTCAAAAGGAAAACTCGATTCGGTTTTCTCGTGTCTTTGTGATCGAAGCGTGAAGCAAGGTGAGTACATGCTCGTTTGTGGATTATCACGCCAGTCGTCCAGGTACATAATATATATCTATATCTCATACCTACAAGTATTGCGCAAATGTGTAAGCCTACATGAATAATCGTATACTAAAGTTTGCGTTGCCGATGGCGGTGTTCAAAATGTATCTTGATTTGTATGTGCGACAGTGCGAGGTGTTGATTAATAATATGGTATCTTGACTAGCTTCCAAATGATCCTGTACAACATATGGAGCATTGCTCTTGTGGGTACTGCTTTAGCTAATACACCTGGATCGCAGCTAAAATGAAATCATGCGTTTCATGCCGTGTTTTGAAGACTTCTTTCTCTCGAGATTTCGTTGCTTTCAACAGCAGCTCATTTGCTGAAGGTGTTTATTGAATTTCCCTCTTCGTCGCTGTTTATGGTTTCGGAAGGAAAAATACATCTTATCTCCCGCGTGACCTCTGTGAACTTTGACAGTGGAACTTCGCTTCCTGTGGCTCTCTCCTGAAGTACACGAACTTGAGTGGTGTGCGGTATTGCGGTGCTGGAATCGGTGTTTTTAATCTAGATGATGAGTATCGTGAGTATGGTTATATATAATATATGTCTCACCATACTTAATTAAATATATGTGATGCGGTGATTTTGGTGTCGAGATATTGCAGTTTTTTTGTTTTGGCATCGTGAAAATTGTGGTCCTGCGACAGCGAATTTCGCTGCCTCGAAGAAATAGTAGTAGTTACATGCACGCGAGGGAAGCGATTGTGAGTTTGCATTTGAAGTTGTGAATTGGATAATTTATTCATCATGGATTCATCGAGTTACGCTGTCGATCTCCAATGGCTGTTTTAATTCATGCAGGTGAGTTATTCACTAGTTGTTGCAGTTGAGAAAATGCTACACGATATTGGACTAGTAAATATACAAGTCTTCCTCTTCGATCTGGTCCCCTTCACGTGCCCCTTGCTGGATGTTTACTGTCATCAATTATGTTGTCCATGTCGCCCATGTGAAATTGTCCATTTCGTTGCATATTCTGTCCATCTTTTTGCTTGTGTTCAATTATATCCTTGATCTTGGTTCCGTGCAATGGTATGAACAGAGGCCGGGTACTGTGTGCATAACTTTATATGAGAACCGCTGGCCATCGGTTCACTCGAGCCATTTCCATCACTCTACGCTGAATTTCCATTTCCAGTCCTTCAAATATTACACAAAATCGACCAATATTTTTTTTTGCATCGTTCAAACGTCAAGAACAAATTCCTTCAAAGAATTTTACGTTTCACAAATATGTAATCCGATACTAATTGGCTGTGAATATCTTTCGCCGTTGTGGAATGACCGCCTTGAACGCAAGCCTTGAGTGGTACTCGGGGCCACTCGGGCGCTGTTTCCTGCTCAAATATGAACAGAATATACGACCCCCTCCCCCTCCCCCACCCCATCCAACCACCTCCAAACCAACTCCAACTTCACTCGGTAGGCCTACTCGATACGAATGATTGCTGATCGTAACATGAAAGCGGTCGAGGTCTGTTGACAAAACGTCAAAAGTACTCTCCTAAATGACTTCGAATAATATTGAACTCGTTTCATTCGATTGAATTGAGAGCGGTCGTGTATTGAGCCCTAGTAGTGGTGGTGTTGTGGTCGCAGATCGAGGCACGCGTTCTGTGTGGTAATTCGATCATCCGACAGCGAAACATTCCAACTGCGTTCGCCGATCTGCGATCTTTTAGTCTCGGGTGAGAGACGATCGATGCCACACTCTGGCATTCTGCCGGCTTTCGTCGAATTCAATGACGTATTGTAATTTAAAGGTAGAACCCGGCTATAATTCAAGGTAGTACTCTTGATTAGCCGTTTAAATTATGACGTTCTTCGCCTGACTTTCATTCAATTTATTTCCCGTTGGTTTTAAAAAGTGCTCGTATCGCCAGACCAGTGTTACCAGGTGTTTATGCCGTGTTCTGGGTTTCGTCAGCATTTCCAGGCGAAATCTGGACACAGAACCTGATAACACGTATCGATGATGTTTCTGTTTTGCGAGTGAAATATGAAGCACGTTTGCATGTCATGGATGTCTTTTTATCGCAGCTAGCGCCAGGTGTGACCAGAGCGACTTCCTCTCACGCAATTCATGATATATATTTTTCTCTTCATCTCCTTGCAGCCATCAAATCGCTGGACACTCTAAACGAGCAGATTGTGCAGTTTGTTTTTACTCCGAAATCATCGGAAAGTCAAGATGGCGGCTGCTCTGAGTTGACGGCGCGCGAACGAGAGACGCTGCGATCGTCCATGGGAGTTATGCGCCGACTGCTTGTCGACGCACAGGTCAAGTTTCGCAAAATGGTCGACGACAATCGCGCACTGGCCGGTCGCATCGACGGCTCCATACAGACGGCGAACGAAGAGGTGAATGCCCTGCGCAACGAACTGCTGGATACGAACAAGCGACTCTCGCAATTGAGTCACATGACACTGTCGTCCAGTCTGAATGGCAGTGAGCAGACCATCGGATCGCCAAACATGCACAGCAGCGTTGAGGAGGCGCTGCACACCAAGGACATTCCTAACAATGACCACCGTCAGTATCCTACCATAACGCACTTGTGTGTGTAATCATAACGCACTTTGAAGTTTGAAAAGTGCGTTATGATTTTGTCAATTTTGTAAAGATCTAATGATTATAAAATTATAATACTTACTTGTATTAGTTCGGAATGAGGGTTGTGCTGTCAGTTAACCAACTAATACATCTATTGCGTAATCACGCTTATGAAGAAGTGACCCTTATGTCTAACTTAATAATCGCATTCCACACCATTATATATAGAGAGCTATAGGGTAATGAATCAATTGCAGCGCAGCAATTCCACAATAATTTACGGTTGTAAATAGCTGTTTGTTTCTGCGATATCATTGCATCTGCCTAGTACCTGTTGCAGCATACGTCATTCAGCTGAAACAAAAGAAGTGATGAGTGCAATTTTTTCACGGTTTTCCCATTAAGATCAGAAAAAATGAACCCAAAAATAGCATTTTGTATCTCTGCTGTCAGTGCCTGTGTATGATCAGATGATGAGCTGTGCTGCGGCCCAAGTTTTTCTGATCATAAGCACTTGATGCCGTCTCTAAGCCTTTTTTATTCAGTAATCCGACCCTTATGAGCAAATTTTTCTCTCAAGTTTTTCATCTTATCCCTCAGGAATCAAGACAAGACTCTAATGCTCCATGTAAATTATTTTCATTACATAATTGTGTATACTCTATAATATTATTGAATTGGCCCCATGGTGTGATTGCCTGTTGATATCACATTTCATTGATCACCCATTGCATAATAAAATTAATACATTTATAAATTTGAACTTAATTATATCAGAAGTTTGGGCTGATGAGGATTTTTACAATTTCGTTGATTTTCATAAGAATTTATATTTCAATGTAGAGTAAAAATTAAATTTCCTATTTTCATTTTTTTTTTTTTTACAGTCTCCTCAAAGCCACCGATCTCTCCGATCATCAGCAACAGAGAGACGGAACGCATCGCGGATCTTGAAAAGGAGAACTCCGCCCTTCAGTTGGAGATCCACGCTCTGCACAAGGACATCAAGGAGCTGAAGCAGCACAAGGAGCATGGTGAAACCCCCGACCGAGAGCTGGAAGCCCGCCTGACCCACACACAACACGACCTTGCGAGGGCGTTGGAGGCTGTACAAGGTCAGTCCGTTCACCCTGACCGGCCCTGAACTGTAGCGAGCTTTTCTTCTTAGCCATGCGAGAGGATCGAAAGAGACTCAAAGCAGAGAAGTTGGATCTTCTGGGTCAGTTGAAACAGCTCTACAGCAACTTGGAAGACAAGGAGACAGAACTGCGACATTTCATCCGAAGCTACGAGCAACGCATGCGGGAGACAGACGACAGCGTCAAACAGGTTTTGCACCCAGGCTGAATGATTTACCAGTGATTGCAATGGTTTTCTTTTTTAAACTGCAGTTGGTCAGTGCCAAAGATTCAATCGAACAAGAGAAGGCAGAGTTTCTTTTACGGACGCAGAAAGCTGAGCAGAGGGCGGATTCTCTGCAGTCGCAAGTGGACACACGGCAACAGATGATTGATACACTTTCTCAGCAGCTCAAACAGGTTTGGAATCATTTTTATTCTGAAGGAGGGTTCAGCGGTTTTATCATGCGTCTGTTTTAGTTCCGTGAGCAGCTGCGTTCTCTTGGATTTGCACCTCCGCTTGCAGAGGACGATATGGCGTCCTTGGCGTCCTCACGCGACGTCAGCAAAACTCCTTCGATGAATTCACTCCAAGTGAAAGATCCGAGCAGTCAGCGTGTCCCGCAGAGCCACGCTGCTCCAACGCGATTGGAAGGAAGCAGAAACTGCACTCCACTTGGTAGCATGACATCTCTACATTCCAGTAAGTAGAGATGGTCAAAGCAAAGAGTCTTTTCAGTGTGCTCTGTATAATAATGGAATATATTCTGCCAAAATGGAATGTTTTGTAATAATCTCTTTGTTTTCATCCCAGCAGCTAATAATGTGGCTTAATTAACCTCTGATTGATTGCTCTAATTAGGCCTCTCGATCTGCCGTTTGCTGTATATGTTCCTCTTACTAACAGATAACAGTCAAGCAGCGCGCGATTGCTCACACACCAGCCTCGATCAGATCACTGAACAGTCGACTGACCCTACCTTGCAAGTGCCAACAGCGGACGGTTCTTATGTGACCGTCGCCTCTGATATGCATATTGTGGAGCGAAGACAACGCCCGAGAGATAACTCAAAAGACAGGAGACGCAAGAGCCCCGGGCCGTTCTCCCGCATGTTTGGCGGCAAGACGAGGTCACGTCGTTCAATCGCTGTGCTCGATCCAAATGATGTAGATGGTGGGAGGAGTCACGATTACGCAATTGTTCTAATTCCGCTTTCTGTTCAGTTCCTGATGGGTGCGTTGCCGTTTCGTCTCGTCTGTCTCTTTTAACACAAGACAATTACCAGGAGAAACTCAGTCTTGTGTCACAGGCGCTGTCTCTGCCAGTGGCCACATGGCGTGCCTCTCATGTGTTAGCCTGGCTGGAAGTGGACATGAACATGCCCAGCTATGGACGCGACTGTGGCCGCAACATCAAAAGCGGAAAGGCATGAAAGCTCAGCAGCGCTTATTGTGAATTATTTCATGTTCTGTTTCAGGTTCTGCTGGGTCTGAGCGACACAGAACTCGAGTCCGCTCTTTCACTTGGGTCTCACTTGCACCGGCGGAAGCTACGTCTAGCAATCGAAGACCTGCGCGATCCAAGCAATGTGTAAGCGGAGAGATGGGCGGCACCGGTACCTCACTGTTGATGATCTCTTTCAGCATGTACCCCAAAGCGTGTCGCTTGGATCACACCTGGGTCGCACATCGTCTGCTGCCTGATCTTGGCTTGCCGCAGTACTGCTTGTACTTTGAGGAACAGTTGGTGGACGGAAGATTACTCAGCGTTCTCACTCGCAAGGACCTTGAGAAACACCTCTGCATCCAGCGCAAATTCCACCAGGCCTCTCTCCTGCATGCCATCGAGCTACTACGTCGAGTGAACTTTGACAAAGAGGTTTGGCATTTTTTAAATCACCTGAATTCTTTGCAAACAGTTTTTGTTTACAGGTTCTTCACCAGAGAAGAGTGGCATGTGAGACGCAGGACAGTGACCCATTGGTTTGGACCAACCTTCGACTTCTTAAATGGTTGCGAAGTATAGACCTTGAAGTAGGCACAATTTATTGACTATCAATACAGCTGCTTTGTATATCAATTTTTTTCACTTATGCAGGAGTACACTGAAAATTTGAAGGAGAGTGGGGTGCATGGCGCTGTTCTTGTTCTTGAGCCAACCTTCACCGCCGATGCCTTCGCGGCTGCCCTTGGGATTTCCGCCTCAAAGTCGTACGTTCGACGTCATCTGGCCACTGAGCTGGAGGCGCTTGTCAGACCCGCAAGGTACGATACAGGCTTTTTAATGCCTATAATTGCTGTAGCAACCATTCATTCTTTCCATGGAATTCCAGGAATACCTAGTATATTATTGTTTTTCTTTTGTATAGAACCGTCGAATCTGGAAGGTATTGATATGTTGTGATTTTTTAAATAGGTCAATGTATGACCTATTAATTTAGGATCCATGTTATGGTGTTGCTTCATCCCTTCCTCCATTGTTCACTTGTTGATGTGTGGTTGATGTTTGGTGAAACATATCCTACAACTTGTTTTTTTCAAGTCTTCTTGTTTATCAAGTTAATCCTCTGGTTGTTAATATCCCGTTGTTGTTGCCGTCTGTAGGCAGAGTGTCGACTTCCCCTTAGAAGGTATATTGTGGTGGTATTTGAGCGGAGAAACTAGCACCTCTTTTATCTCAGCTGAATATCATGAATGTGGCTCTGCGAATGACCTCAGAATGCACGCAAATGCTGCATACTGCACACGATTTGAGAACCATCTGAAATTCTCTTATTATACCTACTTTTTTTTGCACTCTTGTGGTGTGGTGTTGGCTCGTGCATTGATTGAAATCCTTATTTGTATCACAATTTTCCCACTTGTCTTAATTACCAGTGTTTCAAGGCATGAATATTCATGATTTGTGTGTCGCCTGCAGACTTGCCCTCGAGAGCCATGGAGCAAAGAAGAGCAAACCTCCCTCAAGCGGCGGCTCGCTTGGACGCTCCTTCAGCCGCTCATTTCGGAGCTCAACAACCTCCGACGGCCCCAGGCGTAGGAGCCTCAGGGTTAGTGTGCAAAAATACAAACATTTATGCTGATTTATGCTGATTTATGCATGCAGGGTTCGTTTGGCCGCGCGTTCAGTCGCCATAAATCGAAGGCCGCCCATTCGTCTCCCCCTCCTGCCAATTCAGACCCCACCACGCAGACGACACCCCTGGATGTCGGAAAACGTTCGCTGAGTTTAGAATTGCGTTCGTCATGACCCCTGACCTAGCTAGTCATTCACAAATGTGCCTAATTTGCATGTATTTTTTATTAATTTTTTTAATGAATAATTAACCTATTAATCCTTTATTGACTGAGTGTGCAATGTGCATGAATGATTCGCCAGAGGATATTGTTGTACGTATTAAATATTTGAGAACCGCTTCAATCCGGTTTTTTTATCATCCAGGGCTTTGATTTTTTCTTGCCGGTTTGCTTGCATTTTTCATCCTTACAAAGGGCTTCCGGAGTGTGGTTTATCTCACTTTTATTCTACTTCCTCCTTTTCAATTTCATTTAAAACTCTCAAATTTAGATGTCACCTTTTCAAAATGAGAGGATTCATTATTTTTTTCATGTTTTTTTTTTTTTTCATATATTCCTTTATGAATGGAATCTATATACAACTGGTTGTGTATTTTGTTGCATTTTTATTCTTTATTTTAATAAAAGTTTGTGATGTGAGGGTTTTTTTTTTTTTTTTCATTTTTCATAAAGACTTAGATGAGGATTTTGATCATCATGTTCTCACATGTTGAGCCTGAGAACCATTCTGATAAGTATTAATTCTTAGAATTTACTTGTGAATTATAAGTGTAATTTGTTATAATTATAATTCTTTGGTGAACAGTACTGCCCAACTGTGTAACAAGGCCAGGCGCTGTGTACTACTGTCTATGGTGGTGTCCAGGATAAAGAACCCTTGGGATTTATCGATAAGAGTAGGGGGAAACCCCGGTTCCGGGCTTCTGTTCTGGCGCCTGTATCACCCGAATGGGTTGAGTGGATCATGCCTCAGTTTGACATGGGATGCTAGTAACTAGTAAGGCAATGCTCAAAATCGCCCTGAGCCACAAGTGGTAAGAATAACAGGAGAGGAGCAGGCTGGCTTCAAGGAAGGTAGGAGTACGATAGAGCAGATCTTCAAGGAAGGCAGGAGTACGATAGAGCAGATCTTCAAGGAAGGTAGGAGTACGATAGAGCAGATCTTCAAGGAAGGTAGGAGTACGATAGAGCAGATCTTCAAGGAAGGTAGGAGTACGATAGAGCAGATCTTTAAGGAAGGCATGAGTACGATAGAGCAGATCTTCAAGGAAGGCTCTTCAAGGAAGGCATGAGTACGATAGAGCAGATCTTCAAGGAAGGCAGGAGTACGATATAGCAGATCTTCAAGGAAGGCAGGTGTACGATAGAGCAGATCTTCAAGGAAGGCAGGAGTACGATAGAGCAGATCTTCAAGGAAGGCAGGAGTACGATTGAGCAGATCTTCAAAAAAGGCAGGAGTACGATAGAGCAGATCTTCAAGGAAGGCAGGAGTACGATAGAGCAGATCTTCAAGGAAGGCAGGAGTACGATAGAGCAGATTTTCAAGGAAGGCAGGAGTACGATAGAGCAGATCTTCAAGGAAGGCAGGAGTACGATAGAGCAGATTTTCAAGGAAGGCAGGAGTACGATAGAGCAGATCTTCAAGGAAGGCAGGAGTACGATAGAGCAGATTTTCAAGGAAGGCAGGAGTACGATAGAGCAGATTTTCAAGGAAGGCAGGAGTACGATAGAGCAGATCTTCGATTTGAGAATATTATGTGAGCAATTCAGCAAAGACAGCCCCACCACATCTTTGTTGACTTCAAAAAGGCATTTGATAAGAGTATGGCACGAACCTCTGTGGAAGGATGATCATCAAGTTCATCAAACAACTGTATGACAAAGCCAGCAGTGTAGTGCTACATGTACAATTAAAGGACCAATCGGGAAATAGTTCAAAACATCAGTAGCTAGTGTCTATAAAATTGGGAATTGTAGCTGTCGGGTAGCTACATACATGTAGTTGAAAACATCTGCTCGGTCGTCGATACTTTCAGAAACTGTTACAATCTGAAGCATCAATTCGGGAATGCCTGTAGTTGGAGTTTTCGTCCTCGTTGACTGATCGGTCCTATTCATGTGGGGTGCCGTAAAACACCATTTTCCTATTGAAAACTTTCTGTTCTCCGTAGAATTATCGACATTGGCACTGACTTCAGCAGTCAAACCAGTTGAAATGCTGTGGAGTGATATGTCGGCGGCGAATGGGTGGCGCTGCAGGAGGAAGTCTAGCAATTTATGTGTCAGCTCTAGTTACTATAGTATGTACTCTGGGTGCAAAAGTTTCTCGACACTGATCACTTGTCTGAAACATTGAACATGCAATTTAAGTTCTTATGATACATATTACTTAGAGTCTATACCTCAACTCGAAGGAACATAGCTCAATTGACAACCATGTAGCGCGTTGTTTCTCGCCCATCCCTCGGTCCCTAGTCAAC
>KB296106.1:138143-163943 GCA_000328365.1 Capitella teleta | reverse complement strand
AGTATGCGTTTTGTCATATGCATTTTAGGCAACACTTCAATCAGGCAAATTATTTTGCATTACCACCGAAAGTTCGAAGGTTAAAGGTCGAAGGTCAAGGTCACAGGGATTTTTCGAAGTTTCAAATTCGATTGCTACTAGCTCATTGACTAGTTATGCTAGCAACTTGTAACTGGCATCAAATGATTCAGTGCATCAATATGTTAAATAAAGCTTGCAGGTATTACTGCTCTTAGATGTGCCGTTCTTGCATAATCTTGCATAATAGCAATTATTATTATTTTTAAACTGCCGATAACTCAATATTTATGTAAGTTGTATTCTTTAAATTTGCAGAATATATCCCACACATACAACTCTTTCGAAATCCTGATTTTAAATGAAGGTGCTTGAAGTTCAAGCTCATTGCGTTTATTAAAACCTTTAATTGTATAATTGATTACTATTCTGAATTTGCTTATTCATTTATTATTGCAATTACATTTGACCACTTATAACGTTCTTTGGCTGTCTGCAATGATAATTAATTGGTTTAGCCTAGTGCAACATTATAATTCCACTGCACATACCAATTATACTGGGCTGAGCCCAGCTGACCCCTCTTATGGCCATAAATATGTCAACTTCTGTCAACATGCAGATTGAGTCAGTCCATCTGGCATAATCGATGATTATACACAGCCTATATACTATAATATTAACAAACCCTGTAATTGTTGGATTGGAATGGTTTTCATCATTCATTAAATGATAATGTAAAGTCATGTCATAGACATGCATATCTAACTAATTGGTTGCGCAATTATGTTGTAAAACCATAAAATAGAGTACATGTAACATGTAATCAATTCAACTGGTTTATACATCCGATAGAGAACTTGCATGGTCACACATATATGAGCCGTAACGTCACTAATGTGTCTAGGCACGAGGCATGATAGCGATCTACGGCTCCAACGAATCCATTCGGATGATACTGTCTGAAGAGATACGGGGGTTTCCATCTACTCTCGCTGTAAAGGTGCCAATCTAGTTTCTATTTGCATAGACTCCACAGAGACTTAGATGGAAGGGAAAACCAGTATGAAAATGATATGTACGATTCTTCGACTAAAGAAAAATTAATGTGAACATTAAAATATATTAACAAATCTGCTAGCGACTTATAATAATATTGTAGCAAGTAAACTTCTGCGAAATAATACACTTTTCATATTCGGCTTTCCGTACTCAGCTGACGCGATTTGCCTTTCTGGGAAACCCCTTCAAATCGGAAAGCTTCTGCGAACCAACTTCACTTGGTCGTTCGCAAAAATACAGCGATCGGGTCGAAGGCATCGCTTTCAGTAACAATTCCGAAAATAATGCAAATAGGGCGCAGTCGGTGCAAATAGGTCACACAGTCCCACTTCCACAAAAGCCAACTCACCGATACGTGCGGGTGCTATAATAATAAAATTCGCGATATCCCGGCGTCAGTCTGCTCCTAACCCCCTAAGGCCTAAGATCCAACCTCCACCGCTTGCAAGGAAGCGAAACGGGGATTGTCAAGGCTACTGTCATCTATTTAGTACCCTGTAGGCTGTTGAGTGATAAACCGCCAAGTGAATAATTATATCGCGCATTCCACGTGCTCTTGTTTACATCACGTGGGCTATTCACGTGGGTGTATCCTCGTTGACAGCAGAAGAAAAATATTCATTAGGACTCATCAATGAAAGTGAACGCGGTTCGGCTGCGGGATTTCTTGAAACGATGAAAGGTAAGTGACTCATCCGTGATTCTCAGCAACCTGTGACATGTATCTCATATATATAATGTGTCTTATAAGTTCCTGTATGCAACATCGTGTGCGATCATATTATAGTGGAAACTCTGCGCTGAGTCTTTGAGTGCTTGTTTCGGCTAACATCCTTCGATTGGATTATACTTGCTGGTAAATCAATTCGGCGGATCATGTGTATAGAATATTGCCATCGACTCAGGACTGTTACATAACATTGGAATAATTGGATACACAATCGACCGGTCGATCGGGGATTGTAAATTTTGTAATAATATTAGTTTCTGTATTTATATCTACTTGTAATTAGTTCAAAATTAATGAGTTTACTATTGTATGTGCTAATTTTTAAAATTGGCTATGCGTCACACTCATTCAGTCATTGCGTGCTATAATTATGCGAAAATAATATATTCAGCTAAAATTATATGTCACGAAGTTATGGGGAAGGATCATTTGGCAAATTGATCAGTTAAAATGCAGCTAGTACGCATGCGTGAACGGTATTCCATTCTAAACATGACTCTGTAAGTCTGTTCCAATAACACAAATGTCTCCCTTTACGTGCGTAGGCTGTTGTATAATATATGCGGTGATATATTCGGACTTACACCTCCGTATTGCATTATACCAGATACTGGGATAGCATTGTATACTGTATATTATAATGTAGTAATAATTATAAGGTTCTTGTTAACCTATAATAAAGGAGCTCTAGCTAAATTAGCAGATGAGTACACGAGGCATGCGCAATAGTCATATCTTGCAGAGAGCACTCTGCGGGTTTTCTGTTCTATGAAGTGCATCTGCATCAAGCGCATTATTCCTGTTCTGTAGAAGCTGCTGGCTTTTTTTGTCTTCTTCCCCATGCAAAACTAGCTGCTTTACAAACAAATTGAAAGCACACCGGTTTCCTAGAGAGGAAGAGGGAGGGGAGGGGTAATTTAGTTATATTTACCCACTTTCAGTTATATTAACACGATTACATTACAGGTACTGTACCTACCCGTGATTTAAAGTAATCGGCACGGATCTCGGGTTTTATTCCGTAATCATTATGTTGTGTATACGACTCTGTTTTTTTTTTTTTTTTTTTTTTTTTTTTTTCCTGAAAGTTACCATCAAAGCGTGTTATTCATTCGTTTAGCGGTTCATTAGAAGCGATTAGTAAGCCATGGTGCCCTTACGCGATCGAACGCGGTGGGGAGATCCGAGAAATGTTTTCGTGTTGGTCTCTGTTGGTCGCTTAGGGAGTAATACGCGTGCGTATAGTGTGTAGCCGTAGTGGTCGTTAGTGGATGACGTAGCCTATTAGCAGCTACAAAGGTCTGCTCAGCCGTCGCGAGGGAAGCACTTGCTAAAACTTCCTTGTTCATTGCAGATCTCTCCGGAGGAAGACAGAGGTAGCAACTCAGCTGTTTTAGCGCGTCATGGGGCCTCAATTGATAAGCCTGAACCCCATGTTTAGTTTAAACATGTTGGAAGAGTCGAGCGACTTCTGTTCAAGGACACCCATGTATGAGAACATTGCAATTCCATCTCTGCGAGACAACATTTCAGCACCGCAAGTCGCGCTCTGCAAATCTTTGGTCGCGGAGCCATTTGTTGACGATATTTGGGCGGAGGAAGCGAATTGCAGAAAACTGATCGTGGATTTACCAGCGTGGAGATCAACAAGCACATACGACGTGCCCAGATCGACACGCGTTGATGTCGTCCATAGCACGTCGTCAGGATCGTCGTCCTCTGAAAGTGACGAGGCGGTCGCTCTTTACAGTTTCCAGTCAGAACCCAGTACTGAAGAATTGGACATCCTAAATTCAACTGAGAAATACCTGGAGCAGTGCTTGTTCTACTTCAAAGACTTCAACATGTCGGACGCTCGACATCGACTCGCAAAACACGACATCGGCTCGTTTCTTCTGCGGCCCAGTTCCGACCCAAACTTCTTTCTTTCACTCAGTGTTAAAACGACTCGAGGTACCACGTCCATTCGAATTGTGTTCAAGAACAAAAAATTCTTTCTCGACTCAGATCCGGCGTTGAAGCGCCAATTGCCCATGTTCGAGAGTATACCTGCATTGATCGAATTCTACCTCCAATTAGCGTCATCTGTGCATAAAAACCGCGTCGTCTTTCTCGAATCTTCCGGTCGCAAGGACACCCCGATCATCCTAAAGAAACCCTGCCTCCGCCAAACGGGAACCTTGCGACACCTGTGTCGAAGGACGATCCAGGCTTCCCTGGTTAAGCAACGCTCCTGTCAGCTGCATAAACTCCCAGGGGCGTCAACGAGAATTCTCGAGTTCTTGCAGGATTACCCTCACGCTGTGTGATGGCGGGGTTCAAAAAAAGTTAAATAATTGTGGTTGTTGTTGAGGAAACCCGACGATAGTTCAGGGTAATATTATTATTATTCTTATAATATTTTGTTTCGTTGTATTTATTGATTACTTTAGCGCTCAATAGTTGTTTTTTTTTTTTTTTTTTTTTTCCCTTTTTTTTTCCATTCTTAAAAACTTTTGTATGCATGAATGTATGTTATTTAATTTAAATGAAAAATTATTTTCATTCAAAACTTATATTATTGGGAAACTAGTTAGTTCTGAGGGGGGAAAAAAAAAAATCGAGACATCTTGTTCATCGGGAGCTTTTTTAAAAGCTGATTTTGACGGATCCCCGTTTCTGTGTTGGTTGGATATTATGCAATACCTTGCTACCTCGTTCAAAGGACTCGTATTAATCTCATTGTAGCGAAATAATAGCTCTCCATAACTAGCATAGACTTGAGCTGATAATTATCACCCCTGCCCCCTTCCCTGTCAATCAACGCTTTCTCGTGCGCACGCAGTGACCCTCGCGGCACGGAGTGGAGAAAATACAAGAACAATTATGTGAATGGGTAAAATAATTCAGTGTTTGCAACTATTGTCAATTTATGATGCATTTACTGCGAAATAAAATTATTGGCGAAAACAACCTTCTGTTTGTCTTCTAGTTGAGAACAATTAATTCATGAATACTTGGCACAATGCCAACTAGGTTAAGTAAGTCCAACCATCATAATCGTATACATTCGATAAAATAGATCAGGGGTTTCTGTTGAATGTATTATGTAATAGTATAATAGACTAATACTTCCCTCGTCGTCAATACAATCAGTTACCTCGGAACTCCGAGTTCCAGGCTCCAACCTAATTACGAAAGCTTTGTGCAACATACAGGACTGAGATTTGGCATTACGTCCACAGATATTACTATCATGCCAGTATTCCTAGGTTCCCGTGAAAGGTACCCATTTAAGCCCATTCAGCTGCTAAACAAAGATGTCACTCAGGAAGTGAATATTAGCTTCCTTTTCTTTCTTCTTCTGTTTAAAAATAAATATTTTATAGCATGAACTTACAAAAGCAACAACGTGACTTCCTCTTATTTTTTATATATATTTTTTGAGCGCATGCGCAACAAGTAAGGCGCAAAGACCATGGAGTACGTGACCCTCTGAAGAACTCGATTCTGAGTTTAAGTTCATTTCGTCGTAATCGCAAAATAAACGTTTAAGGACAAATCGCTGCGTTGTTTATGGTTCCGTGACCCCGTTCGGAAAAAGTAGTTTTGTGTTTATCATTACCGGCGCAATTAGCGAGATTGAAGGATTGAACGCGTGTGATTCATTGCTTCAGTAGAACCCACATGACAGAAAGCCGCTTCCCCCGAACGAACGACGCAACGGGAGACGGCTGCTCCCGCCCACCGGTCCTGAGAATTCACCATTAGCGGCCCTGTCGACGCACGGGGATTCCGAGTAGATCACCCGCGGTGCTGTTATCGCGACGACGCCGCCTCTTCTGGCGAATTCGGTCACCTGCGCATGCGCGGAAAGGCCCTGGTGAGCCTTGCATATTGTGCGGATACTGATTATGTAACAAGCGCAGTTTCTTCGCAATCGGAGAAGCTCAACTGAGTAGAATAATTCAGTTTATTGCCACTCTTACCGCGCACTTCTGCGTTGTGTATTCGGTGGAAGAGATGTCAGTTTGGATTTGTGGCATTTCCCCAGAACTTTTGATTTTTTCTTCGGCAGTTTCCATCTGGGTCGTAATAGTGCGCAGAGGTCGTTCCGTATTTCGTTGCATTTAACAATTATCATGTTTACGACGGAACTGAAACCCGATATTCCAGGCCATTTGCAAGTACTTGGCTGTACACCAGGAAAGAAGCAAAACACAGCGGATTTTTCCAGAAACAAAACATGAGAACAGTGCAGATTCATTTATTCATTGATGCAATTAAATTGGCACATTTTAAAAATAGCAAGTGCACGATTGAACGAAAAGAAAAAAAGGGCAGCACATTCCATTCAACCATTTTAGCGAAATCGCAGATAAACATCAACATTGATCTCGATATGAGGGCTAAAAAATTATTATACCAACACCAGAATTATTTGCCATGAAAAAGAGAGACAAAAAAAGAAAGAGAAAAAAAGAACAGGTTTTGGCAAAAAATTGTATAGCTATAATATTAGGGTAACTGTGGCTAATTGGTGCGGGACTTGAACAATATAATATAAGACATTTCGGTTTTATAACTCTTGCATTACATATTGCACACAGAGGAAAATTTTTTTTTATAATTCATCATATTTATCCCCCGCCCCTCGCCAACAGAATGAAAAGGAGAAAAGAAAGAAGAAAAAAAAAGAAAGAAAAAAAAGGCAACCACAGAAAAAGAAAAAACGGAAAAAAACAACCTGACATGCTGACTGACAACAAAACTTGAAAAGTTAAAAGGCCACCTGTTATATCGAAATAACTTAGGAATATAATCTTTGCAGGAATAAGAATCGTTAAATGGATAATTTAGCACAACCGCCAAAACAAAACAAATCATCTGAGACTTGGTACAAAGAGTTTGCAAACGAAAGCGAATCAACAGACAACACATCCTGACTAGATCAACGATGTGCCTCGTAACAGACACATCATGCACTGATAAATTAAACTTTAATTTTCCTGTAGACTTTTCTTGAGGTCATCAGTGACATTGGGAACCTGTGGCACGAGGTGAGCGTCCTCTGTATTCAGACTCAGGATTCTCTTTTCGTCCGCTGGGGGCATCAAGAGGGTCGCGCAAGGGGTCGAGGGTTCGTCGAATGACGTCACAAGTGACATCGCCGGGGCCTTGGCTGGGGTGAGGGTTTTCGGACAAGCGCTCGCTTTGCAAGCGTCTGCTGTTGGCTCTGGTGGAGGAGTGCTTGCAACTGGAGAGGCGCTTGGTGAAGATCGTTGTGACCACGCAGGGGTCGTTGTCTTGTCTTGAAGCGGGGATGACCGGCCAGGGGACTCACCACTTGATCTGTGACGGATTCTTTTCGGACTGTACGAACTGGACCTGCATCTGGAGCCGTCAGAAGATTGCGAACGACGAGGGAGGAAGAGGTCTCTGATGTGGAACTTCTTCTTTTGGGGGCTGATTTCCTGCAGCGGAATGTCTTGGCCGCCGGCCGCTGCCTCGTGTGAGGAATTCGATCTTGACCGACTGCAGCGCGGGCTCTGTGGGGGCTGTCTCTGACTGGATTCGTTCAGCGACTGGAATGCATGTGCTTCGATGGACGTGGGTAGGGCTTCTTCGCCCTGTTCAATATCATCAGAGGGTTTGGGTTGAGATTTGGGTTGGGCGGAGACAACGTCCGGGGCGGGGGGAGCAGGGGCATCGGGTTGTGACTGGAGGGGAGCGGCTAAGGCTTGCAGGCGAGGGGCGCTCTGAGACTGCACGATGGGGTGACTTCGTCCTGCAAACGATAACAGGAAATTAGCCAATGAAATCAGAGGGTGCAGCTCCATGCCGAATCCCTCGACCCCACTTATGCAGTACATAGTGTAAGAAACCCTGTTTACAAATTGTACACCTTATATATATATACCGGTATATATATAGATATATATTTACAGAGCTATTTCATACAAATTGTACAATTTCAACTTTGGAAAAAAAAAAAAAAAAAAAAAAAAAAAGGGAAAAAAAAGAACGCCCACAATCACAGACGTCAAAAAAATAAAATACCTGGTATTCAATTTACAGTGTGTATTTTTTCAAACAGTTAAACCAATGTAGGCACGTGAATATAATAAGGAGGATGGAGGGAGGGGGGGGGGCGGTGTCTAGTTGAGTGCACGGGGGTATGGCACAGCTTATGGTTAAATAGTCAAAAAGTCATCACGAGGTCATTGCATGCAGCAATGACCCAACAAAAGGTCATTTCCCCCACCACAGATACAAAATTAGGTCAATATTATCTGTGTCTTCAAAATATAGATTCTATGTCTTCCAAATAGTGGAGGCACCTATATCGGAGACACAACTTGGCCATATTATGCACGAACCATGCATAACCATTCTTATACTATAGCTCAGCATATCGAAAACCATCACAGAAAACGAAAATTTTCTGGAAATGTTCATGATCTATTTCCACAAATATTGCACTTGAAACTCAAGGAGAGAGAAAAAAAAAGAAAAAAAAAAGAAAAAAAAAAAGAAAAAAAAGAAAAAGGATACTTTCGTTCACAGGGAATCATATAATTATGGACTCATCGCGCACAACTATAAGTACTTATTGTAGGTAATTTTACAGCACTCAGCATCTTGTTTGAAGGGGGTAACAAGGAAATAAAAAGTCTTCATCTATTCCTAATAGATAACACACCCAACTGAAGTGGCCTATATGTCCACGCTGTACTGGGAATAATATACAATACATGCCAGGTTGATACATGTAATTGACTTGGCTGAGTTTCCTGAAACTCAAAACTGGCCCAGAAAGAACAGCTGAATTGGTTACAGGAAGTTGCCCCAGGGCAGCTAGCTACAACCAAAAGCACACGCATCAGATGTCGGAAAACACACGCTGGCTTTTTGCAGAAATTACGCAATTAACATGATCATAAGACATGAATTGAATAAGTGATGCTAGTACAAACTTCAGAGGTGACTTGAAAGTTGAAAACTCTTCTCATTCAATTGAATGGAATGCAATTTAATTTAGATATAAATCGCAATTCGATTTTTTGCCTCTGCATTATCATGTGATCAGATGATAAGAGGAAGTTAAACGTAGAAATCTGTCTAAGTCAGTGAGTGACGTAGGGTGTAAAAACGACTTCTGCGTATCTACTCGAATGTCACTTGTTATACAAGCACGGCGTGCGGATAGAGCGTGAACCGCGAGCAGATAAGAGGTACGTGTACTGCGAACTTGGATAATAGCATCCTGGAGAGAATACGTCAGCATTTACATGGAACACGAAGCGACTGGGCACGTGACAGTTTCTCGGGTTACGTATACGACTGGGTGGCGACACATTTGTCAATTGCTTCGAGATCAAGATGACAACGCTGTACGTAATATATTACTTCAGATATAAATGTTACATAATAATGAACTATCGCATGTGAAAATCAGAACTCTACTGTAAAATTGGTGGCTTAAAATCATATGCCGCGTTGTTTCGGGAAATCCCCCAGTAAAACTAAAACGTCTATTTCTCGGAACTTCGGAAGCGCAGAAGCCAACGTGTTATAAGTACGAATCCGAGTCAAACAGCATTGAATTTCGCGTTTGTTTTCCTAATGTTCTGAATATTGTATCATAGACTAATTACGTAATTAGTCTATGATTGTATACATTGAATTGATGGTAGTTTTGCAGAGTATTCCAGCGATATTTCTCTAAACAAAACAAAATTATGAAATAATCAAACGCAATAAACCTTCGACGGCCCGCAAGTAATCGTAACAATAATTATTTATCATTTATGGATTTTATTATTTTATAATTTTCAACCTCACGCGGTCTCGAAATTCGTAAACACGAAGTCGCACTTCCGGAAAAAAAAAAAAAAAAAAAAAAAAAACTGCTTCAATACCGCACGATTTGGTATTTCTGTTAAACATCACATACTTTGGTACATCTATATCATGTATCCGCTTCTGGTCGAAGGATCTTCAGAAGATCAATATTATATTTACAATGGTTATCCTGATATACTTGTTTCGAAACCTGAAGGTCGAGGGGGTTTAACAAAGGGTACAAACATGTACTTGTCTTTCGGCCTTGGGTCGAAGCTTATTCGATGTAAACGGGAAACACGCGAGATCCGATCTCAGCATGCATGGCAATTCACTCGATTCGTGGCTCCACATTTAGGTTTTCGTCGAAATTAGCAGATGATACACGCAGCCAGTCACGCAACCCTTCATAGCGGACAAAAAAGCCACAGATCTTCCCTCACGTGACGTCACGATATCATGTGATCAGTTCACGGAACGCATGCGTCCGAAAAGGAAAATCCGCGTCGTAGATTTCTGTATTTTTATCATTTCCTAGTACTAGATAACGTTATTTAATTATACAAACATTCATCTTATAGCTTTCTAGATAACACAAGTTGTTCAGACTAATAAATGACATTTGTTTGTATAAATGATGATGATGAGTCAGATCAACATGTTCCGAGAACTGGCCGACGACGAGAAAGGCTTAAACAAATTACAAAAGCTCACTCCTTCTTCGGAAAAGTAGAAATCCAAGAAAATCAAATGCTGTAAACATTGTGCAGAAATGAACCGGGAAAAGGAGACAGCGGTTGAAGTCAGCGCAGTCACGTGGTCTGGGCTGAAGGCAAAACCCATACGACGCATATGAAGGGAATTAGTGCGAACTTACATTATTACATAGTACTTGAATAAAAGTGTATCTCAAGCGAGTGTTAACGAAGCTCTTTAATAATTAGCTTAACGACTAGTAAATGTGCGGGCATGCAGGGGTAATACACGGTCACAAGATGAAATAAATCAGTGATCCATTTCTTCTGGGAATGCATGAATCACAGGGTCACGTGGGGTGCGGGCCGCCACGATTGTTTGCGGAGTGCCTGAGAACCAAACACCTCGCCCTTCCTACGTTATGCTTGTGGTTTCATTGAGTGAATTAACGAACATTGACAGACGATGACGCTGAATTTTGAATGGGGTCTGCGGTTTATAAAGCTCATCCCATAAATAAATTAAGAAGTGCGTTGTGATGGAGATGATTGTGACACAGGAAATCATAATGCACCAAATTCCGATTGATTAATTATTGTGTGTCGTGCTGATTTTTAATTAAATTTCCATGGTAACCAAGTTATTAATATCTCACATGAACGCCAAGAGAAAAGGATGTCACTCCCTGAAACGAACGAACATGTCATATCAGCGTAACATTCGTATATTTCTGCTATTTGCTGGGTTTTTTCCACAACATAATTATTGTTAAACAGTAAACATAAAACAGAAACCACCAAACCGCGAAACATTATTTCTGAAAGTTCAGAAACCAAAACTATCAAACTACATGTACACACCTATTTTGTTTACTTTGAAATTTTATTAAAATAATTTCTCAATGAAAAGAGGAAGTAGAGCGAAATTTCACAAAGTTGAACTAACAACGAAGACAAACATGGGGGCATTTCATAAAACATCTGGGTGAATATTTCGCGACATTAGCAAAGCAGATTGTAAATCTGTCGTGTGTAGCCTCCTCAATCTCTGACAAAAACTCAACGAAAAAAAAAGAAAAAAAAAAAAAAAGATAAGAAAATAAAAGAAGATGAAGTAAACAGTATGCATCGTAAATTTACCTGACAAATATCTGTAGTACACATGCACTTGATAATGTATTTCTATTATGACACATGCATCGGATACCGTACTTGCATGAGCTTTTACAAAGTATTTTATTTATTTACACACTAGGTACGTTATAATTATTGCATGTATACATCATTCATTACAGGCGGAATGAATCTAAAAAATATTCAAGTATATAATTATTTCATACATTCCTTATTATCCCACCGGATTAATTGACAATATTCTGGTTACCATGGGTACCAGTCAATTGCCTGAATTTAGCCAGAATCTTGGCCAGGGGTCTACATCATATAATTGTGAGTGGGCCGTGATTCTTTCTATGAACCAAATCACGACAAGCGATGCCGAGAAACAGACACAAATGTTATGCAATATACACGTAGAAATATAAAACGACCACACTGGATAATCATAATGACACGTGAAAACCTATAATCTCATTATGTACATTAGCCGAGAACTTCCTATCAGAATTTGCCATTTTGGTATGATGTAAGTCAATCCAGAAAACAAGTAGCGAAACAATACTACTGCCACATTTGCAGTTTATTTAATTAATACCACGTGGTCTAGCAAACCATCCAATCAGTATTCAGTACGTGGGGCAGCATAATTGAACTGTAACACGTCCTCCAACAGATTCAGTAGTGACGTCAGGAATGTCAGCAAGATGAACTTACGAAGGTAAAGAAGGTAATGAAGACATGCTTTGATTGTGGATTCCGCGGAATTAATATCGAGAGAGAATCTCATAACGTGCAATTCCCTGGAAGGACGTTAATGAAACCAAGATGGTGCCAGACTGATTAAAAAGTCATAGAAAGACATCCCGACTCATGACACCCTGGAAATGCTCCATTCTTGTATATAACTCATACATATCATGTACTAATATTAAAAATGCCCAGGTTTGGCTGCTCTTGCTAGCACTCCTAGGCCGCAGGGGGGGAAACGGGATTTACGATATCTCAATTCAGAACAAGGAAGCAATAATCTTTTAATAATAACATGAAATAAAGTCAAGTTCGTAGCACTGGGTTTTTTCCAACTTTGTGTTTATTTACTGAAGTATTTTTACCTCTGAATGCACTAGGAAGTGTGAGCTTGAAACGCTTTTTATTTCATCGTCAGGTGTTTATCTCAACTTATCAATTGACATAATGACATACAGAGTGGGCCAAAAATAGTCTATCTACTCCATGTTAAAGATGCCAATGCTTTTCAATGTTGCTGCGCATTTCTGTGAAAGTGTAACGAGTGCTTGCTTCAAAAGAACTTTCATCCCTTCATCAATCATTTCAATTAATTCTCGTGGCCAAATACATCCCTTCGGGCATTGAATGTTTATTTTATCTTATATTATCTCATCTTAAAACAGATCACTGTCTAAAAATCACACAAAGATGAGAGAAATAAATACTTGGTTTGCTTAGTCTAACATGTCATGCTGCTATTCCTATCATTTCCATTCCGATTTCATCAACATTTATGCCAATTTATCTCAATTAACTAACACAGTGCACTCAACATTCCGCGATATTTCCACTTTTGGCGGCAAACAGGGCCCTGGACCATGGATGAGCTTCATTGAACGCATATTAATTAAGGCAACGCTCTCGTACGTACTATTGTTTATTTGAGGGTGCTATTTTTGTGACAATAGCACTATAATGTTTATCTCTTAAAATCAAAACAAAGCAGAGAGTTTGTATTGAAGCGTCATACAAGATAAGACTACTTTTGGCCCACTCTGTATATACATAAACCGATAATTATCATTTTGGTTCTTTTGATCCCTGAGTATAAAAATGATAACAAGTTAACAACTGATAAGAACACACAAAACAGAGCCAATGACTCCTTGTCATGCTGTTGACTTGGCTGATATAACTCACAATAACTTCACCTTAATTCACACAATGTCACAACCAAAATAACCGGTTCAGGGCTACTGCTATGATATCACATAGCTCATTGCCAAGGTGTACAAGCATGGTAGTTTTATGAGATGATAATATTAAAATAGAAATATTACGAAATTGTGTGATTTACAACTAAAAGATCTTCTTTTCACAAGGTTCTTTCATTAATAACAATTGAGAATTAATTGTTTTGTGTAATTGCAAATGGTTGTTCTTGCAAAAGTAATGATTGAAGTTGCGCTATTCAGCCCCATAATTGAAGGTATGAGCTCATTTGGTGACAGCTCCATCGCCAAGCAATAAATAAGCAAATAAATCAATATTAAACATATTCTAAAGGGCTGAGCTCCAATTGCATCTATATGAGGTTGTGTATTAATAACTCTTAGTACATGCGCATTAGTAGCGTGCAGAAAGTTCAGATTTACATGAAAGGCTACAATCAATTAAGAAATCCTTCAGGAAGTTAAGTTATACACTGATCTATTTGAAAAGAACATAACAAAACATTTGGATGATTTGGTGGAGAATTAAAAAAAAAAAAGATACATTAAACAAAATTGCACAGCAGTTGAAGAAAATCTTAAACTTTTGAACTTGAACAGGGTGCTAAAAATTAATTTTCACCAGAGGAATAATTAAATTGGTGTCAATTAATGGAAGAAAAAAGAGAATTTCTTGTGTCATGGTCAAATTGATGTCATCTGTTCCGCTGCTCAATTTGCTTGGCGGAAATTAGTCATTTACATGTATTTCATTAAAATCTTGAAAAAAAAACCCATTAATATTACAAACAAACCCATTTATAATGGATCAACCCTGGAGAGTCCAAGCAAGCAACTCATTGAAGCGAGCAATTCTTATTTACAAGGCAACCCTTCTTTCCACAACCAAATTATTTACCCCCAAAAAAAGACACAAAATATTTCTCAGCCAGCGATTCAACAGTAACTAATAATCAAGCAATTTGATCAATAATTTCTGAGTCATTTCAAGGAAGAACAAAGATCAAATCAAACAAATGTTTCCAAGCATGAAAATGCGCAAACACGAGCTATTTTCCAGAAAGTGAATTTTTTGGATAAATTGCGCTAAATATCCTCCCATCACCAAAAAAAATATCAAGAAAATGCCGGCAAAAACAAATTGATTTCATTCCAAGAAAGCTGATTTCTACGCCTGATGAGAGATCACCATCGAAGGTTTCCTCAAAACCAAAGAAAAAAAGTAGAGAAAAACACTTCTTGACTGCCTGAATCAGAGGCTGAGAATGTTCTGTACAGAGCGGCAGGGTTGGGAGGCTGTGGTTTGAGAGCGTAAAATCTACCTGGCTTGATTAAACGTCTTGGTTGAGAGGCTTGTGTTTTGATACAGTGGTTCTATGACTAACACCTATATGGTACAAGAAACAGCACGCACATTTGAAATGTTTGAATGAGGAGGGGACGTTGGGAGGGTTGTCATGGCAACGCAGGGTCAACACTCACCAGGGAAGAAGCCACCGGCCGGACGAGCTCTGCCAACAGGGGTCGAAGTATTGGCGCGAACCACCGAAGATGAGGATTGGCGAAACTGCGCTGGCTGGTACATGGAGTCCACAATGTGGCCGGGCAGCTCCAGCAGCCTGGCTATCATCTGCATTTTGCGCTGTCTGGCTTTCAGCCGGCCCTTGGTCAGCCGCTGCTTAGCCGCCATGCAGCGGATGTGGTCGTCAAAAAGGAACTTGGCTGCCAGTAAGGGAAGAGGGCGGGAGTGCACGGTGCTGGCTGGTTTGTGGATGGTGACGTGCAGCGACCGGCTGTCCTCTTTATCGCCTGTGACCTCAACGTCCTTGCAAAGAGACTGAGGTCAGAACAAGGTCAACGTAAGAATGGAAGCTTGCTTACTTGTAGTAATCCTACGAATTTCACAACACCCCAGCCGAGACGCCGCGAATCTGGTTCCACAAGGATCAACTGCAGAACATCAATTACGAGAAAACGGCGCTCCCTGCGACTGAAATATAGAGGTCAGGTCAAAGGTCAAAGGGCACTGGGGCTAGCCACGAGACTCACTTGTCTTTGTAGAGCACCGTACAAGCTATCAAATCACTGTTGTCTACAAGTAAAAAAAAAACAGATTATGAAGAGAACTTTACTTCTACAGCCACCAGGGCTCACTTAAATCCAGGACGTCTCCCAAACGGATGCACTCTCCATCCTTGGTTAACGGTAAACTCGTTTCTTCTTCTTGTCTCAGCGAGAGTGACAAATCACGCATAAGGAAGAAGACTCGTATCGCCTGAGAAAGCAAAGCGAGTGAAAGAGTGAAAAGGAAGAGCTCCCGTCTGATTGCAAACGTACCTTGCGTGCTCTCTCCACTTCCCCGCACGGGAGTCGTTTGCAGAATTCGATGCCGGTCAAAGGAGTGCCGGTAGGGGGCAGCAGTATGGACGCGTCCATCGTCAAGTACTCAACATTCAACGGCCGTTTCTGAGAAGAAGAAAAAATAACAAAAATCCGCTGAATAAAGCAGCATGCCTCACCAGAAGTTCCCTGTGTTCGTCCTCAAACATGTCAAGGAAAATTTCTTCGCTCTGCGATGAGAAATATTAAACTGCGTTATATCACGATACCACAAGAACCTTCACTAAAACACTACAAGGCATCAAAAGTTACTACCATCACCCAGGACGGATATTAGCGCCATGTTTGCGGGTCTTCCGAAAGAAAAGCGTGCAGAGGACAAGTGAACATGGAGAGGGAAAGGAGAGTGCGCAAGAGGGAGTGCCTCTCCTAGCACGGATATACACTACCTTCTCCCATACCTTGTAGAAGCTACGTAGCTGAAGAGTTCCTTCCTCTCTGCCTCCTTCGATGGCGGCTAAATGGCCGTCTTGTAGCCAGCAGTGACCTTTGGACGGCTGATGCACAAGGGTGCGAAGTAGCATGGAGGTCAGCTCCAGGGTGGCCAAGCGAACTTTGCTGCCTGGAAGGAAGAGCAACTCTTGAAACCAACGCAAGGAATTTCTTTCCCTAGTTGTCCCAGGTACATGTAAGTTGATGTCAATATATCAATTTTCCTAAGTAATCACAGTTTTTTTTTTCTGTTGTCATTGAAACATAACCAGTTTCTGCTCATCCAATTGAGTTCTGGCAAAATCAACTTGCCACCATTGAAATTAATCTGATTTCACCTGAACCTTCTTTCCCTATTATCAAACTGAAATGGTAGTTAATCTAGTTGCGTGGAAATTAAATGTTGAGACTTAAATAAAATTATACGTGTACCCCTCTGGGAGTCAGCATTTGACACAAATCCCTCGACCGTCTCGTTTAAGAAGTATTTCAATTAATCACGTGTAAGAGCATTTCAGTCTCATGACTAAATCAGCTGTCAATTGGAACATCAACATCTGTAAATAGACCCCCTTGAAGCCCAAACGGATTACCGATTATTTCCTATGCACTTGGGTGGTGTTTAAAAATGAGACATAGAATTCACAGAGAAGTCATTTTCATATTGACTATGAATATAAAACGACCAAATTGATTCAATAAAATGACAGCTGGTTGGTTGGAACTGATTACAACCTATGTTCAATGCCTTATCACAATTCTGCCACTGAAAGGCACGGCAGCCAATCTATTCTAAGGTGCAATTACTGTCATATTCTAAACATAGAACTCTACATAGACTCATGGCTATTCGCGGAAGATAGTTTGTGAAATCATCGGAGTATGCAACTGCGATTTTGACACTGGAGTTGATAATAACAGAAGATGTGTAAGCTTGATGTGGATGAATGTGCTTAAAAAATATTTTAACAATTCACTTATTTATGTTAAAGCAAAAATGAAAGAAGACAAAAGACAAACCATCCTGACAGCTCTGAGTGATTATGCTGATGAGCTTCTCCACCAAAGAAACATTGTAATTGTCTTTACTCTGCAAAAAGAGAGAAATATATACTGCCACACGATTCAATTTACACATGAGAGAACTGACGGCTGATTTCTCCGTGGGGAACATGACCGTGTCCAGCAGATTCTGATTGATTCCTAGGGGAAGATAACATATGGTCACAAAGCAATTGAGTATTCAGTTAATTATTAAAAATAGTAATTAAACCAGTAGCAACTTGATTAACACACCCGCCGGTAATATCGCTACTTCAGTCATAGAGAACCTTACACAAACCAAAACAGGCCATAATTATTATTACAAATTAGCTGTTCTTTTCTTACACTCAGTCATGATAAAAACTCCGATTAAATATAACCAGAAGATCATTTTTCTCAGTTTTAGTTCAGAAAGATGTTCAGAAAGAGTAAGTTTAGAACAACGCAAACACAAGATATGTTCACATTATCACACAACACAATCACACAGTGACACAAGACATAAAAAAAATCATGCTAAAAGAAGTGCAATTTGTTGATGAGACATTTTACAGCTAACACGGCTGAAGCAAACAGAAGCAGAATAGAAGCAACGCTTAATCTCAAAGTGGCCTCTGTGCTAATCTTCTGATTAAACGCTAATTATATTTACAGGTTTCTGCCCAACTTCTGCAAATTAGAAGGCCACAAGCGACAATTATGTTGCTCCACATGAGAAGTGCATATTCACACGACAGTGATAATTAATTTGACCTATCAAGAGGTCAAAATCTAAAATAAACATGATCCTCTCAAAACCCACTCAAATTATCAGCAATGTGATATAAATAAATCAGGATTAAATGATATAATGAGATAACTTTGCAATTGAAGAAGATAGGAGATAAACAATAGTGCAAAATACTGATGCGAACAAGAACACTGCGAGCAGCAAATAAATGTACAATGAAATGCACAATGTAAAAGTATGGAACAGTTTTGAACACTTTGACACACAACTGCCTACCATCTGCACTCGGGAGGATTAAAGAACACACAAAATTATATAAAAAAGTGAATACTAAAAATATCGAGCAGTCTTTGTTGGAGGAAAATGTAATAAAAAGCTTCACTCTAATAACACGAAGCATGTGCAATGAAGAGATTGACGGGGAAATATGGCGCTCAAAGGTTAGAGTTCACAGGGCTCACCTTCATTGTGACCAAGGGCGTAGAGCAAGCACAAAGCAAAGAGGGCTTCGTAATCGTTCTCTGTGCATTCCAAGGCCAGGAACATCGCCCGAAGGTATGGCCTGGAACACATCCAAATGAAAACAGTGGCCGCAAAGAACCGTTACGAACCGTTCGTCAAGAGAGAACGCGACCACATCTCCGCCCGAACTGATGGAGCTGCTCTTTAAGAGTTTTTCTTCATCGGTTGAGTTCTGGTGGGGGCGCGGGGGTACATCAGCACCAGGTGTCACACTATCTGCACTCTCGTCTACGCGGAGGAAAACATATTAATGTTAATATTTATTTTATATTAAATATTTTATTTAAATCTCACCCGAAGGAGACGACATGACTGGAGTGGCAGAAGCGCCAGCCTCATCTCCCTCCTGCTCCTCCTCTGTCGTCTTCACTTCCTCCTCCTCCTCCTCTCTTCTCCTCTTTCTCCTCCTGTTCTTCGTTTGTGTCCTCTTCAGTACTGAGCTCCAGAGGTGTGCTTCCTTCGTCAGTCTGGACCGACTTCTCGTCATCTTCCACTTCCTTAATGTCGCTCTCTGGGTTTTCGTAGCTCTGCCTTTTCTTCTTACGTCGTCTCTTCAATGAGCCTCTGTAGCTGTCTAGGGTTTGCGCCAGTGGTTCCTCAGGCTTCGAGAAACCAGGCAGCTTACTTGCCTGGGAAGGAAATAACCAACAATGAAATCTTGAAGGTCAGATTTGATTCAACATTGAAGCAAGGAAGAAAGCGCCAGCATTAAATGGGGCCTAGATCGTAAGACACATCAACCAATGAGGTTAATAAGGGAAACGCAGTTTGGCCACACAAAATTTACAGAGAATAGCATATAAAAATAACCATATCATGGACTCTGAGGTTAACTGTCATATAAAAGTTAAGTACTGGGTATAGATATCGAGATTGTCAATTAGAGCATTTGTCAGTGGGAGCAGGGACTCACTGTGTCAGGAGAACTCGGACTGCACTCGAAAACAGTGTGATCTCCATTTAAGATAATCTCAGCCAATTGGTTAACCAGAGGGCCATGGTGCATGATGAGGAAAACCTGGAAAAAAAACGAATCAATGTCATAGCTGGGTATTACAAGGTCACAGAAGGCAAACATTGATGTAAGGAGCAATTGAGATATTATTAATAGTGTTACAAGTAATTAATTGCTGACACTTGAAACACCCATGAGATGGTTATGATTTTAAGTAACAAGGAAGCAATTCAAAGTTACTGCAGATCGTACCACAAAAGAGCAAAGAGGTCATCAAATCACACCATGAAAGGTCAAAGGTCATATTTCGAAGGCTGGATTACATATGTAATTAACATTGGTACAATGTAGATTCGTTTCTGAAAAATGATAATCATGGTTGGGGGGATAAAAAAAAAAAAGCAGATTGCATGACACAATTAACATGAGAAACAATTCGACCCTGGGACTTAAGGGCGGATTACATGATGGCGGATTACCAGGGTGTGACTGTATCATGTTCACACAAGGATTAACGAGGAAACATACCTGTGAGAGGAGGAAGAGAGAGACAGCGGGACTAACGTGAGGCCTCTCCTCCTGTTAAGGCATGAATATCAATGACGCAGTTTGAGGTGACATTGCACAATACCGTTCTCTGTTCGTAGGCCTGTTTCTGAGTGAGTGAGTAGACGTAGAGCGGAATGAGCAGCCGGTTGAGCAGGTGATCGGTGAGCACACCGTTCAGAGCATGGATGTTCAGACAGAGGATGTCGTTCAGATAGTGTAGGTGGTCAAGGTGCTCGGCCACCAAATCAGCCAATCGGTCTCGACTGTTATGACTGCAGAGAAAGATTTGACTTTGAAAAATGCATTTTTGTGATGTGTAACAATCAACATTTAATGATTTTTTATTTCTTTTATTTATTCGTTTTCCGTTTCGGGAAAAATCGACACATCACGCTTGAGTGTCTGCAAGCATTCGAGGGAATTGAATGTCTGAAAGGGGGTAATGAATTGATCATAAATTTTCAAGTCTCTTGCACTTCTTGGAATTTGCAATTGGTGAGGATGGAGCGAAGTGGATGCTCTTCGGAGGTGGAAGCGGGGGTCAGGTGGGGCTGCAGGGAATAGTGCTTGGATGGTGTTCGGGCCGCGATGTAGAATCGCCTGTTTGTGTATCATTGCAGCGGATTTGAAATGATGGATTTGAAATATTTATAGCCAGGGTTCGAATTAACTCAATTAAGTGAAAAAGTTTACTCGCCACGTGGCGAGTAAACAGGGAATTTTTACTTGCCAAAATATATTTTTACTCGCCATCTTGATATTTTTACTCGCCGCGAGTAGTTGAATCGTATTTCGAGCCCTGTTTATAGCTACTGTTCTCGATTATTTTCTGTCATTTCCCAACTTTACCGCATCTACTGTCAAATAATGAGCTAACTATAGAGACAATTTAGAGGAAAATTGAGTGAGTGTTTTTCACAGTTACCATGCACCCACGTATCAACTGAATCGGCATTCAAATCCATTAATTTTCAACTGTGAAAAACATTCATGAAAATTTCCTCTAATTTTCCCATGAGTCATAGCTCACCAGTAAATGCGGTAAAGTTGTATAACAGAGAAATGATTAAATTAAATAATGAGTAGCTACAAATAATTGCAATAAACAGTTTAAGACATGCAGAGTTCTTAGAAGAGCCGAATATCATCAAGATTCCACAGGCAAATTACTCACTCAATGTCATGCCGAATACAAGCGTCCAACTCGAGAACATGGTTGCCGATGAACCAGACGAGGTTGGAGAAGTACGGAGCAGCCGTCTTGTCCCGAATGTAACGAAGCATTGAACGATCATCAACTGCAAAGCCAAAAGAACATTATGCAAGAGAAAACGTTGGGTGAGAGGCTGCCTGAATGAGGCACATTCAAAATCCGTAAACATTCTCATCACCCACTAGGGCCTTCGGAATACAGTAAAACCTCGAGGATTCGAATGTCCATTCTCCTACACTTTGATATTGGCATTCACATCCGTCTGTGGAACGTCTAAATTCTAAAATCTATCCTTGTGTCAAAACGTTTTCTGTCTCCCCTTGTGAACTTTGTTCATAAATATATTATGGTGCATATTAAAATTTAATAAAACTAAAATACAAAACAGTTTCAAACTCCCACTATTTTCTTTGACCTAGATTTCTCGTTAAACATGAAATCGGAATTCATAATTCATAATCTGGGCATAGTTTGTTATCATAACGATCAAATAATAAAGACGTGAGTGAGTAATGGGGTTTTACGGCTCCACCCAATACGATTGGATGATACGGGCGCCAGAACAGAAGGCCCGGGACCGGGGTTTCCCCCTACTTTTATCGATAAATCCCAAGGGTTCTTTATCCTGCATACAACCATAGACAGTAGTACACAGCGCCCGGCCTTGTTACGCAGTTGGGCAGCACTGCAGAGTCACCGAAGAATTACAATTATAACGGATTACAATTATAAATAATAAAGACGTTAATCTGTCAAAGTATCCCTGAGTCAAAGTATTTGAGCTACCGGTACAAATTCAGACACATCGAGGTTTGACTGTATAGGCCATAAGGAAACTCAAAACACTGATCGAATATCATAACGCACCCTCGCCTGGAGAAGAGCACAGATTAACACATTGAGCAACGTGCAATGAACAGAAGTTATCAAGAATATTGGTAACTGGTGGCCTCGTTCATGTCTAACTTTTGTCAGTGATAATATTGTAACTGAAATTCTTGTAGGCAAAACGCTACAGCAGCAAAGCATAAGTGTAAGAAAAAGAAATCATCTTTCTCTTAGCGCTCGAATACAGGGAAGAAAACCAATTGAATATGCAAACAAGATGAGTTGGAAGCAAAATTATTGATTAATAAAACTACATAATACGCACGCATCACTTTAAATGCACAAGAGAACGCCACCAGACCTAAAGAAAAAGCACTTAACGAACCAAGGTGTTTAGACCACAGAATTCATTTTGAAAGAAGTGCACACTGAAACCCATGAAGGGGAGGAGAGAAAGAGGGAGTAGGCCATTACCCGTTGGCTGGCCTCTCTCATCGATATTAGCGTCCAAGTGACAAGCTGAAGAGAAAGACATGTACAGAGAGGAAGCCGCATACTGGCTTCTGGACTACGAGAGCATCTCCCTCAAAGCTCATTTACAAGTATACAACAGATATTGCAGAAAAAAAAATTGATATTTTGTTCTCACTAATTTATGATTAGTAATTAGTAAAAATTAATGATAATTAATGGAGATACGTGGAATATTCTGGGATGACTAATTGGCAATAGCATGCGACTGAGGCGGTCTGTTGGGGTGCATGCTAACTAATTAGGAGTTCAACGAAAGCAGCCACAGCAGTGACGGGAGAAAAAATGCGTACATAAAACCAAAAAATATGAATAAATTAAAAAACAACGCTAGAATTATTTTAATCGGAACTACGCACACCACAATGCTCAGAATAACCACATGGTATTAGTAAAATAATTAAAATTAAATTAAAATTAAAGTAAAATCAATTAACAAGAACAGTGAGTGAGTACCCTTTAGTATGCAATATCATTATGGCAGGATGCCAATAAGTGTAGCGTTCTTTTTGTACTCACTTTCGGATTCAAAATGAATAAAAACTAAAGAAAAAAATATAAACATATAAAATTATATAATTATCTACATCAAATCTATTCACACATGAATATCAAAACAAAAATTATAAAAATTTTACCTACCTCTGTAAACATTGAGGGTGATAGTGCGAACTGCAATTCGGACCATGGATTCCGGATGGTTGAAGAACTTGATGGCCTCAGTGTACAGGGCAAAATCATTCGTATGCTGAAAAAAGGATTCATAGTTAATTACACTAATTACGGGGAGTGGCTTACTTCGTTATAGAAGAAGTGGATAGTGTGTTTGTTCAATTTGAGTGAAAGCGTCTTCAGGAACGATATGTAGTAGGCCATAACCTGAATGAGGAGAAAATTGCATTAATTTGCATATCATTAGCATAGTTCCAAAAAACGACCAATACTCAAGCACAGTATGTCAATTAAAAGCAAGATTTCAAATGAAAATGACATCAAGTTAATGTTAAATAGATTTCCACAGAAGTTTTAGCATCAGAGAAACAGATCATAATTGATGCAGACAATTTATAATAGACCAGGAGAGAATGGTCAAGAAGAGTGAAAGCCTACCTCCTCATCAGAAAAGTCAAACTTATGAACAATAATTGAGTTGATGTAGTTGTTGGAAAGTAGATAATCTGAAGCACATCAAAATCAAAAATTAAAAGTATAAATAAACACAAAGTCAGATAAACCTACAAACAGAAGTTTCATTCCTAATATTCTCAAACAAAATGTTGAGCAATTGAAGAAGCTGTACGCAAATATATCGACCAAGTTTCTGACGCATGAAACGCAGGAAGAATGCGAGCATGTTCTTCTCCAGGAAGAAACTGAGAAGAAGAAGAACACAATTAGAAACAAAAGTGAATTTTGTTAACATGGCAGTGACTCACTCAAAGACGCTGCTGTCATTCTGATCACCCCAGATGAGGATTTCGGAAATTGTTCTCAAAGTCTCCACCAGGAGGCTTCGATTCTGTTCTGTGACCGTTTGATTTTTGCACAACACGTTATAGAGGTATCTGGCAGAGGAGAAAAGTGAATCACGAATTGAGAATTGCAAAGAAAAGCCACAAAATACAACAAACATGCTTTGTTGATTGTTGATGTATATTTGCCAATTTATGTGCCAATTTGGTTGATTGTTCAGAGGCACATTACCTCATTCTCAAGTGTACTTTGCATAGCATTATAATTATTATGTTTAGGTGTTAAGATTTACATTCAATCAAATATGCGTTACAAGCATTACAGGTGTGATTGAGCCAATTTGCTGATTTGTTCAACATTCAATGGAATGTTGTGGGCGTCGATATAATTTTTTGTTTGTTCCCAAGGGCTTGGGAGTTGGGGTGACGTCACATCCCCCACCCTAAGCGGGATAGGAGACTGACTATTTTTCTATCTCATTAAATAAGCTTTATGGAAATGGTAAAAATAACATGACTATTATATATATTATATAGAGTGGGCCAATCATTATTATGACAATTAAGGACGATTAAATTAATTACATGAGAAACCCATGTCAACGCATGTTTCTGCTTCACTATTTATCATATTAGACAATAATACACATAAAATTATGGAATGAAATCGAAGTGATAAATAATTAAATTTGATTGTGAGAACAGAAAAATATTTTGTCAACAAGTGAGAGATGCGCGTACTTGAGGTGTTCGAGGGAGTGAGGGTTCTTCGGCTTCCACAGGCCACCCGATATCCAACTCTTGGGTTTTGAAAACATGATAGTGGTTGGGAATATTACTTCGATTATCTATGACCGATGTTCATACTATTAAGAGAAATGTAGAATTAAGTTAAAAGACAAGTGCGAATAAATCGACTGTTGACGCCATTTTGCAGCTCTCGTTTATCGACACGATAAACATCATTATACTTTTTAATGACACGAAAATGCAAAAGTAAATAATAAACATTTTTTATATTAATGTAAAGTTTTATAAATATCCCCCTCCCCAACATTTTACGCAAGATCCGCATGCGGCATAGGCCTCATTGTCTATTGAGCAGACGACAGTCACACCACCGGTCGGAGCGGCCAACTGGGTGAGGCCTGTGCAACAGAACAAAACGGCAACAAAGACAGGCATATATGTATGAGGAGAAATCGGAGAAGATTAGGAGAGGAGAATTTAAAGTTTCTGGGGTCGTATCTTACATCAGACGACGACAGCTGCTCAAGGTCCTTGTGGCAAAAACCTATGTATGGAGCGTGTCAATACACTCGGATCCCGTTAACCCACCCACCTCTGTTCCCAAGGAAACAGGCAGATAAATGAAAAGGACGGATTACATGTCAGACCACATTTAGATGCCATGCAAAAGCCCAATTGTACCATATAGTGGCAAGTACCATTAGGTTACAAGCAGGTTGTAGAAAAAAACCCTGATCAAATGATCGTGTGGGTAATAAGTGGGCAATATGGAGAGTAGACAAATAACTGAAGGATGGTCGTTATGGCCATTTGATTCCTTTGTGTAATTAACTTTCTAAATGTTGAATGGGCGGAGGGGCGCCATTTGCTATTTTACTGACCTGACTTGAAAGGAATTGCTGACAATTGATGTGTCATGTCTTATGTTTGTTTACACTACAATATTTCGAAAGGCAGATTACATA
>KB296106.1:96003-131477 GCA_000328365.1 Capitella teleta | reverse complement strand
CTTGACGAGCAAATGTCACTGCTTCACTAAGGGTCAGCCTCTCCTTCAGCTGCAGATCACGTGATGCAACCTTGTCACGCAGGCCAACAACGAGGCGGTCACGAAGTTGTTCTTCCTTCTGGTTGGCATCGAACGCACATTTTCCCACCATCTCATGTAAAGCACGAACGTACATTTCCACACTTTCCCTCTCACCTTGGTTTCGAGAGTAGAACAGGGCTCTCTCGTGGATCACATTGGTACGGGGTGTGAAGTGTGTATCAAATTTATCGAGATCGGTCTTCGAGACTTTAGCGTCATCATCCGAGAGGTTGAACGATGCGAAGACATGTTCGGCCTGAGTTCCCATAGAGTAGAGGAGGGTGCTCACTTGATAAGTCCCACTTTCACTGGTGATTTTGCTGATGTCAGCGAAGCGTTCGAACCGTTTCCGCCATGCCGGCCAGTCAGCTGGCTTCTGAAAGTTGAATTCAGCAGGCGGATGGAACTTTGCCATGGCGAAATATCACAATGTAAACACACACAAGAAAGTCCACAGAACAGTAATCCGTAGCGATTCGAGGTGATGGCCACGGGAGATGGACGATATTCGACGATTTTAACCGCTGCCAACATGTAATGAGACGCAACGGAGAACAGCTTAAAAACTGAACTCTTTAATCAGGTCAACTTGACATACATATAATCACGGTGCGTTATGAATCAGAACGTCATGAAGCAGAAGGAACGTTATGTAACAACTATAAGAAAGAATTTTCGGCCAGTGATCCGAGAAATTGTCGACTTGGAAAAACCGGAATGAATTTTTGAATTATCAGAACATGCTAATATATACCGTAAGCGATGAGCTTAATCAGATAACAGCGAGTTTGTTTATACATTCATTGAGGCGACGTGACGCTAATTGTTCGCTCGCCTTCAAGCTAAGTGTAAACCATTTCTCCCCCCTTCTCGGGAGTCGATGCGCTTTGGCGCATTCCGCCTTCTCTCTCCCCCGCCGTCCCCTTCGCATGCTGTTGCGCGCCCTTTCAACGATTCGCAGTATTACAGCTGAGCTGGGAAGAATACACAACTCAAGCGATTTTCATTACTTACTAAAGCCATCGCGAGCGGTCATTCGCTCGCAGGACTTTGATTTTGCGCGAGCAGTAGCGTGTGCGAGCAATCGCTCGCGTCAAACGGCAAGGACTGACCCTGTTGACAGGCAGTTGTGTTAATAGTCACTAAATAAACTACAAATTACAATGATTTGATTACAATTTTAATTAATGATTGTGTCAAAATTAATATGCCACCCAAATTGAGTCAATCACAATGACAATATCTATTGTGCAGGTAAAAATCATGAACAAATGCTAATTCAATTCCTGATTTCAGATTAATTTCGGATTAATGATTAAAGCAACCTCAATTGATTGCCATGCTGTAAGCCCGCATACTGTTTTCGTCCCCCTGAATCACACCCGTTTTAACGCCTGAAATGTTGATAGCCCATTCAACAGGTCAGCATCTCTTATTCAATTATAATAATTCATTTCCCCCCTTTCCCAGACACCTGCAGTGCTCGACAAAGTACCATATTCACATGGCTACTAGTCAGTATTTCATTTCAAGTGTGCAACATGTGCTAACAGTGCTATAATAAATTTATCTGAATCACTAATAATGACAAACAATTTACTAGTCGATACTTTTCAGTGTACGAAGCAACCATCTTCGTATGAATAAACATAAATTCTGGGTTTATTTTCAACCAGGCACAAGAATTCGACACTATGCAATGTGTCATGCTGAACGTGGTGAGCATGAGGGTTTTCAGGTCGTGAAATTCGTCCCTGGCAAGTTGTCCCAACGATAATCGAACCCACGAACCTCTGCACACTAGGCGAGCGTACTACCACTGCCATCGCGATATATAATTGTGACTTTATTCTGTGCTGAAAGAATTGTTTTAATTTAATTTAATTTAAGTTTATATTGTTCTTTTCCTCTTTTTTTTTTTCGCGGAGGTGGGGTGCATGCGCCTGGGTCGCCGTATGGTGCGTACGCTTATCTTTACTTCTTTTCCCTTTTGTGATCCTAAATTTCACTACCAGTTGAATACAGTAAATTCTTATTTCCACAACATTTTCTCTCTTGGACGGCTGGTCTTTTCGGTCGACGACTGCATATGAAAATTATTTGTGTGAGCAGTGAATCGTGTGTGTAGAATATTTATTAACACGGATTTTCAAGGCGGAAATGGGTGGCTTCACCCCTGCAAGCTCTGATTGGTCGATTGTCAGCTGATTTTGCAGACGAAAGTCAAAGGTCAATTTGTCAAACTTGACTTACTTCCATCACCGGAGAAGTCTTGCGTCCATTGTTTTACGTTAGTTTTATGTGATTATGATTGAAACTAATGAAACTTTGGAGCAATTTTGATTTCTCGATTCCTTGTGTGTTATGTTTCTGATGTAAACATCTAGTTTTAATCTCGCAGTAGCCTGAATAGGAGTCTGAAGCCACTTTCACATGATAATAAATAATATGGGCGCGCGTGCGTGCGTGCGTGCAGAAACATTTTCCATCGTATGATCGTACTCTTATAAAATGTTAAAATTTATTTTGAATATTGGCTATTATTTTATAATAATCATGATTATTGATACATAATAATATTATCCTACTGTATAAATCTTTTACACCAAATAGCTGTTTGGAGGTTAAAGGAATGGGGAACTAAATTTTAAGTGATGTTCTATTGACTCATAGCATCAATTGATAGCATTCCGTGCCAAAAACACCATGCCTGGATGCAAGCGTAAGGAAATAATTAATTCCGAATATCGGGGTTAGCATTGCGCCTATGGGAGAATGGCCTCCATTGCGAAGTATAGGAGGCAAACGTCAGCTGATGGCTTGCCGTGATTGGTCCCGTTCCCCTCGTGAAGCTATCGATTTCAGCCAATCAGAGCAGATCATCTTTGCCATAAAAGGACATCTTTGTTGTTTACGAAGCGAAAGCGCATGCGTGGTGCACTCTGGCTGACCTTTTTACTGCTTTCAGGATGAGAAACATGGTAGGTGTCCTAGAAAATCGCTTGTTAAAATAAGAAAAATAGCGAAAAATATTTTTTTTCGCGCCTGACTGGTGGCAAAATGATTATTCTATCTATTTCCGAAAATAAAATAAAAAAATATCCAGGGGTTTAGTCGCAAGACACGCTGCTATGACGAGGTCCATTGTAAAAGATGGGGAACTCGGTGTTTCATCACAGCTCCTGACGTCACGCCTAGTTAGCAATATATCTCCCGCGAAATCGTTAGCGATGATATTCCTTGTGTGGGTCAGACATAGAAATCATTTTTGGTGCATCAAAGTCCATTTTTAACCAGTTCTCCCTCCCTTTAATTGTGACAGAGGAAGATGAGTCACTCACTGTTAGTGTTACTAGTGATTAGCTATAGATCATCCCTAATCTCGTTCCAAGACTCCTTTTTCTATCATCCTCACTGATTATAGTTACAGATAACAGCTAGATCATCCCATGATTACATGCATTACTGATCAAAGATGGGGCATCAAATGGGGAAAAGAATCAAAATTAATTAAATTACAGGCGTTCATCAATTACACTCACTCATTCCTGAAATGTCCTTGTTTTTATCTGTCAGATTTCCACGATGCTTCGGATCACTTCGCTCCTCAGCCGACTCACGGCCTTGGAGCAGCGTGCCTTGTATCATGGTATGAAAACAGTAAGTGGGGTGAATGATGTTGAGGTCATCGACCTAAGGACCGATTGCCTGACAAAACCAACGGCTGCCATGCGACAAGCGATGGCAGAGGGATCAGCTCATGATGTTGTTTTTAATGAGGATCCAACAGTGAACGGTGGGCCACCACTTCTAGGAATTTTATCCTTTTATGATCAGTTTTCCCCTTTTTAAGCTCTACAGGACCGATGTGCTTCTCTGTTTGGAAAAGAGGCAGCTCTGTTTGTTCCCAGTGGCACCATGGGTAACTTGATTGGTGGTTGGTTATGACTTATTATTTTAATATCTTTGGTGATAGTGCTTTTTATGCGTAGTCCTAACACATTGTAATGGGCGTGGCTTAGAGGTGCTGCTTGGAGATTTGAGCCATTTAGTCATGTATGAGCAAGGGGGAATATCACAGGTCAGTCCTGCTTCGCGTTTTCTATTGTATGATTTTCTCCAATTCTGCTGCTTCTAATTTCCACATTCTTCTTTTAGAATAATTATTCCTTCTAATTATTGAATGCAGTTGGGCGGAGTATTTGCTCGTACAATGCCAACCAGTTCGGATGGGATGTTTAATGTCAGCGATGTCGACCGTTATATCCGTCCCCGAGATGATCCTCACGAGCCGTGGACCGCTCTGATCTGTGTTGAGAATTCGCATAACAACTGCGGGGGAAAGGTTCTGCCCCTGGAGCACCTGGCTCAGGTATTACCCCAGCGAGGATTGTATAATATCAGTATGAGGTTGCTACAGGTACGAGCGAAAGCTGAAGAGCATCATGTGCCAGTTCACATGGACGGTGCGCGAGTGATGAACGCTATTATAAGTCAAGGAGTGGAAGCAACTGATGTTTTGAAACATGTTGATTCAGTCAGCGTTTGTTTATCAAAAGTAAGGCAAATGCAGGAGCCTTAACATTGTGTGATACTCACTTGTTTTGTTTTCAGGGTGTCGGAGCTCCAGTTGGTTCGATCCTAGCCGGATCAGCTGAGCAGATTGCGAGGTCGGTAGGCTCAATTTTCTCCTGGTTTTTCAATCTCTTGACCTTTGGTAGTGCTGTTCGCATGCGCAAAGTGCTAGGCGGGGGCTGGAGGAAGCCTGGAGGCTTGGCTAATGCAGCGATGGTGGCCATGGATGGAATGCACGAGAGGATATCAAATGATCACAAAAACGCTCAACGCTTAGCAAAAGGTAGAATGGCCGCTGAAGTAGCTAAAAATTCCACTGAGATCCATTCATAGGTATCATGCAAAAGAGCCACAACCTTGTGAATATTGACTTGACCGGTGTCCATACTAACATTGTTATGGTGGACACTGTCCATCCAAAACTCACAGCTCAACAACTCTGTGACCGTGTTGCAATGGTCAGTATTTCACTCATCAAATCACGCATTATAAAATTTGGTTAAATAATTTTTTTTTTCTTCAGGTAACAGACAGAGAGCAGAGTGAGTTGAAGGAAGCAATTGTGATCAAGAGCTATGCGTTCTTCAAGAACACTGTTCGCTTCTGCACCTATGGCGATATTCACGCTGATCACGTAAATGTGGCATTGAAAAAGATCCATTACGTACTGGATGAATTTAATGAGCAGCTTAATTGATTTTATTCTTTGATATTTTGCTATTACTTTGAGGTCAAAACAGACTTAATTACCTCATAATAATACCTCAATTATGTATATCTTTAGGGGTAAAAAAACCGGATCTAGCAGTATTAATCTATAATTACATGTTTTATTTTATGTAATTTGATCCATGTATGCCAAACATATCAATACAAAGCTATAATCACTAAACACCTTGTATGGTTGAAATTTGGAAATAGGTGTGATCTTGGAATAAAAATGAATCAATTTGCTACAACTTTTTTTTCATCATTTCTTAATAGAAGCTTCATCCCTTATTGTAGTCCTATATACTATGGCTGGTCCCAATCGCCCGTGCATCAGCCCTACCGTGTCAGGCCCAAAATGAGTCCACACTACTTAAAATTTTAGGCTTCCAGGTTATCTTACAATTTTCATGCAAATAATCTGCCCAAAATAACAGCGTATATGCTATAGCCTGCAATTTCACAAAGGGCCACAACAACCGATCCTGGTTTTAGTCTTTTCATATCACAGGCATCCTAAATTTACTAAGAAAAATTCTAGCAGCCACAAAAGTCGCACAATGTAAACATCTGCCAGCCGCGCGTGGCTTGGATTGAAATTTCATGCCTCTTGGAAATCCAGCCGGCGTCGTACAAAAAGTTGTAAACTGAATATTTTTAGAAGAGTCAACAACTATTGACAAGAGATATGATTAGAATGAATGTTTTGTGATGTATTCATGAGAAAATTAGTAGACTATTGTAATATTATTGTAGATGAAAGGAGATTTTTTATATGGATAGCCTAGCTTTGTATGTCACATATTTATGCGGCATTAGATAGATTTATCCCTATTGAGACATGCCAGATTACATAACCAGCTAACGAATTACAGCTCGTCAACAAACTATTTCTTACAATTTTTTTATGCCCATACAATCATAATCAACTTCTACTGGAAGTTTCAAGTAGAAACCCACTGTTTTGTGGAAAATATATCCCATTTTATAACAAAACCTAGCATACTCAGTATACGTGATAAATTACCTATTGTGTGCTACTAATAAATTAATGTAGATATTTAATTAACTCAGTGAACTCACTCTCAATGATTATGAAAAAATAATGGTATACAATTTGTACTATGCCGGAATTATATTTAGTGAGGTTCGACTGCATTATGATTGTTATCGGACATCAAAGCCATTACGTGTAATATACTAGTAAATCAATAATTGAGTTTGGCCAAAGAACGTGGAGACTCAATTCACTCAAAACTCTTTGGTACCACGCATGTCGTCAAGTGGCGGGAAATCCGACGCACATGCACAGCGCCCCCAAGCGGCGCATGACCGCACCAAGATAATCATGTGACCACCGATCACGATAAGGGCCGACAGATGATAACATCACCAGCAAAGTTCTAAATTTCCGCAGTTTATATTACTGGTGTCTTGTCATTGAATATTAACTTTAGTTCACACAATGGCAACTGATAATGAAGCCGTATTCGCCGATGGACAGGTCTGGGAATTATATGTGTTCGTGTACAATAAGATTTAGATTATAATCATTATTATTATGGATAGTACTGTAGTACATCATGATCATACATGTACATAAATTATAAATTAATAATTATGATAATACATTACATGATCAACTACATGCTCATGCAGGACTATCATCATACTATCAATCATGATTCATAGTTTATTAGTTACCAAAGTAAATTATAGTCCTGTGATTCTAATCTTGTTCCACGCCTCTATATAATTATAGTATATAAATGTTTTGTTTTTTGTTTTTTGTTTTTTTGTTTTGGTGTGGTTTTATTTAACCTCGGAATCCTGAAGCAACTAAACTTATGTGGTTTGAGGAGGTAAGCAGGATTTAAGTACCTCACCCAAGGACACAAGGTTGGTGGCTGGCTTCGAATCTCCAGTGGCCAGCGCCAAGCCCTTTCGATGTGAGCACGCTAACCACTCGGCCACCACCTCTCCTATGGGTTAGGTCATCATCCCCAGAAATTTTGGGTACAGACTGGATATACTGTGAATCATGACCCGCTCGCGGAGGGAACAAGGAGAGGACATTCTTTGCATGGAATGGATGTGAGGCTTATTGGCCTATAATTTGCTGGCTTCTGGTGATCACCACCTATCATAAATATGGCTGTCACAGTTGCATTTTTCCATTAGTTCAGGATTGTGGCATGTTCCAGGCTCTCCTGGGAAATATAGGTAAGAGGTTTTGACAGAGCTATTGTTGCTTCTTGAAGGACTCGTGGGTGGACTTATATAATCAGGGCCCTGATTTCAGGTGTCTTAGCCTTTGGGCAATTAACGTCTTCTTCTGTGATGTTGATGTTTTCTAGTTCGATCTCAAAGATGTGAGGGGCTGGATCTGGCGTGATGTCATCGTCCGGCTCTAGAGTGAAGGCCGAGGTGAAGTGTCTGTGCCTTCTCTTGGTCAGATGAGGTCCTCTGAATGTTGTCCTCAGCTCATGTATCTGGTCTCGGCATTTGTCCTTTGACTTTGCATCAAGAATATTTTTGGGCTTTTTTCAAGGTCTGTGATGTTCTTTTCACGTCTTCTGACATGCTGTCATCTGCAGTGGGCAAAATACTTTGAGTTGCACTGTACTAAGGAAAGATGGTGATGATCAAGTTGATGTACCGAGTGTGTATACTGGATGAATCAGCTGTTTTTAATGGTCGTCCATTGATTTTGTCGGTCAGAGCAGCAATATCAATTGCTTTCTATTTCCGTACACAGATCTTTTGCTGAACGTACGGAGGGCGATCGAAATTCAGCGATCGAATAATACAGCAAAATTGTCATCAGACGACACTTTAATCAAATAAACGTAATATTTGAGTTTCATTTTGCAATCTTTCTTTGTGCTTTTACAGCTGACGTTCATTGGCAAGGACTGTCACAGCATCCCTCCTCATCTGGTTGAGTGTTACGGCAGCAGAGTGAAGCGTCTCGATCTCAGTTTCAACTGCCTCAGGTGAACAACTGTATATAATGATGTACCATACATATTACAAAACTGTGGATGTTACTGCATACTGCTGTATACAAACATCCAGTGGGATACATAATGATCTGTAGAATCTATTCATGAACATTTGCCATGTGCTAATATTGATAGCATAATCTGTTATAATTTCAGTTCGCTTGACAGAATAAATCAATTTCCAAATTTGGAGGAACTGATCGTAGACAACAATGAGCTGAGTGATGACTTAGTTGTGGCGTCCCTACCCTTCCTCCACACGCTCATGCTGAACAAGAACCTCTTCACAAACCTTGACGCTCTCCTTGATCAACTCTCACCCTCCAAGTTTCCGGCTCTAACATATTTGAGTCTCCTTGGCAACAAAGCCTGTCCAAACCAACTGTCATCAGCTGAGAATAGTGACGATGATTACATCAGATACAGGTAGCGTGTTTAGTCAGGCATCAACTTATGGAAGTTGAACCGTAATCCCTCTGAAGTAATTTCATTTAATAAATCTCTGAGCATATCTTCTTCTGTGGCCATATCTAAGAATTTACGAGGGGCACTCGAAGAGTTTCTGACTTTAGTTGGATTGTTGACTTGTTGCACTTGTTGTAGGGTGCTGAAACATGGCATGCGACTAGAACAACTTTTACTATGCCATGCAGTCAGTACTGCTATTTTCTATTCATGCTCATTTACTTTTCAAGCCTTATTTGAATTTGGCTTGCGTCAAATGCACATTCTTTGATATCTTTCTGATGTTTATTGTGCACTTCCCAAAACCTAAACCGTGGTCATGGATGTCTTCAAACTTGAGCCCTGAACTCCACTTGAATGTGTCACTTGAATGTGTCTTAGTGCATGTTTTATAGCTCTCTTTATCAATCTCAGGTTGTATGTTCTGCATCGATTGCCGAATCTCAAGTTTCTGGACGCTTCGCCTATTACTCTGAGTGAACGCAGAGAGGCCAAGCAGAAAGGGGAATTCCTGAAAGTTCTTCGACCGACAGAAATCACAGGCGACCAGGTTGAGTTCTTGTTAACTGATTGATGGCATTCTTAAAATTTCACTCTTTTTGTTTTTGTTTTATTTTAGGGAAGTGAATCAAGGCACGAGGACTCACCATATACACCTCTTCCTGCCGGGGCGACAAGGCAGCCTAAGAACAAAGGTTATTAGTCTATATTGATATATATATGTTGTAATTATTATTTGAGATTTATTTGTGCTCATCATCTTTATTTTTCATTTCAGCTCATTTCGGAAAATCCAAATATGTTTACTATGGAAGACACTCCGAAGGAAATCGTTTTATCCGAAATAATGATTTATGATTATATTGTTGATTTGTTTGTGATTTATACAGCGTAGAAACAAAGATTTCATTAAACCTTTAGTTATCTGATCTCACAATCATCACCTGACATTATTCACTTGGTCTGTTATTTTTCTCTTGATTATCTTTGTAGAGTTTCTACAAAAATTGTATTAAAGATAAATGAAAGCGAAACCATATATCGTATGTATAACCAAATTGCACTTGGAATTCAAATTAAATCATCAATTTTGTGATTGTAGATTTAAGTGGGACTTCTGTGAGAGTCACATTTAGTGAATTCAGATTCGTTCTTTATGCTTTGCATTTTGTGTGGTTTTTTATATATCATTCTTCTGCTTCGTAGACACATTTATGTATTACAAAATATTTGCTTGTATAATTCATTAGAAAGGCAATCTGTAGCTCATCAATAGCAATTCTGCTTGGATTTTTTGTTCAGTTTATTGCATGTTTCCATAGTATTCTCCACATTATCATTTGTCATGATTACACATGAAACTCAATCATCTCTCTTACTGGGTATTTATAGTCTGTCTTATTATACATGGAGTGAATAGTTAACCAATTATATTTCTCTATTAATTGGTTAGATTTGGAATTATTCCTTTCAAAGTCAATTATATATTTTATGATTCCCTTTTAGCTCATTATGATTATTTTTGTCTTATTGTATCAGTCACCAAAATTAATCATTAATTTATCATCACAATCGATTATACTGTTGATCAGAGGCCTGTTCCAATCACTCGTGTGCCTTCCTCTAGCTGCATGTCGGTGCATTTGTTATGTTTTAATTTTCTCCTGATGATTTACAAGAGTTATGATCGATATGAGTAGGCCTGATCATCTTAGTGAAGCAATATTTTTTTTCTACCAGATCTATAATATTACATGTATTTCAATATTTGTATAACTGTGCAGATAATCCGGTCAAAGAAAATAAACTGGACAGTGATCAGATGCATGAAAATTATGCTGTTATTATGTTAATGTGAACCTCCTCAGTCTCAATGCTGATTCTACTTCATACATACCGGTAAATTTATTATGTCTAATTATATATTTCAAATGCAGGGCATTGCATGAGTACAGGTATTCTATTTAAACTGTTTAGTAATTTTTATTGATTTTTATTTAGAAAAATTATGATCAAGAAGAATAAACACAGTCCACACCAAGAGCATGAATAAAAAAGGTTTATTCCAGACACACCTAATTGGTCCATATAGCCTGCTATTGGTAAAAAGATACAAAGAATCAATTTGTGCTCTAGTGTATGTACATGTACCTCGTATATACCGTAGCCTCAGCCTGCATGCCTGTAGTGTATATATTATATATAGGATATGTATATATATTATGTATGCAGTGGACCCTCAAACTTATATATAGTTGATCTGTGATTTATCTATAACCATGCTACAGCTGTGAATAACCACCCTGGTGCCAGCTACACAGAAGGATAAGCCGCCCCTTAGCAGACGATTGCATTGAGCTTGACATATATTATAAAATTATAATAATAATTGCTCTCTTGCTGACTCAGCTCGTTTCTGACGCAATTCTTTGACTGAGATGATGCATTGATATATGTAAGTACATTACAAAGGACTTTTATGTGTTTATTGGTCAGGGCTTGTGAAATTTCTCTCATACTTCAGTCGAAGACGGGACAAGTGGGCGATAATAGGTGGATCGAGTCACGTTTTTCTCGTTAGTCATAAACTCATATCGATTATCTCACACTAGTATAACTCATCAATATCGGCGTTATATATCATTGTTCGAAATCAACTCCGATGTTATTTACTTGTGTATTTCATTTGTTTTGTTGTACAGGGATGGTTATCGGTTAACTTAACCAGCATGTTTACTTTTAATTATGAAATAATTTGTAATATTTGATACTAATCATACTTATAATTCTTATTTGAGTTATTAGTTATGAGTTAAGCCCACAAGTGTGCCTGAAATATATAAATGATCAGTTATACTTGTGGAATTAGTAATTAGTAATTATTGTTACAGAGATTTACTCTTATATAGAGATCTGCGCTAGCTGCCTAGTATTTTGGAAGACAGCCACAATAATAATTTTTTACAAGAAAGGTGAATATCCCAACTAGAAAGGTAAAACATAATAAATGTATGGGTGATGATAAAATCCATTGTATCGACAGAGTGAGGGACATGTACATAAATTATCTACATTAAAAGAATTAAGCCATCTTCTGATTATATAATGTTCAAGTAAGGACATTTTAAAAACATCAATTGAAACAGAATTACTAATATGAAGTGGTAAAATCTTCCATAAATGAACAGCTCAAATAAAATAAGATGCTTTAAAAGTTTCCGTGCAAATGACAGAAAAAAGATAAAATATGATAGCATTTTTAGAACGAGATGGTTTAAATTTGACTATATGTAGGACGGATTTCACGGGTAAAATCAACATTAATTAGACCACTGAAATATTTTAATGAAAACATTAAGTCTTTTATTTCTATATTTGAGATATAAATAAATATAAACACCGTTAATAAGTAGAAGTAAAGAAAATACTTTTAATGCAAACAACTTACTAACGATATAGGTTCTGGCTTAGTATACATGAACAGTCAGACCCCGTTAATCTGCCCTACCAAAACACATGTACAACATAGAGGCATGTACCATTAGGAATAAAGAAAGTCAAAAAGAACGATCAATGAAGTGGGCAATGTATAGAGACATTAATTGAAGGATGGTCGTTGTGGGCTCTCATTTTTTGCATGTGTACGTGGATCAGCTTCTATTCTGATCTTCACTCACATTTCCTATCATTCATTCTGCTCCTGAACATCGCCTAACTGAGTGACCAATTAAATTGAAAATAAGCCATCCACGCAGACATGAAGGAATTGATAAGGCGACGATTCCCACATTTGATTCCTTTGTTTAATAACTTCTTAAAAGTTGAATGGGCGGGTGTTTTATTGTCCTGGTTTGAAAGAATTTGCCGACAATTGACGAGTCATGTCTTATGTTTGTTTACGCTATGATATTCGAAGGGCGGATTACATATGTAATTTATAACGGTACACTACAGTGTAGATTTGTTCCTGAGAATGGTAGTCGAATAACGAAGGTGCAATGGTAGAAGAATGACAGGCGGAATAACGAAATGGATGGATTACATGATGGCGAAGTAACGGGATCTGACTGTACAGTAAAACTCCACTAAGAGCGCCACCATGGGTCTGGCTTGAAGTGGCGTTCTTAGAGCTGTGGGGTTCTTAGAGGAGAAGATGTTTTAATTATCACTGCCGGGTGCGTTATGATATCATAAGGAATTTATGTTATTTTTATTAATAAATTCAGTTGCGGCATGGCGATGTGCATTGTACATTGAAATGCGCGACAAGGGTCATCACATACGACAACATCAACAGTTAAACCCTGTCTCTTAAAGCATTGTTTGTTTTGATTTCTGTTTTGATAGCATTGACTCCAAGCCTTTGTCGGCTACTCACTGTAATTACACACTCGATTATGCAATCTGATTGGCTGGCTGTCACAGTCTGTCTCAGTGGAGTTGTCTGGGACTGCAAATGACTGGCGCATGGCGCGGATTAAGGAGTGGTGCGCTTATTGGGGGTGTTTTTGAGTCAATTTGGGCTTTTTGGACTATCAAACATTTGTGCGTTTAGAGGAGTGGCATTCTTGTGAGAGCGGCGCATGAGGAGTTTTACTGTAATCTAATTTCCTATTTTGTTTGTGATCACGCAAAACGAATGGTATGACTGCTTACAACTTTGTGATTGCCTAATAAGTATGTTTTATTGTTTCATGCCATCGGAGTACATGTAATGAGTAGATACCATTTGCTTCTTTTTGAGATACAATAGAAATTTGAAATAAAATTTCATGGCATTCCACTTGTGCGAACATAAAAATGATAAAATGATTGAGATTCCAGTCATACAAGCCTAAAATGAAATATATTTCAAGATAACATTTTTTTAATGTAATCAAACTCAAATCTTTGATGGAATTATAGGAATAGGAAATGATATTCATGTTGGAAATAAAGTTTACATGTTTACCTACGCAGACATAATATTATATGTAATAATATATCACCTTAATTAAAATGATTGCATGCTGGGAAGCATAAAGTAAATATTTCTCAGGCATTTAAATTTCATATTATGAACTCTCACAGCACTGCTTCTCAGGAAAAAAGAAAAAAAAAAAAAAAAAAAAAGAAGAAGAAGAAGAAGAAGAAGAAGAAGAAGAAGAAGAAGAAGAAGAAAAAGATCAAACAGGTAAAGAATACTAAAGATATTCCAAGAAATGTATTATTCTCTGAACTGTTTGGAACATTGAATGTCGACCCAACGCAATTATATTTGGAGACACTGTTTGAAAAACTACGATCTTTAGGAATCATGAATCATGGCACAACATTTTGCACTTATTCTATTTCTCTTCAGTGAGTTCGACATCTTTGTTCAATAATTTTTGCAAATCATTATAACATATTAGGATAATTAAACATTAAGTAAAACGCATTACTGGAAAGCTAAGACCATCCCAAACAAATGGTTATTAGTTGGACGTTTGAGTGTCAGCATTTTTCGAGAAAGGAAAAACGCAACACAACGTAACACAACGTAGCAGCGTAACGCTTGCGTAGTCGCGAATAGGGCTGTTCAGCAGTGCATCTGGACACCACGAATTTTCAATACCGGGTATATAAAATTTTCAGTTCCTATTTTGGAAAATGTCAAATCACTGAAATCAGCGCTATTTAAAGGCTCAGAACCACAGGTGCTCAGCGAACAAATCCCAGCCGTGAAGCAACTGAATTCAATGCACCATTGCACCAGGCCATTACATTTGCTGTTTAACTAAGGTTCTTCTGAAATAGGCCCCGGTGCACTCTGGGAGGTCTTCACGCCTTCCAAAAGAGAAGATTAAGGCAGGCAATTGGGCTCATAGTACTGGAATTACCGGCATCAATAAGTTGCATGAGTTGACAACTTTACATTGTATAGACAGGCACTCTCAACGCTGGTCCTTCACATTATGCTACTATGCTATGTGTGGCTGTTTGTTTAGATTCTTTGATTCAACAGTCATTTTCAAGTACTTGTTTATTTTGCCGTGTAGGCATCGAAACACATGCGTGACCCGTTTCTCAAAGGAAATAAATAAAAGAAGAGGCCACCCTTTGTCACTGATCTGGGTTAAGTGATTAGCACTCAACTGCTTGCTCATGCATGAGTCGCCCTTCCATAACATCGATTCCGGCTATGCTGTATGCCACCAGAAGAGCAACTCAGATATAAATTGGTCATTTGGTTTTGCCCAGGACACACTCTGCACTTGAAGGCATGGTCATGCACGATTTTAATTAACCTCAATCTATGACTTTGATACACGTATGATTGTACATTCATCCCATTTGTAATGGTTCAGGGTGGTTTCTAGGCAATTGTCCTGTGAGAGCGAAGTGGTCGTCGAGGGCGATTATATTATGTCGTCAGGGGGCATTCGGGGCTGATGTCATATGAGCCACCATGCGTTATCAGTTGCACCTTGTATGCAATTCGATGCTCCACAGGGAGTGTCATTTTCTCACCCGCACTACGGCGTCGTCTCGTTGGACTTCCATCACAAGCACACGTTCATTTCTTATCATTTAAGACGCAATGCCAACAGCTCACTGCGTGGAGTTCTTTCCAATGCGGACGAATTCAGACAAATAATAATTTTATAATATGATGGTCCGTATCCCGATGCGGTGTCCGGCGCTATGCATTCCCGGATTGTGGATATTCTCGCTTACCTACAATGTTAATCATCTATTGTCCAATCATCTAATCATCTTTTACACCGGACACACATCATGATCACAGGTCACGCATCTTTTGCGGATATTACGCTCGGTGAGGTTAGTCTACATAAACGTGCAAGTAATCGCGGATAGCCACGTCATAAACGCGCTTGTTGTCAAGTGTGAGGGAGGTTCATGTGTGGTTGGGTGTGGGTGTGTGTGTGTGTGTGTGTGTGTGCGTGTGTGTGTGTGTGTGTGTGTGTGTGTGTGTGTGTGTGTCTTATATATATTTTTTTTTTTCACTCTTTTTTAGGAACTTTTTGTTTACTGAGCGACGATTAGTTTTAATGGTATATCGCATGTCTAGGAATTATAGTGCATTAGTATCCTTGCGCTAGGGGTCATGTTAGTTCAGAACATCGTATATAAAGTTCTTCGTATAAATTTCTTCGCTTTCTTCGTATACTTCATCGTATAAAATCACTTTCTTCGTTATCGGTAGGTAATTCTTCGTATAAAATCGCTTTCTTCGCAAGCGATAATTCATTTGCTGAAAACCTGGTTGCTTTGTTGCTTTGTTGTTGTTGTCATAGTTACGAATGAAATTATAGCTCACGTGATATGCGTTGCTAATACCACTGCATGTTGTAACGAAGATGTTACTTTTATGATAATGTGACGTAACTCTACTGGGGATTCAGAAGTTGAGAGGTTGCAACGCAAGAAATGATGTTCGCTGTGGCTACTTCCTGATCTGCCGCTACGCACGGGAGGAGGCTCGGTTTCATATCGAAACTTCAAAATTGAGGCCATTAATCACCGGCGCTATAATGGCTCATCGTCCATTAGCCCATGACAGCTGACGACGGACACGATACAGGCGACCAGCCACTGACAATGTACTTGTTTTATTTTTTGGTAGTATGCACTTGCGCCTATTAGTAGTATGTAGTAGCCAAGACAATGTAGGGACTTGGTAGTTTCTTGTGACTGGAGTAGAGTGAGGCCGGGCATTATCTTGCTGAAACAACCGGACTTCAGAGTGCCCTAGTGATGGCGGTGGGTTCCAGGACCTCTGTGATGCACCGTCTTGTGATCAAGGGGGGTCCTTGTGTGAAATGCCCTTCCCCTCCTCCTCCCGCCCGCCGTTTACTGCGTTTGGCTGAATTCAAGAGAGGGTGACTATTATATTTCATACATGCCATTGAAAGTCGAAAATTCATGGCCCCGGTTTTTCTTTCATTTTTTCCCCATTAATTTTATCGTTATATTTTGTATATATTTTTGTGTCAATAGATTTTACCATTTTACAACACTTGCCGTGTACTTGAAAATATTTACTTAAAGTTAAAGGTATTTTTCACTTGAGAGTACATAAACCCATTCACTTGAAACTTGCGAAGTTTCTTTTGTTAGCGACATGCTTGAGTGATCTCACGCATGATATGCATGGCAGACACCGCGATGCTACGAGTGTGACAAAGTTCGCCAATCTGAATACTAGCATTGTGTCCTGTTTAAGCGTGCATTCGTTGCTGCCTCCCTCGCCAACCTTGCAGGCTGCTCAGTTCTTGATTGGTGTTCTTTTCTTGAAGTTGTGAGTTGGTTTTCTTTGAAATTCTGAATTCTCATTCTCTAAAATTATTCATAAATTAATCAATCGATAAAAATAACATAACTTAATTACCATTCATTTAAAATGCTGAACAACTCGGAAAATCATTGATGACAATACTTTCTCTTGCTTTTTATTCAAGTGCCGCGCTATTTGGGTGTGAAGTTCATATCGGTAAAACTTAGCGATATTTCCATGATGTCATCAGCTGTATACATAATGCCGGCATGCAATAAAATTCCATTTGATTACGTATGAATTGTGAAAGTCGTGCTGTGCGAAGAACTTCCAATGCTGGTCAGGCAACCAGATCTACTGGTTCGCAGGCCATGGTCGCCTTTTGTGACCATCGTTGGTCGCCAGCATATCTTCATTGCTGCAATTGTATAAAGCGAAGGCTCTGGCTGCAATTCTTTTAAGGCTCTTACTCTCTTGTCAGGTGTGTTGCATCATTTCATTCTTTGGTGGCTGTAAAATAATTCATTAATATGCCATTATTTTTTTTAATTGTTTTATTTTATTTTATTTTTTTTTCCCATTTTCTTCTTTGCGTCTAACAAGTTACCAGAGCAGAAAAAAAAAGGCAAAAAATGATAGGATTTTGTTAGTTTTCTCTTTCTTTGCATTGGTGGCTTTTCTCTCGGCGTCCTTCTGCCCAATTAGTCCGGCACAGCTGCGATGCAATTTCATGATCAACTTGTTCTCTCTGAGATTACCTAAACGTTGATCTCGTTCGCCCTTATTATTATTATTATTATTATTATTATTATTATTATTATTATTATTATTATTATTATTGTTATTGTTATTGTTATTGTTGTTATTGTTGTTGTTGTTGTTGTTGTTATTGTTATTGTTATTATTATTATTATTATTATTATTATTATTATTATTATTATTATTATTATTATTATTATTATTATTATTATTATTATTATTATTATTATTATTATTATTATTATTATTATTATTATTATTATTATTATTATTATTATTATTATTATTATTATTATTATTATTATTATTATTATTATTATTATCATTTAGTGGTTACTGGTATTGGTAATTGGTGTATTATCGATAGTAGATTTTGAGCAATCAAAATTGTTTGGGGTGGTTCATCGGCTTTCTCGAGGAAGGGGTTCACAGCGCCTCATCTTTCTTTCGTTTGGGGTGGCGTCGCCGTGAACCATGTCACGCGGCCTCTACCTAAATCCCGGATCGGATTTATTAATTCCTTTGACGGAAAACCTCGATTTGCACCGACCTCATATTTATTTACAACACATCGTGTTGGTCCAAAGGCAAAAGAAGGAGGCAAACATCGATCAATGCTAATGTCTCATCTATTTTACACTTTGTGCTTTTTGCTGACGACACAAACGTGTTCATTTCTAATTCAGATGAACATGTTGCAGCCAGTAATATGAATCATGAACTCAAGAAACTAAGTTTGTGGTTCAGAGCCAACAGACTGATGTTGAATACTTCTAAAACTAATTTCATTGCATTCAGTATGCGAAGAAAATTGAACAGTGATATCGCGCTTTTAATTGATGATGTCCCGATCAAGAGAGTGGAGTCTGCGGTCTTCCTGAGTGTGGTTTTGGATGAGAAACTCAAATGGAAATTTCACATTCAACGCGTGAGAAACAAAATTTCTCGCACGATTGGAATATTTTCAAAACTCAATCAATTTTTTCCCAGGAGGGTCCTTATTACTCTCTATTACTCGCTCGTGTTCCAAACCTGACTTATGGCATTGAGGTATGGGGAGCAGCTGCGGATGTATACTTTAAACCTTTGTTTTTATTACAAAAGAAAATTGTAAGAATAATAACTTTATCATATTACAGAGGTCATTCTGACTCTATATTTACTGAGCTCAAGATAGCTAAATTTAATGATATTTACACCGAAAAGGTAATTCTCTTTATGTTTAAGCTTGTAAATAATCGTCTGCTTCTTTTTTTTTTTAATAACGTTTTCTGTTATTAAAATAATGTATATAATACCAGAACTGTCCATCCTTTTAAAGTTCCTCGTTATCATTTAAATGTGTCAAGACGTACATTACATTATAAAGGGCTTATCCTGTGAAATTCATTTCATCATTTATTTTGCACTAATGTAACTGTAAGTACTTTCCAAAAGCAAATTAAAAATTTAATTCCGTTCTAGTTTTATGAAATATTTACGGAAATGTATTAATTAAGTTGCACTTTCTTTTCTCATAATAATTATATCTGTTGTTTTTAAATCAGGGCCCTATATACAAGTTTTGTCTCTGACTCTGATTGCTTCATTGTATTTCATTTCATTTTTCTTTAAGCTCATGTACAATGTACACAATAATTATATTCTTTGAAATAATAACCTATTATCTTATCTTATCTTATCTCATCTTTTTTCATGCCCACATCCAGTGGGGAATCTGCAGGCCTTTTTAAACACACTTCTATTATGTATAGCGGTATACATGTTTTATGATTTCACTCCCATACCGGTACATTGATTTCGATGTTGCCATGGTAACTAAAACTTGATATTGTGTTTATAATTATGTGTGTGTGTGGTTTTTTTTATTTTTTTATTTTTATTTTATTTTTCTCTTGAACTAGAATCATAATGGCCCTTATGCGACAGAGTCGAAGGCCTGAGGGAGTTTGTGCAACCGAGGCGCGCCGCGTTTGAAGCACTCAGGGGAACGTGCTCATGCGGTCTTCAGCCACGGATGAGTGCTCAACCCAACTCACTTGTTCTCTGGATTTTAAACCTACAAGACCGTTGGATCGAGACTGAGTCCGCTTTTTGCTTACGCATCGTCATCTTTTTCATCGTCTAAAGCGTTAAGTTTTCGAAATCCTAAATAGGTACACGTTTCAGATATTTCTAAGCAGGTGCTGTCCCTTTGCACTATTAGCACTCAGTTTGACTGGGCTGCCTTTTCGTTCGGCGTATCTTCTTCACCTGCGCCCTTTTGTTATAAGCAACGTTACTTTCTTTTGTTCGTTGACAGTCGATCGCCGCATGAATTGTCAAGACTCAGGACAGTGATGTCCGCCACTCGCTGTCCAGGAGTCGCGAATCTCATCCGCCGCTACGATTGCCTGCATGCCCCCCCCCCCCCCCTCCCCCAATCCCGCAAGAGAGGGCGTTCACCTCAAACCATATCGCCGCTTCTACAACGCCGTCATTAAAAATACGTAATAAGTAAAAGTACGCATTTAAACCACTTTGTTCTCCTCCGTTTGCGTTTCATATATATATAAGGAGGTCACAAGGTCATTGGGGGCAACATCCCCGTGAACCTTATGGTCGCTGTACTTGGATCATGAACTCAGTCTTTAACTTAAACCATATTTAGTGACAGAACGCTGAACAGAATCGATTTTTTTCTTCTGCTCATTAATGGCATATTGAGGTGACCAAAGAAGAGAACAGTATTCTAAAATACTTAACTTGATAAGGCGCTCATTTTGCAATAAAATCATATCAATTAAATCATTGATTTCTTTAAAACACTTGCTATCGTCAGCAAACAATGCAGTATAGTACAGTTTTTGCATCGCATCATATACAATATATATTATTATATATACCATATATTGCGTAAATTCTTGATTTACAATAATTAAATGGAGAAAAAAATGAAAATGAAGTGTGAAAGGAAGAAAGAATATATAATAGGAAGCTCGTCGCCATAATATATCTGTCGGTTTAGCTGCTTCTGCAAGTGACATTTCATCGGGCCAACACTCCTTTTGTTCATCGATCCTTAAATTGATTTTAATTCTCGGCTTCCCCTAAATTGTATTCTGCGCTATTTGTTAATTACGTTTTTCCATATAATCTCATGTAAATTTCCTCTTCAGTTTGCCATCACCATGGTGCCCAATCTAACCGACCGGGCCGCCACAGCCGCCGTGGCAGATGCTGGAGACAGTCTCAACAACGGAGCTGGGGCAGCTGAGATGAACAACGGGCATGTGAAGATGGAGAAGGGATTGGATGAGGAGGACGACAGCTCCATTCAGTACAAGATCGATGAGACGCCTCCGCTCTACCTTTGCATCCTACTGGCATTCCAGGTGCGTGAAATACGAAACGGATGCCTATGTTGGTTCTATGCTGGCCAATACTCTCAGACATGGGTAATCCGCCTCATTTCTCTAATCCGGAATTTCCTTTTCTCTTGAGAATTAACCAAGAAGGCCCGATTACCGAGTAGTGCAACTATACATGTACTGAGCGACTTTAATTCTGCAACAATAGTAAATTCCGAAATTATGTATATTGTGATTAAATTATTCTGATTACAATGCTTGGGTATTGAAAGTGCGATGTTTACTGTGTCTAATGCAATGAAGACAAACACAAAAGTCCCGGAGTGTTAATGACAAACTTTAATTAAACCAGAGAGGGGTCAATCTTGAAAGTCGTAGATCAGTTCAGTAACTGGTGTGGCCTCCATGCGCCTCAATACACGCAGTGCACCTTCTTCTCATGCTCCGGATCAAGCTCCTGGTCGTCTCCTGTGGGATGGCGAGCCATTCTTGACGTAGGATGCGGATGAGCGCGTCACAGGTGGTTGGCCTTCTGATCAGTGTTCTTCTCCCTAAAACATCCCATAAATGCTCGATGGGTTCAGATCTGAGGAATATGGTACCCAAGGAACGTCGGCGACCTCATTGTCGTCCAAAAAACCTCGGGTCACTGCTGCTGCATGCGGCCGAGCGTTGTCTTGTTGGAAAAAACGGATATCTGGGTGTGCCTCCATGAAGGGAAGGACGTGAGGTGTCCGGATTTCATCGATGCAACGACGAGCAGGGATGTTCCCGTGCACTATGACGAGATCTGTTCTGTGCTGCATGGTGATTCCCGCCCAAACCATGACGTTTGGGCCACTCCAGCGGTTGTACTCCTGGATACAGGCTCTGACATAGCGTCCTCCCTTGCGTCGCCATATTCTTTGACGACCATCGGCCACCGAACAACAAAAAAACGCGACTCGTCACTGAAGAGGACTCTTCCCCATTGTTACAAAGTCAACCTCGGTCTTCTCCGTGCCCAAATAATCCGGTTCTCTCTGTTCTGCTTCGACAGGATGGTGGCTTGTAGAGGCCGTCAGGCATTCATCCCTGCAGCTTCTAAGCGTCTTCGGACAGTGTGTTCGCTGATGGGACGGCCATGCAAACCCACGGTAGTTGTTACAGTCTCTGTTGCTGGTTGCAATCTGTTCCGGAGATGCTGATTCCGGATGTAGCGATCTTGTCGCAGAATCGTCACCCTCGGCCTTCCTGATCGGGGACGATCTTTTACTGACCCAGTTCCCCTGTACCGACTCCAAAGACGGCTAATCTGACTGCGAGCAACGTCAAAAGCACGCGCTACCCGAACTTGGGTGGATCCAGCTTCCAGCATCCCAACGGCACTCAGGCATTCGGTCGTAGAAAGTCGTGGCATTGTGCACAAGAAAAATTTTAACAACGGCAAATCATCAAACAGGAGTTGTCGAATATATAGGAGAATTTTGAAATTGATTCGACAAGAACTTGGTGAGAACTTTGGAAGAAAACTGGTTTATTCAATAGATGTCTACGCGAGTCATTCATGAATGAAATGTTTATTTCAATGCTTTTGACACACTACATGAACATCCTCTAGACCCACAAAACCGATATATTCCATCCCTATGTCTTATTTTTGTTGTACTAGCAGTTCGTAATTGTTGCAGAATTAAAGTCGCTCAGTATACTACACAGACGCAAGGTTATACACCTAAATGGCATATTCTGCTTAATATGGCAAATCTGAATCCGACTGAACTGTGGGAAATTGATCCCTTGGAGGCATTGCGTCATGAATTCGCATCCCCACTTCCTCTCCGGATCCATTCCCCGTCCATCACAGTGTTCTATTTATGGCTTCCTTCCCATTAATTCCCCCCATTAATCATTTGCCTTTTTGAATGCCTTCCACTCTGCTTGCTTGATGCATTCATGCTGACGTCACGTGATGCCAATGCACCCACTTGCTCCCGATTTGGCATCGTGCCAGGAATGAGCAAGTGTTTATCATGTGATTGTCGTTTAATAATTCTACGGATAATTACAGCCTGTGCTGGTTATGTTGTCTTAAGTGCATGCAGGTTGTGATCATGTATTTGCAATTAACAAAACAAATTTTCTGAAGAAACTTTAATAATTACTCTCAGCGCCTGGACAAGATGACTTTTTTTCCTGCATTAGTTGGTCTGTTTCTAGGCCCACCGGTATATCTATAGGGGTAATTCATTAGCAAGTATGCATGTACGTTGGGCAAGAAAAGGATGGCCCTTGTATGGTAATTCGTCCGCTCATGCAGCACGAAGAACGGGCTCATTAAAGCTTTTGAACGTCAATGAAGACTAGATACGGGTTCTTTGTTTAATTCCAGAGTTGTTGACTGGAAGGGAATTTACTAATAAGTCATGTGAATGGATAACTTCTGTATTGTCTTGGTTATACGCGCAGTGCGCTAAGGCAGAGGCTGAGAGCATGTCAGTTTCACCGTATGTAGACGCGCATTCCACAAAAATCCATTGTAAACCTGCGGAAGTCCGTGCATGGCCCATATTTCAGTAATGCTAAAACAACAGGCTGCGTAGCCAGAAGAGCCTGCATGGCGTCAGTTCAATTAAAGATAGGCCTGCTCTATGCTCGGTGCATTTTTCTCTGCATGCAGAGTAATCGTGGAAACATATTACATGTATTGATACAACTTGGTTTTATCTTTTCTATATTTTTGCTCACATTATGAATTTTATGTCAGACAGACATTTATTTTATGCTGTAATTCGTGTGAAACTGCGAGTGGCCCAGCTTGCGGAGAGCGTATGACCATTTGTTCACAATCGGGAGATACTAGTAGGCCGGTCTCTCATCTTGTGTAATAATAGGAAGATGCTCGTCTCCATATCTATGCTCAGAGCAATTTGTGGATATTACGGCATAAAAAATAAATGATATTTATTTTCTTTCCACAGCATTACATTTCAATGTTCATTGCCACCCTGACGGTTCCTATTCTGCTTGCTCCTGCAATCTGCATGGGAGATGACAACGTCGGAAAAAGTGAGATTACAGGAACCCTGTTTGTGGCTTCCGGCATTATCACTCTGCTGCAGACCTGCTTCGGCTGCAGGTTCGTCAGTTACCGAAGCACGCTGAATATTCGAAATTTAAAATTCAAAATATTGGTTTTTGGCTTATGAGAGTACAGAAAATTCAGATACAATCCATCATTACTTGGAATTTCAAATTTTCTGTATTTGCCTCAGGCTTCCAGTTGTGCAGGCCGGAACTTTTGCGCTCCTCGTTCCAACCCTGTCATATTTACGGCTGCCGCAGTGGGAATGTCCGAGCAACATAGTGAAAGCAGGTATTTCCTTGTTCGTGTAACATTCATGTGGAATTCATCAAGATGACTTTGCAGAGGATCTCCTGTTAGCCAACAACACTTTCAACAGTTCGTATATTCTGGTCGGAAGTCCTGAGCATCGTGAAATATGGATGGTGCGTCTTAGAGAGGTTAGGCTTTGGAACCACCGCAGTGCATGTTTTATCTCATCTCTGGCTTCAGATCCAGGGGGCCATTATGGTGGCAGCATTGATGGAAGTGGTGTTCGGAGCGAGCGGTGCTGTTGGAGTGCTCCTCCGGTTCGTAGGACCTCTGACCATCTGCCCCACTGTGGCTCTGCTTGGCCTCTCTCTCTTCACCTCAGCTGCTAACTTTGCCTCTCAACATTGGTGGATTTCCATTACGTAGGCTCCTGTCTATCGTATGCGGTCTTCATTCAAGAATATATTTCAGCACAATTTTCCTGATTGTCCTCTTCTCTCAATATTTGGGAAACATCAATGTTCCTTGCGCTGGGTATTCGAAGGAGCGAGGATTCCACTCAAAGGGTTATCCACTCTTCAAGATGTTCCCCGTGAGTAGAACTCTCGCATTGCTGCTCTGAAGTTCCATTCTGTTTTTGTGTGTGACGCAGATCATCATAGCGATTGGAGTGTGTTGGTTGCTCTGTGTCATCTTCACAGTGACTGACGTCTTCCCCAAGGATCCCAACCAGTGGGGTCACATGGCGCGTACTGACCTGCGGGTTGATGCCCTCTATTCCTCACCCTGGTTCCGGTTGCCATATCCTGGTGAGATCTCTCTCTTACTGACCTTCTCTCTCACCAATAGTTGCTTTTCAGGGCAGTGGGGCATGCCTACTGTCAGCTTAGCCGCTGTCTGCGCTCTGCTCTCCGGAGTTCTCTCCACCATTGTCGAGTCAGTTGGGGATTACCATGCATGCGCAAAGCTAGCTGGTGCGCCCCCCCCACCTCTCCATGCTGTCAATCGCGGTAAGTACATTTGAGTATTGTTGAATATTTTATGATTTCTTACTCAGGCATTCTCGTCGAGGGCATTGGTACTCTTTTGGACGGAATGTTCGGCACTGGGAATGGTACGACGTCAACTAGCATAAATGTTGGAGTGGTTGGCATAACAAAGGTATTAGTATGCAGTGTACGTTATAGACCACCATGAATGTTTCTTTAACACAGGTCGGCAGCCGCAGGGTCGTTCAAGTCTCTGCTCTGTTCATGATCGTCTTTGGAATTTTCACTAAGTTTGGAGCACTCTTCATCACTATTCCAGATCCTATCATAGGCGGCACGTTTTTCATTCTTTTTGGTGAGTTAGGAGTAGAAATAATCTGGCATGGTATTTGTCTGAATAACCCTCGCTTCTTATGTAGGGATGATCGTAGCCGTGGGCATCTCGAATCTGCAGTATGTGGATCTGAATTCCAGCCGCAATCTCTTCATCATTGGTTTCTCTTTCTTCAATGGCTTAGCTCTTTCTGAGTTTGCTAAAAACAACCCGGGAACCATACACACAGGTCAATTTGGTGCAAAAGCCTCTTCACAAAATGTTTTACTTGGTGTTCTCTCCTTTAGGCAGCAATGTTGTTGATAACATATTCCAAGTTCTTCTCTCTACCAACATGTTTGTTGGGGGCGTGACCGGATTCATTCTGGATAACACCATTCCAGGTGAGTCTCACTACATCAGGTTGAATCAGTTGGATTGACTCATTGTACAGGAACGGAGAAAGAGAGAGGAATCGCGATTTGGAAGGATCTGAGGGAAGCCCAGAAAGAGGCCAGCATGTCTCAGCACATGCGGGATCGTCTCTCAGCCAGCTACGATCTTCCGTTCGGCATGCAGTACATTCGCAAGATCAAGTTCCTCCGCTATGTCCCTTTCTCTCCCACGTATCAACAGTACGTAGCAGTCGATGGCTTCCACGACGAAGAGCGAACGTTGGAAGTGGACAGAGAGAGAAACGAGTTGCTGGATTCCAAATTGTAGCTCTGCTGTTGATGCTGTTTGCTTGTGCAATATTAGTGTATGAATAACGGGTTTTAGTTTTTGTTTATTCTGACAGCTGATGTTTTGTTGCTTCTTGTACAATTATGTGCAGAAAGAAATGTTTTTTTTTTTAACCCAGCGATGTATAACAAAATGTATTCTGTAAGGTGATTGATGAGTAATTGTTTAGTGATATTTATCGTTATTCAAACAATTGCTTCTCTGTTTGAAGATTTCAAAATGTCTCAAGAGCTTCATCAATGATTCCACCGTTTTTCACTTTTTTTTTTTCTTTTTTTTTGTGACTGCGTTTTGTGATTTTAGGGATTTTATGACTTATGTCTCATTCCTATACTTTGATTTGGTTAAAGATCTGACTTATTTCTCAATAGTCACTCATTTTTCACATCGTAACTTGAAAGCCTATAAATCAGGTAGAAATATCATTATTTTTTTTTGCGATCACCTTATATTCCAACAGTGATCATAGTGTTTGTTCAGTTCATGATAGATTCCAAATTTTGAAAATATGAAAAAAAAGAAAAAGAAAAAGAAAAGAAATAAAAAAGCATTTTAGGGGATGGAGGATGAATGTATTACGTGTGGTTTTTAAGTGTGGATTATACATGTCATTGTTATATTGTTATAACTCAGAATTATTCATCATTGAATCAATGTAGTACTAAAAGTATATTTTATGTATTGTATTTTGTGAAATTGTCAATGCATGATCCAATACTTCAGTGTGATTGGTGGCCATGTTGTTGCATATCAAGGATTAAAACAAAGTTGTGTATGTTGCATCGAATTCCCTTTTAGTTTTTATTTCTATTTCGGGATTAAAATGCGCTTCAGAGGGTTTTTACCATACAGGGTGATTCATACGTCTTATTCACAGCATATGGGGAATTTTCTTATGTCTTAAACTGTGCTGTGTACCCCAAAATAATTATCACTTTCAGTGGGAGGATTCATTTATAAATCCGTAGCTGCCTTTTATCTTTCTACCGTCTCTCTTGTCTACAGCCTCTGCTGCTTTGAGATGAACGATTGGGATTTCAAAGACGCCGATGTTGCTCTGATGTTGCCAAATACCCCTGATACAGAATCAATTATACAATAGGATATAATTATGATAAATATCACAATTGAACCCGAGTCCCGTTATAAAGAAGTTGCCGATTTCGCATTCTTGCCGCTGACTGATCAGTGGACTGTCGCGGTTTCCCACAGCCGGCTACTTTTAAGTTTCGTCCAATGAGCCAAAGCATGAATGGTCAGAATGTGAGATAATAGTACACATGTACCGGTATTAAAAAAAAAAGCATTAACAACATTAGTCACCATTCACAAAAGGTTTACACAACTTTTATTCAAGAAATGACACACAGCCAGCGGGCAACGCTCACACAAGCAAAGAAGAAGATGAACATCTAAAGAAGATTGAAATGATTTCCAGACATAGAAAAAGAAAATCTTAAAAAAAGGAAACATCTTTCATGAAAAAGTGTGACCCATGTGACCCAAGATGATAATGAAAGGGAGGCCACATAAAATTTCTAGAATTCATCGTGTATAAGGTCCTCGGAACCAGGGCCATCGACCGGTTTCACAAAAATGCCTTCTGCAGCTTTCCAGTAGTTCAAATCATTTGGAGCAGAGTAGCCACTGACCTCCCTCTGGCCATGAATGGGACGACCAAAGGAATCGCCTGTCACATGCAGATAACTGTACAACAGAATAAAATATCACGACCAATTGATAAAAACCAAATCCACGCTGAATACTCACTGATCTGTGACGACGTGTTTGAGGCGAATCTTCTCGTCCCTCTGCCAATACTTTCCGGAGCACACAACGCTCCAGTGATCTCCTGAGGAGGAGTGAGTTTGTTTCACGATGGATTGTTCGATTGGCTTCTACTAACCGTCGTCTCCGACTCCCTCTTCTCCAAAAGCGCTGACTTCCAAATTACGCGAAAGGGGAGACGAGAAATGATGACTGTGCAGGTTCTTCTTGGTCGTGACATGCAGCAGTCGGATGATCTGCCCGCATTCAATCGGCTTCCTAAATGACGCAAGCATCATGTTATAAACAGGGCACGCGACTCAAATTAATCAGTCAACAAACTACTCTAATTAAGAGATCAAATGAAATATATTAAAGAGTCTTAAAGAATCTTACATAATGATATCAAAATACAAAGTTTTAATTAAATGTAGAAACAAGAAATACACAGAGCAGAAGAGAGAAAGAGAGGAATGAGAAGAAGAGCAGAGAGGATATTCACCCGCGAGGACACTCAGCACCCGTGGTAGGGGCTTGAACTTGCCAGTAGCTATTGTTATCATCAGTAGAATCAACAGCCGTCACAGACTGAGGCAAAAGGAGACAAAAGCAACACATGAGGAAACAAAACAAAAAAAACAAAAACACTTTTAAGTACTTAGCTCACCCTCGCAGGCAATTAACACCGTTATGAGGCGCTAGCACCTGCCAGTAACTGTTGTGACTTTCCTTGGCAGTGTGCCCAGTTACAGACTTTTTTGTAAGCAATTGAAAGGTGATTGGAAATGGAATTTAATATGTTGACGGGATATGCACACACCTGCTGTCCACTGCCCGACCCGTACTTCACATCATGAGAGTGAAGTCTCACATTTGATCGAGTGTTCACTAGTTTTAAAGATGAACCGCATGTGACGTAGTTGAATTGGAACTCTGAAATGGAAATGTATATATAAATGCAATTTATGCACAGCCTGCAATATTTATATAACCGAGCTGGGTTTTAGATTTACTGCTAAACTATTTTCATATCACCAACGTCCTACTTTTACTAAGAAAAACGCAGGCAACCGCAAACGTTGCGCAATGTAAGCAATACTAAGCATCCTCGACGCTCGGATTGAAATTTCACGCCTTTCGTGGAATCAGGCGGATTACTTGTAGTGAAGTCAACAACTATTGATGTGAGATATGATTAGAATGGATGTTTTGTGATGTATTCATGTGAAAATTAGTAGGCTATTGTAATATTATTGTAGATGAAAGGAGATTTTTTATAAGAATAGGCCAGTTAGCCCTAGATCATCATATATGATGTAATGGAAACGTCTCACATTAATAATTCTTGAGCACAACCCATTATTGGGCCCTGACTTCACACCTGCTCAGCACGTATCAAAAGCCTACATCAGTACGGTAGCACAGTAAGTGCAGAGCAATTTATGTTTTGTCAAGCCTGCACACAACTGAATACGTAATACGTTACTAAGGGCCGCCTGACTCTAGATTTGACTTACAGAGAAAGGCCACTGGGGTGCAGGTACTAGGTCTGAGAGAGTTACACTGAGTGACTGTCAACTAACTCACTAAGGACTAACAGTAAACTAAATGTTAGCACAGATAAATCGGGCAAGGTCTGCATACTTGCCAGATGGTAAACCACTACTTTTGCCGTATACTGACTGCAAGGCTCCACACTCAACCCAATCGCATGATGCCTTCCAGACGTTAAATGGTATATTTATGCTCCAAGAAAAAATAATATGTAGGTATGTGCACAAAAATTTCAAATTTCATTTGATTAGATATCATTGAAAATGGTACCAAATGATAGCTTGTGATCTAAATAAGATAAAACAGAAATAATTAAAATTTTATCTTGCCTAGATCAAAAATGATTAATTATTAAATTTTTAGTGGCTAAAATTCGCAAATTCTTTAGTGACATGCGTTAACATGTAAAGTAATGAGATTTGAGATTTTGACTTGGACCCAAGGATCCGGCGGAGTTAGTCTCGTTCCAAGACTCTATATTGGTAATTAAATCATCCCCACACGGCCACAGATTATGGCTACAGAATCATGAGAATGCAGCTACGGCCGAGTATGAGATCACGCAAACAACCGTATCCCGATTCCCGGTGCCACCATATCGAACTTACAATAATCAAAACCCACACCAAAAAAAAATCACTTCATGTAGAAGTAAAAAAAAACAACACAATTTTTGCGAGTGACCCCTCGGTTTCGCTGTAGTATGTCAGTTAACTAAATCAGTAAATGTTAGAAAATCAAATGTAAAGGACTAAACTGCTGAAGGAGGCTCGATGACTGATCAGGTTCAGGTTGATCGGATTAAAGTGCCTTTGTTTCGGCACTGTTACAATCTGACGTTCGAGTTTCTCTTTATTTATATCTTCTATTTCTAAAAGATATAACCTCATAAATAATACAGGAATAACTGAAATAAAACTCAACTGGAATAACCAGCCAAATGAGTCGATCGCCGGGTTTCGCCCAACTCTAAGCAATTATGTGTCAGCATTCTGATTCTCAACACATATGCCTGTGTAAACGAATCCCTTATTGAGTTTAGCCAACTAACTAATTCTTTCTGAAGCAAGACTCACTTTTGCACTGAACTAAGGCCACACAGGCAAATAAAACACTAAAATTCAACAACGCCTGCAGGAGCTCCATGATGCCGGAAGTTGATTAGCCACGTCAGTGTTTACCGCTGAAAGGCTTTTGCGGTTGAAATATCAAATCATAACGTTCATAAAAACGCAATTCATCGGTGTGGGCCGGTGCTTCTTTTCAGTAGCGCGGAAACCAGTGAAGTAGACGCGTAGCGTACAATGTGTACTTCACAACGTTCAGAAAACGTTATGAAAACGCCACTTCCTTGCAACGATACGTCCACTTCAGCTGATTTGAAGATACGCATCAGTAGTGACAGTGGAAACATATCTGCGCCAGTAATAAGGTCAATTTAAAATAAACCTCACTGGTTGTATAATATGACCACATTTGCTTATAAGTTAACTTCCTCTCAAGGGTAGCTTATTCCAATATAGGTCTGCTTTCGAGCCAAGAACAAAGCAAATTGATGATACTATTTCTGAGATGCTGCTACAAATTCATTTACAATAATTAATGTGTCCAAATAACTTGAAATGATAATCTTAATATGAGTGACTGGCTGAGGCAAAAGCATCGGAAACAATCATCGTTTAATTGTAAGTCCTGAGTTGCAATAAATACGCGCAATAAATATGAAATAATCATACAATACAGTATAATTGCACTACATGTATGGACTCTTCTACACCATTGATGTGCAGTTGATGAATTCCAACGCTCAAATTAGAAGGTTGATGTTGCGATAATTATGACTCATTAATGATACAATTTACCAGGCTGTCTAAATTCACTGAATAAAAGCGACCTCATTATACCAATTAAGCTAATTAGACCTGCCTCAATGCTTCTAGAGCCAATGGGATATCGAATAAATTTGTAGGTGTCCCAAGTGAAGTCCCAATGAGATTTTGTCGAAGATTAAAATCCTTGGTTACATAATAGGTGACTGACTCCAACTACGCAAATGGCGCAAGTAGCACGTACAGTCCAATGATATTCAATTTCCAAAGAAACGTACGCCAAATATCAAGGTTTTACTATATAACAAATTTTCCTATGATGTAATCATTCTGGCACCAAAACAGTTAGAAACTCGGTTGAATAATAATTAAAATGATCGAAAAGAAAGTGCCACTGATTACCATGGCAACAACATTTCAACGAATGATCACCTAATTTTGCGAGATATTCAAGCCGCGTAACAAATTCTAATTTCGAGTAAAGTGCTCGTTGGAATATCATTTCAGTCACTTTCATCGTCAATCAAAGTCATCTTGTTGAAACTAAAAATGAAACTGAAAATTTATTTTCTATAGCGTAACATCCAAATGCATGCCCTAAACGCTGATACAATATTATACGGAATGAATTACACGAAAGAAAATAGGTAGGTTTTCAGATGCAAAAAAAAAACAAAACAAAAAACAAAACAAAAAACACAAAAAAACACAAAAAAAACCCCCAAAAAAACAAAACAAAATAAAACAAAAACAATCAACAGTTTGTGCATGCTTGACATGTGGTGGCAAAGAATTAAAAATGAAAGGTGCAATATAACTAAAGCAGGAGGTTTTGACTAGGTGAGAACGAGTGAATGGAATGCGGAGGTGTAGTTCATGACTAGATCTAAGTGTTTGAGTTGGCACATTGACAAGGACTAAGTCGCACCTGTACTGCTAAAGAATGTTTACCAGGATTGGCCGCGCAATGAAAATTATTTTTGGATAGCGAACTATTTGAGAATGAAAAGAATGGACCTGTGGAGAATATACCCGTAGACCCAAACATATATTCCAAGATATCGTATTTCCTTAGGGCTAGTTTATTGTGCAAACGGATATTTCTCCTCAAATAATGATTTATAATTACCCGAACAGGTACGAGTAGAATCATATGCGTACATGCTTACAATTGCAAACGATGCATAGTTATCCCATTTCACCGGGAATAATTATGGCTAAATTAACAACTGGCATGTCATCCATGATTCTCGAAATGTTTTATTCAATTCCAGAAGGAATATAAGTATTAATTAATCAATGATTCATTTTGAATAGCGCAATATCCTCAAACGTGCTAAACAGGTACTGCGTAATACAACATAATAGGTTTAGACTGGGCAGGGTTCCTTGTCATTGTATTCGACATCTTTGTATTTTTGAATCAAGTTAATTTGAAATACATGTTGGTGCCAACAAAGACAAATTAGATTTTTTTGGCTCGTCAGTAAGTGGCATATAATTATAATTATTCTTCCTCCGTGGTATCACTGCATAGAAATACCGAATGTTGGTGAATGTGCACGTACGATTCTTAGAATATTGTACCACTCCGACCGCCATTGAGCAACGCACAAGCTTTGCGGTGGTTTTATTGATGGCACTTAAACATTGTGACCTAATTGAATTTTTTTGTTTTTGGTTTGTTAAGTCAATCAATCTCTTGTAAACCAAGTTGAGTTTGCGAATAAATATTCCTTCCTTCCTTCCTTCCTTCCTTCCTTCCTTCCTTCCTTCCTTCCTTCCTTCCTTCCTTCCTTCCTTCCTTCCTTCCTTCCTTCCTTCCTTCCTTCCTTCCTTCCTTCCTTCCTTCCTTCCTTCCTTCCTTCCTTCCTTCCTTCCTTCAATTACTTAGTTCCCTGCAAGACCAGAATGCACCACGCCCAGCGTAATTAAGTATGCGAATAACTAACTATACGCGTATAATGGATCTCCCTTTGAGAAACTCGTACATGCGTCGCTCATTATTTGATCACCAATAAAGAATTAGAGTTTAATATTCAACTAAATAGTTCAAATCCAAAACAAATATATCACCCCTGTGTAGGACATTGACAGTTAGCTTGGGCTTTAATAACCATGTCAGATTTCGAGTATTAAAACGTAAATAGGTAGGGCAGCTAAGGATTCACCCGGCTGTGAACCAATATGGAAGTGTGTTTGGGTGTGATGCGTAATTTTGCGTGGTTGATGAATAGTATTGTCCAGGAAATTGTAACATTGGCTCCATTGAAAGTCAAACTTACCTGGCCCCACCAGAGGACCTATTTCAATAAAACACCCAGTAGAATTAAAAGACTTGAGCCACAACGCTGTATGTATATGCATGCCAAAGTACACGCACTATGTCTTACCAGGTATGCTTTCCTCTGCACGTAAGTACCAGCGGAATGTCACCTTTTATGTCTCTCATTCTGAGTACGGAACTCAATTAATCAGCCGAGGAATTTTAATTCCCAACTTTAATGGTCACCTGAAAGAACCAATTAACAGCACAAAACACCTGTGTGTTCTTTTATGCGTTTGCGGCATAGGTTAATCCCAATTATAATCCCACTTCCTCCTTGCTCCCTGTATGACTGGTTAATAAACTTATTTTGTTGTTACATGTGCTAAGAATTCATTTGTAACATGCGATCTAAATATCTTTAAATCATGTTTGTGTGTCAGTACGGTGTAATGTAGAATGGTATTTAAAGAATGTTAAACACACTGAGACAAACTTTTGGCGATTTATGTGAATTTTGTTCTATCTCGTGATCACCAATTATAAGTGCGTATATCACATGATCTGCGATGGGTCACCATGCCTTTAAGGGCGGCGAGGCGACCTGTGGCGGACGCGCAGCCACCCGTGAATCCGCAGGTAGCAGATTAAATGTACTCACGGCACAGATTAGAAATGCACATCAGCCCGGAATTGAAATGCAATTGATGCTAATTAATGTACAATTAAACGAGATAGCATAAGATCAGGTGGAATATTGTACGATTAAAAAAGAAAGGAAGAAGAAAAACAACAATATTAACACAACAAATAATCGATCAAATGGTGCTCCAAGAGAAAACCTTTTTTTTTGCCATAGATATGGAGATGAGCTTCTTATTATTACCCAAGATGAAACTTCTTCTTCTTCGCTCATGAAAAGTGGTCCTTACACGCCAGCAGCTGCCTTTGCTCAAATTTGGCGCATATTAATTAACAACCTTTCAACAAAATGTTAGATTGACAATACTTTGATAAGGATTTTGAAATTCGTTGCATGCAAAAAAGAGAAACAAAACTAAATGATATCATTATAATTATTTAAATGGGACAATACAACGCCTAACAATATGCAAATTTTTAGCATAATACTATAATACTCACACACATAAGCCTACACTGTTGCACTATCTGATAAGGCTTTGAAATAAGATAAGAAAGCAGATGAAACAAAATATAATAATGATAATAAGTTTTGCCTTTTCGAATAATTTCCATGATCCCTGCCCATCTAAAAGAATGAATGTTATTTGAGCTATTGAAACATGACGAAAGAAAACTTACAAATCTTGAAAACAGTTTAACTTTAAGGGCATAACATTTTATAGTGTTTCCTAAATGAATAAATAAATTATTGATTTGTATACCGCAACATTGCACTTGGGCTTCTATGCAGGTCATATCATCTTATCCCTGGTTATAGGACCGTATGCCGTATGCCGTTGTCTGGTATA
>KB296106.1:61369-79256 GCA_000328365.1 Capitella teleta | reverse complement strand
CTGATCAATAAATAAGTTATCAGGGTTATTCCAACCGACTATTCCTAATTCGGCATACTTTTATGCCACACATCAAAGCACTGTTTTCAAGGCATCTCTCTAACAACAGTGCGGGTTTGTAATGCAAAAAGGATTTGAGAAAGCGAGCTAATTAGCGACTGAAAGCCAAATTACTGAAGTTGGTGACCGACTCAAACTCCCGATTTTATAACTGTTATTCTCATCCTTTGATGTGGTAATTACCGGGGTCGTTATCGTGCGGTAATAGTTATGCCTACACAACGTAACCTCTGTAATCACAATGCGTGTTATGCCGGTCATACTGGTAGCTGAGACAAAACTGCGATTTTCTCAGCTTTTTGCTTGCGAAGGTGTGGTTTTCACCGAAGTGTGTGTTGTTCAGAGCTGTATTTCAGTACATGTAATTGCATGTATGATGTTGAATCTTATATGGTTAGATTCACAAAAGAACGATCTATCCAAATATGTTAAATATGTAGAAATGCGTGCGTTCATATAGAAATTACAGAGCGGTAAAGTCAAGGCTTTTTGAGTAAAATGCGTGGCGGAGAAGCGTTGGGCACGCAAGCACGGAAATTTCCGTGTTTGGCGGTGAATGTGTTAATGGACAAACGCATGAACCTGAAAGAACATGTCAACAACATCTGCATCGCAAGTTGCTCGCATACACCTGTACAGAATTGGTCGCATTCGTCATATGCTGTCGGGCGGCGCCTGTGCCAAACTGATCCACGCCTTCGTTAGCAGCCGTCTTGATCACGGGTGTGCTTTGTCACAAGACTACCACAAACACAGTTGAAGAAAATCCAACGTATTTAAAATTCAGTCGCTAGACTCCGATCTCGCATAGGCAGAATAGGACACATAACACCGGTTCTCGAGCGTCTTCATTGGCTGCCCTTAGCACAAATGATTGCATACAGAATTGATGTGCTTGTTTTTGAGTGTATCCGTGGTGTTACTCCTGTATATCTGTGTTCTTTGTTGCAGCCATATTCACCATCTGTCCATCTACGTTCTCATTCTAGTCACCTGTTAAATGTCCCGCGCTCTTATAATTCTTATTCTGATCGTTCTTTTTATGTTATTGCACCTAAAATTGGGAATTCCCTGTACATTTTTGTTCGAGAGGCAGATACTCAAGACATGTCCTTTTATACGTACTTTTTACACTTGATTTTATGATTTCATGCTTTTATCTAGATATAATTATATATATATATATTTTATTCTCATGCGTATAGAGCATATGATATATGTACATTTGCTTTATATAAATAAAATGTATTTATTATTATTTAAAGAAGCTTCTAGAAATGCAGAAAATTTAAATTGATTGCATCCGTGAAATGGATTACAAGAAAAAAAAACCACACGAGTATATAATTATTATTATTATTTTAAAACATAAATGAAATAATATTATTTACACGAAATATATATACATGTAATACATTCGTTTAATAATTGACATGGTTTAGCGAAGGCCGCAGTTTAGAATCCCATTGCCCTTTGTTAAAGTTATCACTAAGGGTCGATCAATGTACATGTATGAGCGACGTCAACAAAGCTTGTCTTTCTCTTTAGTAGTTTGACTGTCACTATTGTTTAATAGAAACAAGAGGTGAAATTTGGATTACACCCGTTTTTGGTCAGTTTCTAAGTACATATCCAACGACACTAATCTAACCAGGGCACCAGTCATTATAACCATATCGGTCATTATGCCCTGGTTAGATTAATTAGTAGGTGTTATAGTATCCGTTGCAACAAATGACACAAATGACGTAATGCCATTCAGGTGATATTAGGTTTGTCATTATCTTTCTCTTTGACCTGCGTTTTGAATAAGAAACATAGTCAGGAATTAATTTATTTAACGTGGTTAGTCACCCTTGCCATGGATTTAATTGTCAGTGTATCTATTACATAAACAGAAATTCAAATGCTTAGACGTACCTCGTATCTCGGTGATAAAAACGACCGAGCGACTTATTTTCACTGTGTATCTTTATGTGTATGTGCTATTGTGGCACTTATTCAATCTATGCTGGTCAAATGGCAAGTGATGCTCAATGAAGTGATAGCAATTGAGATGGTCCAATCGTAGGCCTTCATACTGGGTAATTCCCCTGCCCCCCTCTACCGCATCTCATTTGACGAGATCCAATCCAGAGATCCCAATCTATGAAATTGTCGTGGTATTGTCGTGCAACACCTATAATTAGTATTAATCAGTAATCTAAGTAATCACATAACATGTATACTGGCAAATGGACACCCTCCCTTCCCTTGCTTTCGTAAAGAGTTCGTGGACCCATTTGGCGTGTGCGCCAATTAGCCAGAAACCGGGTTTCAAGCAAATTAAGCAACACCTGCTTTAAGTTGTGAAATTTCCACAAGAGCCAAGCAGCTACGCATTGAATCATGGAACAAATGATCCAGGCAGACTAAAATGCAGAACAACATCTTATGGATAACATGTAGAGGATTTTGCTTTTCCTGATGAACTAAGGGCAAATAGCTCCTTCACTTTACCCATACACTTCGCTATTGCCTATATGTATATACTGGTAATGACAACAGTGCTGGCGGCACAGTCCATATTTCCAATTTCTTGATTAATAAAATCTCCTAATCTCCCCAGAAAAAAATGCATGCTTCAGCTTAAAGCCGCCTCATTCAATCCGTATCCGAAAGTGCCAGACAACGTGATTATCGTCATACAAATATTATAGAAGATAAAGAATTGGAAGAGTGGTCTACGCCAGCAGGTGATATATAACAAGCATATATCTTTTTTTAAACTTGTCTCCAACCCAATTCCATTCCCATCGCATTTAATTCTAATCTATTTTTTTCTTTCACAGGAGTCAAATATTGAGAAACTGTTGATCCCGGTCAGCCCAGCTAAGTCTGCTTCACACAAATGATCGTCGGTGGAAGTCACGTGATATTTTAGAAAACTTAAGGCTTGCAATCTTCTACGAAAGCTCTGTCCTTGATTCCGGACAATTTTTTTAGTTTCCGAGTCAACCAACGCTTTCTATCTGAGATCGTGTAAGTTTGTCACCCCTCGATGTGATAATATTCGGTAACACAATGAATGAGTGACCTATACTAGATAAAAGCCAAGTCAAGCATTCGGATTACGTAGGTCTTCTGATGAATCGAGATAACCCCAGCCTGAATCGGAGGATCTTTGCGCTATAATGCAGACGGAATATACTTAAAGAGCTCTGGTAAAAAGTATAAAAATAAAATCAGATAGGATCAGGAATCAGCCGACCGTTATACGGTGATAATCAATGTCTGAATGGTCAAACAGATGTAACAATCTAAGCTTTTCATTGTTTTCAACCGGATAGAAATGCGAAAAGCAGACTGGACAAAAGAGTTCATGAAGAATGCTTGGCTCCAGCCTCCAACTAGGCTCGCTCTTTACGGTAATAAGGGGATTCAGTGTAACTCGGACGTCACTGAGGTGTCTGGATATCCAGGGACGATTTCTCTCGTGGTTTCTTGTGACAAAGACAACGTATGTATGAAGTGCGAATCCGTGACGATGAGGCTCAGATTCTAAGAGAATAAATACTGGGTGGGGATTATATGGGGAGAATGGGCTGCACTGCCACGTGACAAGGACACTTTGTATACCTGCATTGACGCAAGAGGAGGCCATACTCAACACTAAGGACTTCTTCTTTCAATCAAATCATCATTCCATCTTAATTGTCTCCCCTGATATTCAACAATCTTGTCTGCACAAACAACAAACACAATATTTAAGGCAAGGTAAATTTACCGTATATAAATCTGTGGGCGATTTTGAAAATGTACTTTTGCGAATATTAGATGCCCCCGAAGTGTTTCTGTGTGATTTTATACTTATAATACTATATGATTCAAATCAGCCTACGCTTGACCGCGATTAATTGGTGCCTCGAATAATGGCCTGAGCTCTGAGTCCGCGGAAATTTCCAGTTCTACAATAATTGTAACTAGAATTTGCAGCATGACTACATGCATACAGAATGTGCGCATTCCTAATTTTGAATGTTCAGATTTTGATCCACCGTCTTAGATCTCTTACATCATGCAGATTCATGCTGCGACACACTCAATGAAAGAATGGTTGGTATACCTTATTTCTTCCCCATAGAAACCCAATGAAATTAAGATCATTCAAGATCAATTAAAGTGCAATATTTCTTTTATCAGAACTGCTGAAAGAATTGCTCGTTCGCGTTGTTACTAATAGCAGAATTCCGACAGTGACCCCACACATTCACCTGCAATAAATCGAGCACAAGATCAAAGAAATATTTTAAACTCAAATTCATATTATCTAGGAATTAATCCATAACCGGTGTAATGTCTTGGAGTGTGTCATTCAAAGGCGTATACGTATATATAATTTTGTGTACGTGTCTCTTTCATCATTCACTACTTTTTAAAAACAATCGGAGGTCATTTTGAAGTTTCAATTTTCGGTAGGCTTGACTTTGAAACCATTAACTTGTGAATATTATTTTTCTCGTTAAAAGCATACCTGTGATAATACTACTATAGGCCACGATCTTTCCGAGAATATGCAATGATAAATTTGAATTTACATAATTCATTTACAAATGAGGTTCAGAGTGAAGAAAAAATATTTACGAAATATACAAAATATTTATTTTCACGCAAAACATCACAGGTGTCAATTAAAATCAAAACAACAGTTTATAAATACTAAAATAACTTGCCTCGGTAAAACAAGAATTACAATACATCGATTTAAAAACAATTAAAACAATCGATCAGTAATTAATTGTCATGTAGCTTTGTCGAAATGGGTTTCTAAACTGGCGGGCTTGTGATATACTGTTTAAAGCTCCATCCATACATTCTACACTCTTTTAGATAAAAAGCAAACAAAAAACAAAACAGTTTACCGAACTAAGAATCTGCTGTTAAAGAGCAAATGAGTAATTAGGAAAAAAATAATTGCACTCTTTTAACCTTCGCCTCGGATGCCTAAGTATATGAGCATTGAAAAACATATATATATCAAAGCGTGTTGCACAATTAAAGACATGCTTGTCGTAGTATTTCGACCTTATGAGAATGGGTTACCTTGACAGTTGAATAGAATGTATCTCTGATGAAATGTTCAGGTCTAGGTGAGCTTGTGGTAGACATATTTCAGGTAGACCTGAAAGTAAGACAGCTTTGCAAGCTGTATAATATGGTACATCGACATTTAACAAATTATACGTATAATACCCGCTCATTCATATTATACCACTGCAGTGCTAGTCCTGAAATTCGTGGGTTACTTGCAGTTGCAACGCATCAAGTACCAACCCAGTCGTTATTTATAAATTGTATGTTTAAATTATAATCAATTTGAGTTGCATAATCAACATAAAACAAGTTCAAATACTCAATAAACAATTGCACTGGGATTCAAGCAACAATATAAAACAACATAATAATTGCACTGCCTAATATGCACTGCCTAATATGCACTGCCTAATATGCACTGCCTAATATGCCCTTACTCAGACTACAAAAGGAGGACGCCTTTCTACAAATCTGAGTTTGTACGGCAGAGGAATAATACCCAAGCCGACGTCGAACTCCCTCGGGTCACAGGTCACCAGTTCGTTGGGGTTCTCTGGTTCCAGATCGAATCGACGGAGCATGGCGGTCAGCCACAAGAACAGGCGCGAGTGGGCAAAGTACTCGCCCATACACACCCTCGGACCAGCGGAAAACGGTAGCAGATGCTTCCGGTTCGGATGATCGGGCAGCACCAACTCTCCATGGTCGTCAAGGAAACGTTCAGGATTGAACTCCCACGGCTTCTCCCAAAAGTCCTCGTCGTGGTGCAGCTGCCAAAGGTTCGTCATGACAATAGTGTCCTTGGCAACGAAGTGTCCTTGCAGCGTCGTGTCTCGGATCGTCTTGTGTGGAATGGACAAAGGTCCTGTGCTTGCATACCGGAAAAGCTCCAGTATGCAGGCACGCGAGTAAGGCAGTCGAGTCTTATCGTTCAGACGAATCGGTTCATTTTCATCAATCGTGGTGTCGATCTCATGCTGCATGCGACGCATGATCTCTTTGTTGTGAAGCATAATGTTACAGAAACAGTACAGGTGCAGAGTGGTAGATACGGAGCCAGCCACCTGGAGGTTGAAGACGGCCACCTCGACGTCGAGGTCATCTAGTTGCTCTTCCAAATCTTCTTCTCGTATGCTTCGTATCATCTGATCAACAATACCTTTGCCGTATGAATCGCTTGATTCGTTCATTTTCCGGAGATAGTCTTGAAAGAAAGCGTGTCTTATCGAAACAGCGTGTTTGAGCAGCTTGAATGTTTTGTTGTTGAAATGCCTGAGCCATGGGAAGATGTCGAGCAGCTCTCCAGCTCCTCCAGGGCTCAGCCCGAGATTCTGCGAGTCCTCGATGTCTCTCAGTTGTTGGAATTCACTATCACCCTCTTCGAGGTGCTTGCCAAAGATGAGCATGAGCATCATGGACATGGTGGCCTGGTAGAAGTAGTCCTTGGGATCTACAGCAGCTCCGTCCGATGCGGCCAATTTGTGAAGCAGCGAACGATTCGCCACGGCGGCGAGTCTTTCAACGCGAACCATTCCGTCACCCACTGTTTTCAAGTGCCTGAAGGTCAATTTGCGCAGACAGTGACCTTTAGGAGACGGATCCAAGAAAGCAAAACCAGTGTGCTGCTGCTGGTAGCTCATACGGAAAGAAGATGGGCGTCCACTGAAATCGGATCCGTTGGCTACGAGGATCTCGTGAATACTGTTGTAGCCTGAAGCAATGATGACTGGAGTGAATCCGAATCTGAGCTGGTAGACTGATCCGTGAATTTTCGCCCAATCAGTGAAGGTCTGATGGGGCTTGCAAGCGTCGATTTGGTGCAGGTTGCCTATAAGGGGAAGTCCCTTGGGCCCGGGCAGCAGGCATACTTGCTTGGATTGCGACTTCTTCTTCTCGGCATAGACATAGAGGAACAGGCCTAGAATGATGAAGAGCAGGTATTCGACCATGATGCTGCCAAAATGCGCTAATGGTATCTCTTCTGCTCTGCTATCATGTTTATATACTATGCGGATGGCGACGAAGTGAAGCTTAGAAATGGTTGGCACGGATGAGCGGCGCTCAGGTGGTGATGCGCCGAGGCTGCCGAGCGTTCTGTCCCCGTGGGAGGTAAAAGAGCGGCTTAAGTCAGATGCGATATTAGGTTGCCGATCAGCACCGCTAGTACCCCGGTTTATAGACAACAATGCCACTGCGTGTGTCTATGCGTAGAGACGGTCTCCGCTCTGTTTCATAAACTATGAGGACGTGCTTCCGGTTTATCCCAAGTGCTTCTGCTTGGTGGTAATAGTCGCAATGTTACTACTAATAATGTTCACAGTGGGGAAACCGATGGAGGAAATTGTCCAACTTATCATTTGCATATCATTAACGGACGGCGAGTCAGCATGCCAAGTTGGCAGGGCCATACCAAGCTGGTATAATATTGGGAATTTCTAAACCAGAAAATAGAAAAGTGGGCATGCCATCAACTTCGTGATTGTTATTTAAAGAGTACCTCTGATTGTTTTGAGCTGAGACCAAATGATAGAAGATGCATCCCAAAAGACAAATAAGATTTTTTTACGAAAAAACTCTAAAAAGAAAGGAAGGAAATTGTTGTTTTACGGCACGCCAAACGATAAAGCATGTGATATTATGTTACCAACACGAGATGATTAAAAAAAATCAAAGTTTTGAGCTCAAAGGAATCACAGTTCAGCAAGATCGACTATTCGAATGTCACCAGCACAACAAAATGTTTGCCAAAAGCGGTAAAATAGTCCGATCTCTTTATGGCATAGTAAGATTTTTGAAGGTTCGAAGAATTTCCTCAAAAGATTGCCTCAAAATCAATACTTTCAATTAATATAATATATTTTATTGTGAAAGGACTCGAGCATGGAGTGCAGAATGGAACTACTTTTAAATGCGGGAAAATGTAAACTTACTACGCTTGCTGCGGACTAATTCCTAGAGAGGCCTACATGTACATCCAGTTTGAGAAGTTTCAAATCTCGCTTTCATCTCGTGTTTGATTTCCCGAGGTTGTGACGTCATTAAATCAAATCTCTTATTGCTAACAATGGCAGCAGTCTAATAAGCAGTTCTTTCAACAGTTCTCAAGAGAGAAATCTCGCACTCATCTCGCTTCAAGCTATTCTGCCGAGTGAAAAAGTCGTATTTTAATTCATCTTGAATAATATTTATAGCTAAAAAAAAGTATTTCCTATTCAAAAAAGCCCATAGAATAATCTAAAAAGGTTACGAAATGAATAGAGATCGTCTTTAAGAAACTCGAGCAACAGATCGATTCAGAATTCCTCAAACCACAAGGAAAATTGAAAATTTGTTTTGCAATATTTTTCCTATTGCGTCATGTAGGTGGCCATGTACTGCACTTTTAATCGTGGACTCTTTTCTATTACGACCCCCTCACGTCTATATCTATTATCTACAAAATAACACAATGTACTTCTGTATTGCAATACACGTACTGCATAAAAACGAAAAGTTGATGTCACTGCTCTGAAAGTCACTGTTCTATTATGTAATTTTATAAAACACTTTAAAACCTCAGAGTTAGATAATGACTGATCACAGAGCTAAGCTGATGACACCAAACGATTTAGCAGTTCAAGATACACAATTCGTCATATTTGTATCTTCATTTGAGTTCTATAAGAGTTATTCGGCCTTGATTAAACGACGTCGTAATTAGCGATTACTAACTTTGTCGGTAATTGTTGCACATCGGTAAAGTTAGTGCCAGAATATGTGTCTTGAAACACTCTTTCGTAATTTATGACTCAATTATCACCTATCGTTCTCGTTTCTATTTTATATCCGAAAAACTCGTTTTTAGAACAAAAGTCGGCTATGTTCGAGTTCGACGGACATTTCGAGGCTGAAGGAGAAATCGTCACTTGCAGAAACATGCTTTTAAAGAGTGTTTCAACGTTTCATCTCTGCAATCGAACAAAGTAAGTACTTTGAAGTGCTGTAGTTAAGGACTCCTTAGTGATGCGTCAGGGGTCCTTCCTGATATTCAAATAATTTCAGCTACTTGTTGATGCTTTTATAAATAGCTTGTAAGTCTTGGGAATGGATGTCTGTAGCCTCTGCCATGCAATTTTAGGTTGTGATGGTACCTAAGTGCTTTATGGCATAGAGAAGGAGCATCTTTTTAATTTCTCGTGTGACACGCTGTGATCTGCCAGAGGGGGTTTTCTCTGGCCTCCAGCTACACTGTTCTGCTGGAGAGGCAGCTCTTGTTGCCTTTATTGCGGACACCCTGGCGATAAAATTGAAACAACCAGGCATGAACATTTTTGCCTCGAAGTCTCCACCGTTGACCTGTACCTCCCTTGTACACCTGCAGTGTTTGCCGCTCACAGCTTCAGCGGCAGAATTCCACAGCCTCCGTGTATCCCTCCAAGGACGGGAATGACGGGATACACATAGATGCTTCATAGTGGGGCTATAAGAGTGAAGATGCCTACCATGACCCACAGCAGTCATGCGCCTGAGTTTCTGCTTGTGGTCAATCAAAGTTAGAAACTCACAAGAAAAAAAAGCAATCTGATTATTTTATATGAATATTTGATGTTCAATCAATATGTAATGTTTATTAATACATGTTTATGCTTTTATTTACCTCATTTTCATATTTATTTATTATTCAGTTGAGTTACACGCAGCTGATGGGTGATTTTTGATGGCCCAATAAAACAAGAATTTCATTCATCATTTATTTTTTCTCATTTTTTTCATATTCCAATCTAGCCCTATACTATGGCTGATCCCGATGTCCCGTGCATCAGCCCTACCGTGTCAGGCCCAAAATGAGTCCTCACTAATTAAAATTTTAGGATTCCAGGTTACCTTACAATTTTCACGCAAAGAATCCGCCAAAAATAACAGCGTCCATGCTGTAGCCTGCAATTTTGCAAAGGGTCACAACAACCGATCTGGGTTTTAGATTTACTGCTGAACTCTTTTCATATCACCAACGTCCTATTTTTATGAAAAATGCTGTAAACATCCGCCAGCAGCGCGTCGCTCGGATTAAAGTTGAAAACCGAATATTTTTAGAAGAGTCAACAACTATTGACGTGAGATTTGATTAGAATGAATGTTTTGTGATGTGTTCATCAGAAATTTAGTAGGCTGATGTAATATTATTGTTGTTGGGGAATGGTGATTTTTCATATCGGTAGACGAGCTTTATATGACAGACCACGTGCCGCATATTAATGCGGCATTTGATAGGCCTAATTCCAATAATTTCTATTCAGAATTCCTCGGGATTAATGTCAATTTCATATCAAGTAATAGAGTGCACCCATTGTTAGCGATATTATTACTGTTGGCAGCGAACAGGCCTCCGGATGCGACATCGCAGTTCCTACCGAATTTGTTCTGGCAGCGCAGAGCATCTCGGTCAATCACATGCCGAATCAATAATAACGAGCCTCGTTCATGTCCCCCCATTCACCCAAAAGTCTCGGGATTTCTTCCTGACCGGGCACGCTGATCAGTCAGTTTTTACATACATGTAGCTGGAACGCCCGGTTAGGCGTTTTTCGTCGAACCGAATTGAGTACTCAAGGCCTGTTCATATCTATGCATATATTATACATCCATATATATCAAATGTACTTTATATAGCATGGATTGACCGCTCACAGAAAAAGCCGCTCGAAGTTCGCTAAATTCATAACGCACCGATTAAAAAGAAAATTTATTTCCTATTAATAGAATTTACATTCAATAACATTGGCAATGAACAGCTGATCGTAAATGCGGAACAAACAAACCTTTCATTCTTCTGAACTTCTGATGCGTTCCTACTATCGTGGCATGAAATGTTAAGCAAGTCATCAGATTCAAACGAGGTGAGTGTGATTCGAAATATAAATGCCAGCAATTGGTGCTTTGATCCTAACTTTCAGAATACTGTTCAAATGGAATATTCAACATCAACATCGCAACATCAACATCGATAATGAGATAAAAAGTGACAGTTTCAGATTCTCACCTCTCAATCGAGTGTTTTGTGCTGAGATTGAACTTAAATTCTCTCTTGATCCCAAGATCAGTGCCGATAAGTTTGCTAATCAACAAACTTTCATTTGTTTTCTGACTTCAATTTTCATTTTATTATCTAGATCTCAGACCTGGCTGGGGACTTTGAGGATCAGCAAGCCTTTCATGAATATCCACTTGACCACTAGAAAAGGGATGAATTGTTGGTACTCTGTCTGCCTAGCACTGCTATATCAACATCAGCTCTCATGTTTGATGATTGAGGAGATTGAATTTGGCCATTTATGCACTGGTAAGGATCACATTGTTAATCAACATGAAGTCAGTTAATCACGAGGAAAGACTTTGCTCGGTTTATTTATTAAGACTTGTCAAATAACCCGGACCCTAAATTATGCAATTGGGGGGAGGGCCCCCCATCGCTCTGATTATGTAACATAATTAACATTAATTGAATAATTGTTTTACATTGTTGACCCAGTGCATACAATGTACTACCCAAAATGTGGCTGATTGATTATTTAATGAATTAAGGATCAAATGATATTTAATCACATTTTACAAAATAAATGAATAGATAATGAGGTCATCACACTCTTTCCTACACAGCACAAAATTTATAACACCTCAATCTTGTGTGTATACTATTTTTAAGAAAAAACACAGTGAAATCATAATACTGGTGTTATTATTATCCGTGCATGAGACCAAAAAAAAAGTATATATTTTCAGGGATTCATATAGTGGTAAATAAGACGTAGAATACTTGCCTCATAGGAGTATTTGCTCGTGGAATGAAGGTAAATAATTATGCCCGCCTTGTGAGTACTGGTGAGTATGAATTCAAAGCGAAATATTTGATGAGCTTCCTCATAACATATTCCTTCACAGATCATGAGATGCTTAGCAATTTTCCTGGGACTGATCGATCGACCGCTCCATTACGATGTAGCATACCAAATCTCCCTAATTAATTGCCTCGGGTAATAATTATTGATTTGAATCCGAAATGAAATTTCCAATTGCAGTTACCAGGAAAACAAATCCAGAAAAATCCTGTGCTGCAAGTTAGTTTGCGGGAATACTGGGTGCCAAAAGAAGAATAATGACTGTATCTCATTTCCATCCAGTCCAATAAAGAGGAAGAAATAATTTGTTTACTTACATTTACCTTTGTTTACTTACCTTTACCTTTTACTTTGACCCTTTGCCGATTGTTCCTCCAATTAAACCAGGTGAATTCCATTTGTTTTCTTTGAAATTTCACGAATATGTCCTCAAATGGCTTTACTTGGTACACACGAAAATTCGTGTCTATGCAATGCATACTCGGAATGTGGTGTTGGCATAACCAAACAACTGCGTTTCTTTTGTACCTAAGTATATATCAGACAATTTGTTGTCGGTGTCGATCTCGACCCATGCTTCAAGCCGCGATTATTGATAACCGACAGTTTTTTGTCGCTTTGTATCTCGACGCTATCATAACGAACTTCGGCAACATTATAATACCAACGTGAGCGATCAATCCATGCCATAGAGTATCTCTGCTTACAAGCATCGGCAGAGTAAAGCGGAATCACAAAGTGAAGCAACATTAAGTGTTTATTTGAGTTACCCTGGTACCTTAAGATACCTCCCAAGTTAAACTATTCCGTTCTCGAACAATTTTTTTTGACTTCGCATTAAGTTGCTTGGATAGAAGCTGTTATGTAGGGTTAAGGATTCATTTCAAGTTTCGGCTCACTGACTTGTCCATCCATGCTTACATTTCAAGACCAGGTGAGATTATACATGTACATGTATTCGTAATTTTGTGTGAAGGTGGTCTTCAGAATGGTGGAGTTTTGGTGTATCGGTGTATTATCAGAATCTCACCGGTGAATCAATAGATGTAGAATGTATTCATTACTATTCAATAAACAGGAGTTTGAATTATTAGCAATATATTGGTGCAATCTGGATCCTCGTCAAGACTGCCATCTTGGGAGTCGTCAAAGGTCATCATGGACATCAAGACATCAGTCCAGTTGGAACCGCAATGTCACACCCCGGATCATCAATGAAGATATAATTATGTAGATCATGGATATAGCACAATAAGGCGTCATGAACACACGCTTGAACTAATCGTTTGTTCAAAAGTGCTGTTGTTGTCATTAAAGCACCAATGTTTATATCCTAAAATAAAAGCAAAGCAGATAGTTTGCAATCGCCGGTGCATTCCATAGTTTTGGGTCAGGCGCCTCTCTCATGCAGTGCGCTCTTCTCGCGATCACACAGAATTAAAATGCTGCTCCGTCTTTCAAAATTGACTTCTTACCAGATTTAATATTATATACAATTTGGATACAAACCAGTTTTATATTTAGATTTTTTAAATAAACATAACAACTCATGGCTGTTTTTGCAACAAACACCTCAGCTTTTTTTGAAAAAGACAAATGTACAAATCTACATAATTCAATTGAGGCATTGAATGAACGGTCTGGCTGATCAAAAGTTGGAAAATGCAGGGGTCGGAGCAGAGCCATTAATGATTTTTGAAATGCAGAAATTGAAATTGTAATATTCTAAGAGTTTATCTCATAATTACAATTTCATTTATTGCATAGTATTCATATACACGTTTATTCATATATGTATCCACACGATTTGAAATCATAACGATCATATCATAACGGCCTCGATCCGTCCGTCGAAGTATCCCTAAGTCGAAGTAATTGAGCTCACCCCACATACTTCGACACATCGAGGTTTTACTGTAGATGAAACGTAGATATATCAATTAGAAAACCTCAGTGTGGTAATAAAGAATACATTAAATTTTATGCAAACAGTTCAGTAGAATGCCGGTAATCAAAAGTCAAAGGGCCACATTGCAGCAATGATTGACATTAATGACTGCATCATTAACCTGTGCACTCACCTTAAAACCTGGCCTGGCTCTATCGTTTTATGCTATGCGATAGACAAAAGGCAATTGACAATCCTCGCGCAAATGGTCATATTATAGCGCCCCAAATTACGTAACGCAATTCTTGCAGGCGTTCCACTGACGTCGGGCACAGGTAAACTGAAGAACGAAGGATTACCCCTTATTATATACAACACCTGTGATATGGGTGATTATATTATATGCCGTATATATATGCCGTATAGAAACTAATGATGAACCCATAAATTTTCCACGGCAGAGATCGAGGTCTCCGTAGGTCCTCGTAATTATAATGCCGCCTCGTCGTTTATAACCTGCTGCCGCCTGTCTAAAAAGTAGATCTGTTGCATGCATGGGCGCACTCCGTGACCCCATTGGTTGCATCAGTATTTGATGGCATCACTGTGTAAGATGTCAGATATCAGATGTCAGATTTTATTAATGTCGTGTACCCATTTAAAGATCTTTGAAACAAATACCAAGTAGCTATTTATAATATGTAATTGTAATGAGGATTAATTTTAAAAAAAGAGAGAAATAATTACACTATATGTACAATGAGTTGATTTTTTGCAATGTTTTTCATGTTTAGTCACTTTAGTGATAATAAACATTTTGCTTTTATCACCTTTTGCTGGTTGTTTTAATGTTACAGATTATTTGTGTTTATAATTGTTTATAATAATGTTTATTTAGTCCAATGTACATTACTACTGACCTTCCGCAATAAAATATTGTTTACAATGTATTTCATTTCACTTTCATTCCATATATGAATAGTGAATTGTCCGTGAAGTTGGATATATTATGCTAATTAATGTATAGAGCTATAGAGGAATGTTTCGATGCCTCTAATGAATTAAGTAATAATTTATGAGCATCTTCATTTTTTCGTCTAGCACTAGGGAGTTCAGCAGTAGAGGAATGAGAGGTGGTAGTGAGGTATAAGAAAAACTATATTCCACAAAGTCACTGGCCGCTGTATATAACCAGGCATCAAAATATACCCTGGGGTAAAAGTGTTATACCCCAGTTCGCTTGAATGCACGTACTCTACCACATAGTGGGACACTTATTCTACGTGCATTTACAGAATCTGGTGCCTGTATACTATTGCAATTATCCATAGCTATGCAACTTCAACGTATGGGGTAAAATAAGTAGCTTTGAGGCACATTTACATAATAATTTTGTCATAATTGAATCAGAGTGTCAATCAGTAGTAGGATTAATGGTCCCTAAAAGATCCAAAATGAGATTAACGGTCCCTGAAAAATTCAATGTAGGATTAACGATCCCTGAAAGATCTTAAGTAGGATTAACGATCCCTTAAAGATGTGTCCCATAATTGAGTTACAGTGTTTTTGTTATTATGTTTTGCCTTTATATTTGTTTGCATTTTGTTTATTTGTATTACACATACAAGTGTTACATAAATACGACGATCCATCACCACTGAGTGGCTGCTTAATTGGTAATGAAATCGACGAAATCTCAGAATGTAAAAAATAAGAATAAAATAACACACTTATTCAGGATATGTTATTCATTAACTGGAGATTTCAATATAACAAATAATCTCCATTCTTATTGGCCTAAATAATGAATATAATAATAATATGTTATGCGTAATGTGCACTAGCCTATACATAATTTAAGGCGAATTTACACGTAACCATGGCACCTGGATAGCTGCGAATGATTACTTAGTGACTGACGTTGGCCAAATTTTGGACTTTTGAAATGTGTGTGTTACCGGAAAGCATTGACGTCGTTGGCGTCAAGGTGCGAGGATGAAATGACAAGGCAACTTTTCTTCACGCTTTGACGCCGAAACACAATGCTTCCATTATACACCCCTGTTGCATTATACTAATTAGTGACTAATCAGTGTATTTCTTTAAAAAAATTCGTCTATACATATTTTTGACTAATGATTATCACAGGCAAGCTACTTAATTGAAATTCGTTGAAATGCTGAATGCGGCGAAGAAATGGTTTTCACGGCATTTCCTGTTTTAGATACAATTTTGCGGCCAGGTGATCTTTTGTGCGCGGGTTCAATGACCCCCCGGTCGTTCGTACGTGCATGCCATTAACCACGTCGACTGAACTTGCATTCTGTAAGTTTGTACTAATGGCTTGGTTTCGTATCTTTCTTAAATTTAATACATGTATTATATTATATGCATATGTTTGGAGCACTTACATTTTTGCCCCGATTTTCGTCCTCAAATGTCAATTCTAATTCCAGGTATGGGCATAGTTCCCTATAGAATGCTAACAAAAAATTGTTTGTTCCAATTTTGTCCGTATTCAGCCCAATATTATCTTGATTATAATGCATGTAGCAGTGAATAAAAACATATCCACCATGACACACGCATACAAAAAAAAATTATTCAATCTAGAAACGACCACTGCTCAATTTTGATGGTTTTGTCCTGAATGGACCCGCTTCCGCATTTGATGTCATCGATTATGGTTTAATTTAATCGGCAAATAGCTCAGCTGGAAGTAAAAAGCTCGGCGCTTATGATAAGTGCGATAAATATTATATTTTCTGGTCATTTCCCACTAGATGCGTTTTCTGTATGTCCTCTTGAATGCGTTATGAATGGTCGATGACACAGCCGCTTTACCAGAGTACATACTAATAAGCTAGAGCGTTATGATTCTATTTCTCAACCATGTAAGCGTTATGATTTAAGAAATTTCCCTCAACTTTCCATCTCTTTAGAATCATAACGTTCCGCATGACTGCTTGCGTTCCCCTCTGGGGTGCCAAGTTTTTGGGGTTTAGCAGGTTCACCATATCTAGAACTCGATCGCATTATTCAGGCCCAAAGCAGAACCCGGGACCGAGATTACAGCTTACTCCTTTCGTTAGATCGCAAGTAGCTCAATCGTTATAACCACCTAACTGACTGCAATGCTATGTCGCAATTGAAGGTTGAGGCCTTGAGTTCGAGGTCCGAACGAGGCGTTATGGTTGTGAGCTATAATTATTTTTCGGAGACTCTGCAGTGCTGTTCAATTGAAAACTAAGTCAGGGCGATGTGTATTACTGTCTATGGTAACATGCCGGATGTAGACCCCTTGGGAGCCATCAAAAAAGAGTATTGAGTATTGAGTTAACCCCAATCCCAGGTTTCTACTTTGGCGTCCATATTCCTACGCTGAGTGTTGACGGAGACGTAAATCCACAATTGTCACGTGCGGCATACGATGCTACCTTACACAGTGGCACAGTGTATAATCGACCCCCAAACGCATGTGTTCGGAAAAAAAAATCATTTATATTTCAATGTCATCAATATTTATGCAAATGTATCTCAAAAAGACTGCACTCAACATTCTGCGGTATTTCTACTTTTGGCGGCAAACAGGGCCCTGGACAATGCATAAGCTTAATTGGGTGCATAATTAAGGTAACTCTCTCGTGCTATTCTTTTTTTTTCTTCTTATTTTTTTTTTTTTTTTTTTTTAATTCTATTTTTTTTTCTTTTAGTCGTGACAGTAGCACTAATCATCGACTAAGATGATCTCCTAAAATCAAAACAAAGCAGGGAATTTGTATTGAAACGCCATCCAAGAGATGACATTCCTTAATGCTCGTTCAGGGGCTCATGTGATTCTGCTCTCTTCGCGATCACTCACCACTCGCATTTAAATGTTCCTCCCTCATTCAAAATTGACTTTACCTGACTCCCTTACATAAATGGACGCAGAATAACAGACAATCCATAGCAGCATTCTTTTTTCTTTATAATTGATACATTGAGCAAA
>KB296106.1:1895-60536 GCA_000328365.1 Capitella teleta | reverse complement strand
AATGAATGTTGCTATTAATTTCGATGTACACTAGCTGCATAATTATTTATTCAGCTGTGCATCATACGTACACACAAATAATGTATAGATCACAGTGTACAGATTCACTGATGTACATTTTTCTAGCGACAGCAGCATGCAACAGTAGCTTCCTGTGAAATCGCGTGCGACCAGCGGTAGGCGAGGTGCTTGACTCTTTTGCCGATGGCTCAATTAGGACACCTGAGGGAGATCATAACGATGCCGTTCTTCTTTCATCTTTGCTACACAAAGCTCCGCGAGTCCTCTGATCGAAGCTTCCACTCTTCCTCCGTCGCACACGCCGTGATACTGCGTCGCCCTCAGACTGCGCATGATCAAATGTCGGCATAGCAACCAGATATAGACGGACTTCCGGTGGGCAGCCATCTTGGATCTGACGGCGTCTTCATTTCGTTAATCCTTTCCCCCTTTCTTCTGAAAGCAGACATCCACAGAGCTTAGCAAGATCAGACAATTGCCCAGAAATTGCGTCCTTGGGCGAATGCCGATAGCTGTCTACCCTGGCAGACTGGCTCCACCCACCGGGCGGCGTATGAGACACCGGTTGAAGCATCTATTGGGCGCATCCCCTCACACCGGCGTCACTGCCTTGCGTATCTGCCTAACACTGAGGCATAAGACACACCCTTGCAAGGCGGAAGTGGGATGGCACTCCTAGATGCCCCATCCCTCCGCTAGCAAACAAATGGAGATACCAGTAAAGCAACTCCCCTTACCCGATTGCGGATCGGTGGGGTTGGAAATGAGTCAATGCAAGAGACATAATGCGAGGATTTTGTATTTGTTCATTATAGAATGCATTATGATAATCAATACGTGTATTTGAGTTCGTAATCATTATGCTGACAATTGATCCCATGGCAGAATTTCTTTACCCTAATCCGATCCGTTCAGAATTCGGACAGCGGGCAAAAGTGTAATTTATTCGGATTCAGCGAATATATATTATTATAACTCCAAAATTCACCGACATTTTTCAGTGATCATTAAGGTGTTATTCCTAAAACGACTCTTGGTGTTGGCTGGGGAGGGTTCATTGCTTACCATGTATATCGGAGAGGCATGAAGAACTTCAAAGAGGGATGCCGGAGGGAATTCATTTGCAAAGCGTCCTCCCTCGTATATACACGCCCATAATATTATACATGAGCATCACAATCAATCAATCTTCTACGTGGAGGCTTGTTTCAATGTGCTAATTCCCATAGGATTCTTTTGACCATGTCCTGTCGGTTGCCGGAATTCTTGAAGAAGCCAAGGTTACTATAATTAACCATAGTTAAAACATTTTAAATAATGACCTAATAATTGAGCATGCATAAGATAACCTAAACTCTTTAGTGTGCAATGTAAGAAATACATAAAAATATAAAAATTAAGTGACACATACAACCCGCTTTATCAATTCACTTCATGTTATCCACTGCATATATACATGCGATATGTATATACAGTTTAATAGATAAGACTTTATGAGAATATGATAATTTATTAATTTCTTCTGTGTAACCGGCCTATATAGCTATCGAAATGGAGCACATGCATGCATGTATGCATGTAGCACGATTGGTTGTATTCTTAACGTTGAAGGGACCCGATGAGCCAACAGGCGTGAGATATCGACAAGCATGGTGACACGTGTTTTTAGACTGATGAAGTGAGGTGAAGAAAAGCGAACAGAACTGAGGTGACAGACGTGATAAGAAGACAGGAACACCTGTCCAGAACCCAAGCAATGAGAAGAATAAAAATCAATCGCGACTTTTAATTATTGAGTAAGGAAATTTTCTTTGCTGAGTTGGCGCGTGGAATTTCACGGTATTCCGTGTGCTATTCATGTCCCTTATGCAAAGTTACAAGTGCACATGAGGAAATGGCCGCCAATCAATAGCTTCAATACAAGAGCTAAAATCATACAGAAATAGGTCATGATAAATTAATAATAATTAAAGCTATGTGCAAGTATACCGCCGCTGCTACTTCTATATCATATACATGTATAATTAATATAATATAATTAATATAAGTGGTCTTGCTCAATAATTATGTTCCAATGTGAGGCCACTACAATGTAATACAAGAGGTGAGGGTGTACTACAAGTAGAGGGGGCATTGATGTAGCCGATAGTTATTGATCACCCACACACGCATTCATAATTGCGTTAATTAGGGCGAGAAAACAAAAACCGTCAACGCTTACAACCGGTGCCATGAATATGGTCGCATTTGCTTTTTCCTTCTGTTTAATTTTTTTTGACTGCATAACTTCAATCAAGGGGGTCCTGCATCCGATTCTACCTGGTGCTCAGATCAACACATAGCTTCCTTTTGGCTGCTGATGCAGATCCCGTATGACATCGCATAAATTCCCGATTGGAGAGGGTTTCTTCTTGATCTCGCGGGGGCATATCGTCGATGTTGTTCGCACCCCTCATGGGGAGTTATGCAATTCGGAAGTTCGGAAACCAGGACGTTGGATACGCAATCCAGGTGACCCTTGCAACCGGCTACAGTGTCATATCCAGGTCTCGTTTGTGATTTCCTCGCGCTTTCAGACATCTGAAGGCTGTGGGTTTCCGACGCTTCACTCCGTGGGATATCACAAACAATTAAGGTATCTCGCATCTGCTCCGGTCTCTCCGGTAACATCATGACTTCGATGGATCGTCAAATGACGCATCCACCAGCTACCAGCCGCCCAATTCCTCTGCGGCCCCCGACATTCTCAACTCAATCGAACGTTCGTTGGGCATCCCTCGAATGTGGTAGCTGACCACGCGCTCCTTCGGTGACATCGAAATGGAAAGCAAAATTGTTTACGGGTTTTCCATATGTCACCTGATGTCGTAGTTTGTTTGTCAAGTGTTTATCTCAATTGGGTCACATTGCTGTGGCAATGCAAAGCAAATTAAGGTGAATCATTACTGTTACTAAGTTGTTGAAACTTTTCAGGTTTCTGTCACTGCAAAGTCTTGAAAATTATTATACTCACAAATAAAAGTACATCATAAATTGATGATTACGGCAAGGTGAGTCCAGGTACAATTATGGTGGGTATTGTCTGTTAACAAGCTGTTTCATCCCTACCCTCAGGAGACATACCTGAGCGAGTGTTCATTTCATCTCTGGAGAAAAGTGTGTAACTGGTGCATTATGTTAGTATACTGCGATTCGCCAGGTGTGTTACACGCATAGCGAGGCGACAATTTCCGTGTCAATCCTTTATGCACTCTGCGAGAGAACTTTCGAATTATTGACCATCGACAGTCACAACAGACAGGGCATCGAAGAGACCCAATCGCGCAAGCGCACAAAAGCTACGCACGCAAACTCACTTCCAATCAGGACGCGCACATATCACGCACACATCACGCACAACTGTTGACTAGCGCTCTTTGCTTCTTTGGCGGGGCTCAGAATACAAGATACGTGTTATTAACGATTAAGCTTTGCTTGGCTGGAGAAGCAACAAGCTCCGAAGACTGCTTTCAATTTGTAAACAGAAGCGAAAACTTTTTTGTGCTCTTGAATAAGAAACAGAAGAGGCATGAGATCGAAGCCGAAAGCTCGGAAGCTGGCCGCAGGTAAAAGCGATTTCTTTGATCTTCAATTAAATATACGCTGGTTGCGTGCATTGTTGCCTTCATTTACCTGTTGATTCCAGATCATCTTTGATTTAGGATTAATTAACACCTGTACGTCTCACCTTTTTAAGCGGGTTAAATATAGCCCCAGAGGATCTATTTATAGACCCATGTCCATTACAATCTTTTATTTAGATCTGCTCAATGTTCTTTTTATGATTTTTTTATGGGGATTTTCAAGTCTGCGATTCTGTTTACGGCGCGGGGTTTCTCTGTCTCTGTGTATGTGTAAATTCCCCTGCTAAGGAAGAGTTGAGCCATAAGGTCTCCCTCCCCCTCTTTCACCTGGGCAAAGGTGAACAAGACCCCTCACCCCCCGCCTCCCTTATCTCTCGCAATTCACCCCCTTCGACATTCTGATTGCTCGTGTATCTCGATTTCTCAAGATCGGAGAGAGTTGATTGCAATATTTAATTAATTAACTGTGACCAGTAAAAGTCCGTAATCGTGAATTTTTATTTCTATACTAAATTAGTAATCATTGTACATAATAATGCACACCGACTCATTCATGTAGCGAGTGTTCATAGCCTAGTATCAACGTGCATGTAATAATATAGGTTCAATTGTTACTCTTATAGTTGGGGATTTTATTAACTTATTAATTATTACTATTAAAAAATAATAATAACGTTTCGCAGAGTACCGACATTTACGCTTGTGGGTAAACTTTGCAGAGTCAGTACATTGATTCGTACCTGAGATTGCCCTAAGCCTTCTCTTTAACAGTTTAACATGATTTAATTGAGGGCGTTTGAATTAAACGTTTTTCAATAACGAATTTCTCTTTAACTTGTATAATAAATATGAATTTATCTTTATTAATTAAATGCATATGCAAAGTAATACAGTTCAGATATGCCTGAACTTTACAGATCTGTTGTCAGCATATTGTTAATCACCAATCGAGGGAACATTCACACCTGTCAAGGTTTTATTTCTGTCATTAATTAAGTGTTAAATGGTTATCTCAATTTTCTTTTATCTTTTTAGCTTCAATCATGGTTCTATCATGAAAACTATTTTATCGATTACCGAGGCATATTCTTCAATGTAAAAATCTCATAATATTTATTGCACTGACTAAACAGAGTAAAACCACTAGACGACAATGAACTAGAATACGAGTGCTGTCTACTAAGACTTAGACTAAGTTAACACTAGTATACCCTGAAGCAAGAATAAGGAGCCATGGTGACCGCATTAACCGAGATATTTACTGGAGTTCTTAAGGATGGTAATAATTAACGTTTACAATGTAACAGGTTGCAGCGAATTCTGTTGTATCGCTGAAGTCGCTATAATCCGACGACAAAATGCAATCATCCGTCTACCGCTTCTGTCTGAAGAGCCAATAACGTCACAACGCAAACGCTGCATTTTGGAAGTATTGACACTGAATCTCTTGTCATCACGATTACGTAAGCGCCACCTTACAGCTCTGAGGTGCCATCGTAACAAAGCACTTTTTTATTTGTCGTCCTCTTCTGCAATTGACACCTGGGAAATCGCGAAATGAGACGCAATTTCCCTTTTTTCAACCCACGGGCTCTCTGTCGGTAAAAACAGAGTCCATCTCACTTACGTAAGATTCTTGAGTAAATCCATTTCTCCTGTTTAATAATTATCCAGAGTTAATCTGCATTTCATCGTATTTGAAAATGACGCAAAGATCCGGGATTATTAGGATCAAAATAACTCAACTGTCCTGCAAAGAATACAGCGTCTTCCTATCTCTGAGCGTAATCCTGTGATTCACTGAAAAATATTTAATCCCACGATTGAATGGACTTTTCTGATGCTTAAGTAATCAGATCTCAAGAGACGTGAATCACGTAGACCCTGCCTATATACCTTATGTAGATTATGCGTCCAGGGTATGTCCTTCCATGACATAAGCCATCCGCACATAACATACAGTTAATGGTTTTGTTCCAAGCGACCCACAATGGTTTACAGCTGTGCTATAAGCTTACCTGGGGAGTATCCGGGAATAGAATCATGATTTTGCCTTCAAAGCTATTAAAATCAATTCTTAGTAGATCACAAGAAAGGGGAATTCACAACTACTATAGCTCCCCGGGAATCAGCAACAATTCATCGCCACCCCCTCCCCCTCTGCGCCATAACAATTCCAACACGTTCTAAAAGATACTTATGAAAAGCTATGCCAAAGGTGATATATCGCACGCGCTTGGCCTGGAAACAAGATTGTTTAAAGCCGGTATTTAAATGTCTTATGGTCATTTATGGCGAATTCATTAAACGTCTTAGCGTCCATTGTAGCGGTCACTTAAGCACACAGAAGCCGTATGCGGTCCATCAGTATGCGATGGAAAGAAAGGAACCGGTTCAACCAGGCCTAGACATGAACTTATTGACTCTATCTCTTCATTTCCGTGTGTAATCTTCTCAATTCGGCGTGGACACTCAACTGTCCACAGTCAAACCTTTATCTCGCAATAACCGCGCGTTTTTCTGCTGCGAACGTGTCTTTAATGAAGTACATGTATCAAGTAAACGATCAATGTTAATGGACCGAGCCAGCGATACATGTGAAATTCAATTGATAATTTGAAAAGAAAAGAAATCTGCGTCGCCGTTTGCCGGATTCTTCCGTAGTGGGCAGTGTGGACTGTGGACCTGTATGGGCACAACCGATTTATGATCTCATTGGTTAGTTAATTTGTCACCGCTAACACTTGTCAACACGATTTGAGTATTCTTGATGAGGCTCAGTCAAAAATATCTTGATTTTATCTCGGTGACGTAATGATGATGGTCGCCACGTGCTCCGTAACCGGTCTTTCAACACTATCCTGTAATTGCATCTGTCACATGCGGTTTACCATCCCATGTGGCTTGCATGCCGACAATTGTTTTTGACAAATGAATCGTTGTCGGTTGTCCTGTGTGATTTGAATGAGCATTTATATCCTCATACTCCAAGAAGAGTCGTGTTTGAATCATCTGTAATACTTTATATATGTATCTCGTACCACTTTTAAAGTTTTACTCATATTGATAATATTATATACTAGTAATAACTTAATGATACAATTAGGCTTTACGTGTTACTTTTATACTAGTACGAAAGACATAGTTGTCCAGGAATGGTATACATTGTGAATTTGGGATTCAAGTACTCAGGACACTCATCATATAGTACGTAAACATCTTGTAAATGCTCTTTGAAGTAATGCCGTTTGATTAAGTAAATTGTTATCTGTATCTTCTGAAACCTCCATTGCATTTCATGTGAGTGCCACTGCAAGAACAACAAGGTTCATTTATAACCACATCCAACTCCAATTATACCATTTGTTCTAGCAGAATTCGGGTACACACTCATGCAAGACGCATCGTGCCCCATCTTTTACGAGGTGTGAAATGCATAGAAGGGCAAAGCAGGGTCGGGCCAAGGATCCCTCTCCTGTATTCATTCATCCCATATGTGACCCTCGCAATTGGATGGTTCTTTGAGGGTTTCGCGAGCAGGTTGCCGAGCTTCTCTTCGTGTACTTGCAGCGATCATTATAGGCAAGCACTCCTCACTTGCTGACAGCGGCATATCTTCGGTTAGCTCAGAACTTAGTCTGTGGAGCATCTGGTTTAAGGAAGTCGAGATATATAAGTATTCTTTATGCATAGACTATTATCTACCTTTAATTGAGATTTATCGCTGTTTGAGTTGGCTTCGAGAGCAGAAGATCACATGGTTCGAATCCTCCTCTCACCAGAATGCTATAATGAACACCTTTTCTGCCTGTGTGTGTACATGTTCAGTAAGTTTAGTCAACCTGAGGTCTTTCCGGCTGCATGTTGGACTGTCGAGGACTAAGGGAACCAGCGTAATTTTCAAAATCAATTAATTTCAGGTGAATAATAAAATCGCCTGGTGCTGCTGTTTGCTCGAGGTCACGACCTTTTTCGTCGATTCGCATATTCAGGATTAAACCCTGGCCTTCTTCTGTCAGCACTTCTCCCGCCCTCTTGGTTGTCTGCTACTGCCGCCAGCAGCTGCACGGGTGACAATTGCCTAGTAAAATTCACAGATTATGACCAGACTGTAGTCAGCCGTCTTCATTGCTTTCTGACGACACTGCCATCCGATCCACTTTCTTATCTGCCGACATGAAACCCGTCGTTCTCCACTCTTTCGTCAACAACATTAGCCCGCATTTGCCACCTCAGGGAAATTAATTTGAATGAGCTTGCCACATCCAACTTGCAAATGCATTTAGGTGAATGTTCACAGCCGGTGGTGAGACGAGATGCCCAGTCGCGTCACCCAAGTCATAATATCGCTTTGTTGCTAGCTGCCTCCTGACGTATTTCTTACATATGTTGAGACATCATGCTCGCCATTGATCGCACGTTGACAGGGACAACATCGTGTCCAGCGTTCGCCTGGTCATCTGACTACACACGACATTTATTAGACTTTTTGCATAAGAAGTTTGCCCTTCAGATCAGCAGCATACAACTCCTACATCCAAACAGTTCAGCAGGTGCAAGTGGATTGATTGATTGATTGATTGATTGATTGATTGATTGATTGATTGATTGATTGATTGATTGATTGATTGATTGATTGATTGATTGATTGATTGATTGATTGATTGATTGGTTGGTTGATTGATTGATTGATTGATTGATTGATTGATTGATTGATTGATTGATTGATTGATTGATTGATTGATTGATTGATTGATTGATTGATTGATTGATTGATTGATTGATTGATTGATTGATTGATTGATTGATTGATTGATTGATTGATTGATTGATTGATTGATTCATTGATTGATTCATTGATTGATTGATTGATTGATTGATTGATTGATTGATTGATTGATTGATTGATTGATTGATTGGAAAACTGTAAATTGATTGATAACCTGATTGATAAACTGATTGATCGATAAATAAATTGATGGATTGATAAATTGATGGATTGATGGATTGACGGATTTATTGGTTGACGGGTTATTCTTGCCATGACGTAATGAGATCAAGCCCGACTGATCATATTTGTTCTTGAGGGTGCTAAGAGGTTTTCATTTGTCTTCAGCGGGTGTGTCCTCACCTTACGTAAGCCCTATGGCTCTTCTCTCCACTCTACCCCTCCCCCTGTTGTCCTCTGCTCGCCGCCATGAATGGTCAACATCTCGAGAAACCGTTATCCAAACATCCAAACACGATGCTCTCTGACAGTGACCCGGTCACTCTCCAAACACTCTGGGTTCAACAAGAAACATGAGAGGACACGCTGATCTGATCGCCACAACCCTCTCTCTTCTCGCCCGTCACCATGAATCATGAAACCTTTGTAAAATGCGCCCGTTTAAGCTGAAACGCACTCACTATCACAAGTACACAAAACAAAGATGACATAACACAAAAATGAATGAAGAAAAATGCGTCAATTTGTCAAGTGTAGATGCTTGGGTTCTTGCATAACCTCCTACATGCATGCTGCCTCAATTTTCACTTACATTCCTCCTTTGCACACCTATATGACTTCTCAGAAGGGCACGTTTCAAAGTATAAGATTGAAGAGATTTCCGGTTGCAGCATTTTCTATTATGATGTAATAATGTCGATACAAATGTAACCAACAGGGCTGCGTACAGACGGTGTTGTCTCAGGTCTGCATCCGTAGTCTTTAGCACTTGCTAGTTGCACGCTCTGCCTCGCTTGTTGACTGAGCACCATGACTGATCACCGTTGTCATGGGCACTAGCAAGGGATGGGAACGGACCAGATAGCGACACCGAGGGCAGGCGGACAGCGGGCGACATCGCAGCACTGTCATCACGACTCGAGTGTTTGCGAATCTGTGCTTGCGCAGCTGGTGAGATGCGACGACTTTCCCTCGCTCACCCGAACGTCAACACTGTCATGAGAGCAGAACTCAGTGGCAGCCACAACGACCATGCCACTCCCTTGCTACCTTCATCAGTTGGAAGTATTGTATTAACTTGGAATTAAGTATTTTTGTATGTAACGCACAGTGTAAAAGCTAGCTGTTGGTTTTCTTTTGTCATCAAAATTATATTGTAACGGACAGGGAGCGTAAATATATTCTGTAACGTCCACAGTTGATAGATTATACACCATAATCCAGATGATTATAATGTTATTAAGTAGAGTAGATGTGTTTCCGTAAAATTGTTCATTGTTAATTTTTTTTTTTTTTTTTTTTTTTTTTTTTTTTTTTTTTTTGCAATCGTGATATTTTCTCAAATTGTCCTTCAACGATTCATTGACGTAACGGTCATTTTTCGCCACACTTATTTCAGTCCACTGTACTCAAGGAGGTTCTTCGGAATTAGCAGCGTTACTAATCAGTGTAATTGGGACATTAACACCAAGCGTATTCCCACTTCAACGTGTAGTCAATAGGTTTTTCGATAATATCTCCACTCTCTGACGTCACCGCTGCTCAGATTGCCAAAAATCGACCTAAATTAGAAAATATCGAAATGGGTGTTCGTTTCTTTGGGGAAAATGATTAATTTTGACGTACTTAAAGGTCACGGTTTCAGACATAGCCGAAATCAGTTTTGGCAGCTAAACCAGACGGATTGTCCCCAATCAAATTACTGTTTTCTGGGGAATTATTGGCATCACAATGCAGCAGGTATCTGTAACACAACCCTTGGTTGGTGCTTGTGACTTGTATTCAAAGAGCGGCCAAATCGCTGATTAAGCAGCAATCGATAGACAGCCAATCACCTGTCTGCTGCCTGGATGCATCCAATATAGAACCGGGCTTCAATCATACCAGGTATGACTTCAATCAAATTTACATAAGAAACGTCAGCGGCCAGTGGTCAGTCATATTCAGCAGAGTTATGAGTGGCAGTGCACAATGAAGCAGCGTGCGGCCCGGACAACGTGCTTATCTATTGCAATGACCAATATAAGAAGAGCTTTTGTGTCGGCGTGGTCATTGCGGGCGCGGTGCGGGACGCTGCTTAATGGAATAATTCACCGGTCATCGCCGGCGCTTAATTAAGCCAATGCACCGAGCACTGCACAATACCTGCTTATGACAGTCCTTGCCGCAAAGGCCACCTGACGATTAAACATTACATCACACGCCTTCATTTCTGTGCTGTGGCAGGCTGCAGCTGCAAGCCTAAAACCGCATCAGCCTATAACCCCCTTCACCTCGAATATAAATATTGCGTAACTTCAAAGCAAAATGCGATCATAATGTATAATCTAATACACCATGGTTGATTCTTATTAATGGATCTTTTTTTTTTTTTTCTTTGCAAACCAGACGGTGACGATGAAGACCTTGCTGAAGCGCCGTCTCACCAAGAGGCAGAGCACCCCGTGCAACAAGGACTCCCATCCCACTCTCTACCAGACCAGTTGGAGCTCCGGGCATTGACCCCTGAGGGAACTTGCTGTTCTGGGGTGTGGGCCACAGCACACTTAGGGCCCGGAGCCGTGTTTGGTCCACTGCAGGGCAAATTACGGAAAAGCATCGAGGAAAATTCATCAGCCCTTGAGGTATGTGTGGTGATAACGATCAATTCATTAATTGCAAGTGATAGCTGTCAATCAACTACTTCCTCGCATACCAGCAATTAACTCTCCGCCTAATGACCCCTTCATTAGCTCATTAGCAGGTGAATACTGACATCGTGATGAGCTGCGCCAACAGCAAGCAGCCACAAGGGCGTCTTTTGCCGCGAAGCAAGCAAAGCAATGTTGCATTTATTGTTACAATTCCATTAAGCGTGTATCGATCGCCGCCGCTTTCTATCATCATGTCTCTCTCTGTTTTCGTGTGAGCAATGGAGCGTGTCACATGGTGTTTATAATGCACCCAGTGTTGACCGGTGCAGTTTTGTCATAAGCACTATATATACGCGCACGTAAGACGACGGCGATTTCGACCATGATTACAGGAAATTAATACTATTGGCTGATTCAACGCGCCTGGCTCCGCATTGTTCTTGGTCGCGGACCTCGTGCAGCTAATGGCTTGTGCACCAGAGCCCCGTGTAATTAACTCACTCTGCGAGATCGGTATTTGACAGTCGAGAGTGGGCAATGCAGACAGCCGCATCATTGCTCAAAGACAAACATGTCGCCACATAAACAGAACAGTTTTGTCTTGGAGAAGATACTCCGTCTCTTCTGCTTGGCGATCAGGGTACTAAGAGTACTTGAGAGTTCAGATGCTCCTTGAGGTCATGACCTGGAGGACCATCTGCCTTTCCCAGGGGTCACATGACCAAGTACTCTTGAAACGCTCGGCAGTAAATCTTCTTGTTCGAATCCTCCCTGCCTCTTCTTCTTCGCCATTGCACTCGCTTTATCCAGGATCCCCCGATTAGCCACGCCACCTTCGTTGTCGCACGCTCGTCGCCCTCTTCGGTATTCGGGGCAACATCTCGAGCAGCATCTTGGAGCAATAAACGAAACTAATCGACATTTGCTTCAGTCACTGATGCAGTTAGAGGCAAATTGAACAAAATGGAGAGATGGCACTGCTTTCTGCGCTGCTCTCGGCTGCCAGGCGGGCGTGCTCAAGTGTGTCACACCAAGGCTCTTCGCTGCGCCGCTCCCAGCTCTTCCTAATTTGGTTAGCGAGCGCTGATTTTCAGCTCGTCGAGATGCCGACGTCAATTCGATGTCTCATGCAGGAGCAGTCCTGAATGCAGAGAGTCGCACAAATCAGGGAGTCACACGCGATCTCGCCCTCTTACTCTCAAAAGCGAGTAGCATGTTAGTGAATGGACTACAGCGGCGTCTCCTCGACGTGTAATTAATGCTTATTTGCTGCAACTGCCGTCGGGAGAGCGATGCAAGCAGATTTTCTGTGTCACACAGATAAAAACGAACGGCAGATCATTGTGTGCAAGCTTCAGCTGTGAGATCTCGCGAGAGTTAATTGCACGTGAAGTCGCGAGGAAGGGCGTTGATCCGCGGGAGATCCCCTCCTTATCTGGCGGCGGACAGCGGCCGAGCAATGTTTCCACATCTGACCATTGACCATATTTCTGGAGGAATCGATGTCGGCGTCAGCAGCGAATTCAATATCGTCGCCTGATGTTTCTCTTGCATTAGAAGCCAGCAGGTGAAGGATGGCATCCGGGAGGGCAGCGGGGGAAGGGGGCTGGGAGGGGGATCTATTATGAAGTCAATTGAGAGCAATTAAGTGTGGAGCAAGTGAGCGTCATCTTGCGTCCATCCATCTTACAAATGAAATCGCCGCTGCTTGCTCTCTCACTCACTCTCACCTCTCACAACACCCCCTCCCCTCTCCCCTCCTCCTCTCTCTGCCTTTCAGTGCCATCATTCAGCGCAGAAGGAGGCCGACGAATATGGAACACAGGGAGGCGTTGAGAGTCCTCAAAGATAGTGCACTATGGGGGGAAGCCCCGATGGGATTATCATTATTATGCCATATTCTATATCAGCGCATATTTATTCAATAATCATCACCATCCAGCTGTCAATGTCGACTAATGAACATTGTCTGCTAGCTCTTAATTCATCATATTGATGCTCATGCGATACAATGTACAATACAACCACCTCCTCTTTCCGTACTTGCTCCTCCATCTCCTCCTCATTTTTCCCAGTGCACTCCCCCACCCCTGCCTCCATGCATAAATGAATTGGCTGTCCCGGCACATGCAATGGCCGCATGCCCCATTGCGCCTAATGCCATCTCGTGCCTCCACTTTCGCCACGTGGGATGTCAATGGCTCTATTCATTCTCAGAATTAATAATCTCTTCTTCTGATGGAATCCGACTCAAGGACACAGATTGCAGATCTCTGGATCCGGGCTTTGTGTGTGCGGATGGCATCCAGAAGAGCTTTGACTGATCCCGAATCCTCCCCTCTTGAGTCCCGTTGCTCTTTCGCGGCATGATCTAATCCTTTCGCAACTGACATCACCGCGTGACGATGATCCTATCTGTGCGCACGAACGGCTGTCCGCGAGAGCGATCCGGATCAGGGAAATGCGGCTCGGATGTGATCATGGTTGACGGATATCGGGAGCCCAGGATTTTCACTCGCCTGTGACTCTTGCGATAGTTATCCTGAAGAATGCATTATGCAATTATTAATATTCTAAAGAAGGCAGACTTGATTGCATGTGCTGGGATCCATATACAGATTCGTCGATATCATACTAATTGCTAGTGCACTCTGATTTGACTGTAATTATGTACGTATAAGGCATTCCTACAGACGTGCTATGAACTGCATGAGTATATTGCTGAGATCCCCGGATGTTCCGGAATCTCAATTCATGACATATTGCCCTCAGGATCTGATGCTTGTAGGTGTGACGCAATCAGATAACATTTTTAACATTATTGCACGAGTATCCTGCCGGTGTGAGAGTTGACGATTGCGAGGGTGCGAGGGAAGTTAAACATTCGTTGGGAGGTGAAGCCTGCCGCGTGGAAAGGGCATCTTTGGGCGGAAGGAGGGGCCGGGCGGAAGTGGGTGTACGCGGCACCCTCGCTGTCTCTTACCCTGCGTGGCATTATGTTAATCTGTTGCCGCCTGCTGCCGCTGTACGTGGTCTTTGCTCGGAGGTGCAGCAGCGTCCATGCTTTGGTCAGTTTCAGTCAAAGCAAGAGGTATGTCCGTGCTTGGGTGTTGGCCTGCCCATTGTGGTCATCCTCCTCGTCAGGTGGGTGGATTCATCTTCAGTACTTCATCCTTTGATAAGCACACCTCATTTCTTAGTCACACCCGAAGACACAATCGAAATTATTGTACGCGTGATCAAGCAAAAAAGTAAAAAAAAAAAAAAAAAAAAAAAAAAAGACGAGTGATAGGTAAATGGCAGTGCACGCGCGTTAACCGTCCAACTATATCTGTACATAATAATTATGTTAATTAATATTTATTCGAGAGACGTCATCGTTATAATGTATAATAGGCATAACCATGAGAGTATGTTCATTTGATTAGAATCCGATTTCTTTCGTTTGAATATCTCTTTAATGATGTCGATGCGCGTGTTCTGATCAGTGCTGCTGGCGTGAATACCTTCAGAGACACCTGCTCTTTGAAAACAGGCGAAGGCAATTATGACTTCATGTATACACTTGTGTAAAAAGGAGAGTTTTGTATTTCACATGTTGAGGTTTCAAAAGTCGACGATACAGTCGGCTGCCCCGGTGGCTTTGGAAGTTCTGTATCTGCTTAATCTCCTCGTCATCAATGTCCCTCAGGTGTCGTGCGTATTGGGCTTCACCGATCGAAACCGGAGCGCACGCCGGCCAAACCGATCAGATCGGCTTTCCACCTGCATGTTGACTTAGCGCCGCGTTTGATGTACGTGTTCTCATTTCATGCAAGGTGACCGTCCTAATTAACCGGTGCTCTCTCCTTTTTGTTTTATAGCGTAACTTGAGACGAAACAATTCACTTTCTCTCTTTGTACAAAACCAGGTACTTTTCACACTCCGTTTAGCAGCATGCGTCGCTGCTAAATGAACACATTTGTCAACGATTTGAACAGGTAGATATATACAGCCCAGGGGAACGCACGCACGCACGCAAGCAATATCGTTTAAATCGAATGTAAATGCACACAAGTATATAATTGCATGCACACCGCATATAGGGTGCCATCATTTCCCCACAAAAACAATTTATAATCCCATAAGAAATTTACCCAACGACTCAACTCACGTGATTCGTTACCATGGCAACACGGACAATCATAGCGAGATGCCGCTGTTTGAGGTGCTCTCCACCAGTTATCAGTTATCTCTCGTTGTCAGTGATAAATGTCTCACGGGAGCACAGGTAAACACTCTATGCGACCCTCGCAACACCAGTCTACCTGAGTACCTCTGTCCCTTATCGCGTCTAGAACCAACTCTAAGAAGAAAAGCTTGAAAGTCATAACCGCCATCTGGCTGCAGATTCAGATGTTTACCTGCGTCCCACGTCTTCCACCTGCTTAATCGCGGCGGTGTTTTTATTGTATTTCAGCGATACAACCTGAAGAGGTCAAAGCACGTGGCTTACTTCCTTTTATGTCGGATCCTTGTCGCTTCTTGGGAAGGGACTTTCACTCGTCTGGAGAATCACTTGATTGTAACTTGGGGAATAAGGTGAATGGGGAATTAGAGTATTTCATGTACCAAAGGTGCAACCACATCTGATTGGTGTACGCTAATCATCGTTCCACCCTGTAAACTTTTTGTACATACACCTTTTATCTCTTCTCTACTTCATTTAATTTTTGTTTGTTCAGTTCCGTTGTTCATCGCCATTAAAACATGAGAGTTCTGTTCACGGTATAGCACAAGCGCGTATACCAAAGAACTTGGTATATATCCACGATGCTCTGTGGTACGCGAGTGTGCTAGAGTATTCGATCGAACTGGAAACAATGCACGGCATCAGGTCATCCATCATTTACTTGTAATTCGTTAAATTAAATTAGCTTAGCATATCATCAATTTAACGTAACAATTATCGCCACAGGACTCGCAACATACTGAGAAATACAGATGCTCTCTCTCTCTCTCTCTCCATGCGCCTGGAAGCAGCTCAAATTTCCTGCAAAACGTTTTCCTGAAAATCTGACGATCAAACTTGGGCGTTCTTCGTTTGAATGCTGTTGGTGTTCTTCGTTTTAATGGCGGTTTTGCGTGTATTTGATCTATTAATTAGGAGAGTTTGGTTGATTTCTTCTTCGTTTTTTCATAGTTGATCTGATTGATGCATCGCCCGGATGTCTTTGTTTAACCGATAATGAACTGAGAATTAAAGTGATTTCAATATGTGGCCAATATGTGGATGGGATCAACTTATCCAATAAGCAGTTCAACACCGTACAAGGGTACATGTATACGTGCAATCATACTGTGAATATACGATAGATGATGGGGGAAATGTCCTAATCCTTGATGCCTAATTAATTGGTGCCTGGATGCACCGCATTTGACCATGCCATTCACATCGGATCCTTTTTTTGTGTAACCCCCATTTCAAATACGTATACCAACTGTACACTATGTATGTATAGACTGTCATGGGTCGTATGTCACTGAAACCATTGAGTAAATCGCCAAAAAGGTGTTTCTGGATAATCAGGTTCATGGTAACCTGAAAGTTAGGTTCTTGAAGTAGATTTTCTGTCTCAGCATACGACTTGAGAGTGGTAAAGAGGAATGCAATTTTGTCGGTTACTTTATTTCTGTGAGAATTCGCTTTTCATATCAGCCTTTATCTCAATTCTTTTGAAACGTCATTGCAATTTAATTTCTTTTCTCATTCAAAATGATGCTCTGTTGTATAGAATCATAACATGGGAAGCTAATTAAAAGCGATTGTCTCTCTCAATTAATTAGGAGCGATGTAATATAGAATGTCTGTATTAGCCAATACCATCATCACAGCACAAGAAAATGAGAAAACTCTCCTTTCAATTATGGAGCTATTCTTCTTTAATCTCCCTGCCTATCAGAAGTCAATGTTTGATGTACAAATACAATTTGTTTTGATGTCAAATCAATTAATATCTCTTCACGATTGCGTTACCTAGGGATAAATTTGACAAGTTGAATGTATCAGCAATATTCTGGGCATCATGAATTGATGTGTTATGCAAATGAATAATGTCTTTTCCCTCTTGCATCAAATAAAAAATGAATCAAATATAAAAAGAAATAATATATAGGGAAAAGAATACCAAGATGCATGGGGCACTTTGAAGTGTCAAATTATTTGAAGTTAATCCATTAATAACACACCTTGTTAAACAGAAAAACTGAGGTGAATAAATGTATTAAGATCACATTAACACCTTTACTTAGCAATATATATTATATACAGACACAGAAAAATCAGCTTTTAAATTCAAATATTCTTTACATTATATGTATAGCGTGATTTTGCAATCTCTTCTGTCGCCACAATTAGCTGTGATTCATTTCAGAAGCTTATGCCTTTTCTTGCGCATGCGCGGTGTCCTTTTCACAGGTGGTTACGTAATGGACCAGGTGCCTTCGAAATTACTTACAACAATCATCACAAAAGGGCATCGCGCGCAGTAAAGCGGAACGCCGTGGGCTTCCTCCCTCTCTATATGACCCTTCATGACCTCGTGTCGCCACCAAGGAAGAAAAGAAAAGCCCCTCCTCTTTCTCTCTCTCAGGGCGCTCATTACAACTGTTAATTAATTGACAATGAGGCTAGAAGCAATTAATTTAACCCCGGCTCACGAGCGCACATTCACTTAGCCAAAGGGTGCAAAGCACAGCATGTGCCCATCAATAACTCAGCTATAAAACTCTGAGATCTTTTGCCTCCATCGTATTCTACTTAGCATAACTGTAGACATATGTTGGCGAGTGAATTTCTTCGCAGTAATCATTATGATGAAAATGAATGGCGTATTGTTGCAACCGCATGGTCGCTTCGCTTCGCCTCTGCTTTCAAGTTGTTTCCTTTGATAAATTGCGGTCATTATGAAAAGTCCATTTCTCTCGCCGGCTGCGGATCATGAGCGAATTGTTCGCCTTCGTTACTCAATCTGATTCACAAGCAGATCACGTCCCCGAAACAAGTGCCGCACGCGACGTCTCTCTGCTGCTCTACTTTTCTACCATACACTCTCCTCAACCCAGCAGGTCCCCTATAGGACTACTGCAACCAACCATTCAGATGACGTAACGATAGCCACACTTTCCCCTAAAAAGAAGACCCCTGTGGCGCATGATGAGATTGTTTTCAACTCTCCATTTCTTCAGAGTATTTGTTGATACTTTTCTTTTTCGTTTTGAGAGAGCTGTAAAGTGATTTGTTTTGCACACGCGTCACGTGACCAGGTGCACGTGACGGGTACACTCTTGTTATTACGACACAAGCAGAGGCAGCAACGGATCACCAATGAACGACACTGATGCCTCCGTTGTGAACGCTAACTGATTCCGAGCGTAATGCGTGCCTTATGATTGCTTGATCCGTTAAGCAAACGCTTGTAATACCTGGATTGAATTGAAGCACGAATCTATTTTGCGCATGCGTTGAAAGGGAAGAAACTTCTGTACGGTAAGGACGGGAAACATAGTGACATTTCTTGAATGGATACATAGCAGTGTTTGACTCGTTGGGGTTATATGAGAGGAAGGGGTGTTTATGGATCTTATAAAGGGAACAGCAAAGGGCCTCATCCATCAGAGATTGCTCCTTCAGTTCTAATTACTCTGGGACCGGGCGAACGTCATCAATCGGTCAAGTGTCAAAAGGTGATTTGGCAGCGAAGAGAGTGCGACACGAATGAGGAGGATCCCACTCCGACCCCTCCAAGGATCTTGCACAAGGATCAAGGCCCTGTCATATTCACGATCCACGGTCGCTGAGGGATTGCATGAAAAAAAAAAAGTCAAAACATTAAAGAAAAGAAAAAAGTAAGAAACGTTCTTCGCTCGACAAAGGAAGTAATCGTCCTTTATTATGTATGTAGTGTGTGTGTATGCATGTTGCATATATATTAATGTATGCATAGAATCCATGGGTGTTTTACTTATAAATGCATCTATGAATCTACATTGGTGTCTTTTCTTTTCAGTTGGTGGATGGCGTTGGTAAAGTTCGCGGTTGGTTGGATCCGAGCGACACTGGACCAGAGAACTGGTTGAAGAACATTCGAAGAACACGCGACGCTGCCCTGTCCAACGTGGTAGCTGTTCAAATGGAAGACCAGGTCAATATCCTAAGCACCATTCTAATATAATGATAGTTAAGCATTAAGGGCATCCTGAAAGTTGCACGTGGAAGGTCAATGATAATTTTGCCTATTTCGCAGTCGACAGGCCTCCAATGGGAAATTTACCTTGTAACCTTGAATTTATCATTGAAGGAGTCTTGATTTGCTGTGTTCTCTGCATGTGCCTATGATAATGTATGCATGTATACGCAGTTGCACATCACTAAAAGTTCGGCATTCACCTTTCTTAAAATTCTCTCCTCTTTGTTCATTATTGAACCCCAAATCGTAGACATTTCTTTAACCGGGCAATAATTTGGAGTTTTCGCCTAAGTTTTCCCTCTGTGATATTTTGAAAATGGTAGTATTACACAATTATTATTAAAATTAGAATTCATAAGTACCATAATTAATACTCTATACGAGTGTGCATTTGATCCCGGGCCACCCTGTATGTGCAACTGTCAGTCAGTGCTATTATGACCCTCGGCGTCTAATGTAAAGCAGCAAATGCCAACAGTTCATCAGCTGATTGCGGATGACACCTCGCAGAAGCAGCAACCTGCGCATGCGCACCCATTACCGTGCTGCACGTTGAGAGGCTCATCGACGGAAACGATGAAGCGTCGCCGCGTAGTAATAGCGTGTTCGACCCCGACCGCGGAGCTGAAAGCGCTCCCTGCGGAGCCCCGGGTATTCTGCAGATGATCCCAGCACAAAAGTGATGATCTCGACGCCTGAAAGCCTCATCGACGCCCTCAAAAGGGTCACGGAAGAATCGGAGGAAATGGGGAGGAAGGAGGGGTCTAGGCTGCAATGGGGAACAGGACGAGCTAATTGACACCGCTGAAAGCATCAGCCGCCTCGCCTCTGCTGCTGTTCACCGCAGAATGTGGTGTGCATGCACACACCGCGCACACATCGCTCGCTGCGCATTAACCGTCTTTTTTTATTCCACAGGTGTATTACCGGTCATTTCGGGAGATCGGATGCGAAGAAGAACTTCTACTGTACGCGGACTGCCCTGCGTATCCAGCAACCTCGGATGCCACGCTGCGAAAGCCTCATCCGTTGGCATCTAGTCAAATTTGTTCACAAGGTATATTCAAAAGTGATAATGCATGAGAATTAATTGTCTTTCAGTATAACAATCAGTGAAAAGTTGATTGATCTCCCTGCGGCACTCTTACTTAACACATTGGATTAAATATCCTAACTGTTTAATAATGATGTAATATTTCCGACATACCATGTCGAAATAGGTTCTCATCCCTGAGTCGGGTGGGGGTGGGCGAACAAAATTCAAATAATTTAATTAAGGAGTAAAATAATTAAAGTTAAAATAAGAATCCCTTTCAAAAACAGCCCTAGTGTTAGCCCTCTCGTGGAAGTCGAAGCCAACATCCCTGTGTTGACTGTGGGATATTGTGTCCCATTTCCACTGCTCCTTGAGACAGCAAATCGAATTATGACGCAATAGGGTTGTTTTGCTTGACACTCCTTCCACCCCCTTCAAATGTCATCCCACCAGCCACATAAGAAACAATGGCTCTCCCGATGTTGACCGAAGTGGCCCAAGCCATATTGACCCGATTGAAATTTCAACGACAATCGTGATGTAATTGAACAGCAGTCATTTCTTCCGTTTGTACGTCTGCTTATCCATTGAAGGACTGAGGAAGAACGCTCCTTCTCAACACAAAGTGCAAGCACTGGATAAAGTGTCACCTTGAGTTTTAATTTTAATGCGATTTCTCAAGCAATACTGCACAGGTAGCCCAGAACGCAATGCTGGCGATCGATCGTGCGCCGTGCGTACTCTGATAAGGCGCTGCTAACCACACCTGAAGTTTCCCCTTATGACGTAATCGCTGCCTCATAAGCGTTAATCCGGGGACTGCCAGCGCAGCCACGAACCCCGCCGCAGGTGCGCACAGACAGCCGGTGTCCTGGCGGCCAGGCAGCAGCAGCATCCGCGGCCGCAGTGTCGCACCTTCAGCTCTCATCAGCGCGAGTGTACGCCACTCAAGCGGTGCGCTCTGATTGGCCATCGGCCGTTAGGCTCCTCCCATCTGCTTGTAGTGGAGCATCAGCGCATCGCTGGCGTCAGCCATTCAGAGCAGAGCAAGAAGCCGCTGGTTGATTAAAAGGTCTGGGCTACTCAGAGATGCAACACTGTTACAATCGGATCAAACACCATGATTGTGAGGACGTAAAGTGTTGTATATATGTTTGGAAGGTGGTTTGAACATCAATTGCCTGTCTCTGCGCGTACAGGTAAGCCAGTCTACACAGAGTCTCTTACATCATCGGTTGTCTCCTTAAAGCAAAGTGTAATCATCGATAGCCAATAACTCAGCCTCTCCTCTTATCTTCAGACGAGAAACCGTTTCCTTGTGAAAAGTGCGGAGAACTGTTCAGATCCAAAGTTGCCCTACGACGACACGAGACTTACGTTTGCAACAACACTGGAGCTATCTTCAGCTCACTCAACAAGCAGATTCGCGACGACCCTCGCTTCGCGTCGTCCTCGTCGCCCTCACATGCAGTGACCGTTTCGTCGTCATCTGTTCATCTCTCATCGTCGTCCATCTCACACCAGATGTAAGTCATCATTTTCTAATTTTCCACGATCAATCATCTAATGTTAAGTTTGGGCAACTTTCTCATTATTTTATGCATGCACATCTCATGCCTCTAAAACAACCTCAGATTTATGCGTGAGAGCTCCACGCGGTGGCATCCGATTAGCAAGACAAATCGCTCATCTGCGTTTGTTTAAAGTGACGACCCGACCGAGCGATTCGTTTTCGTGTTTGCGACATGGCTTGATGGCGCACACGCGTGCTGCTGGCACAAGTTGATCCAGTGCGTCCGTAAACAGAACAGAAATCAATTCGCAACCAGATAAAAGTGCTTCTGCATATTATATACTTTATACAGGGTGTTGATCCCACAGAACGAATGGTTATTTGAATAACGGATTTTCGACCCCTCCTCCCCCACCAAAAAAAAATCATCTATAATTATTCTGAGTTTTTGACTCGGCGAACGGCATCGCAGCTGGCCCTGCCTGAGTAGGTCTTCTCGTTATCCGCGTGACAAATGACCAACAGAAGAGCTCATGCACGCCCCCAACATTGTCTGCAAAATTGAAACAGTTGAAATAATTCCGTTGCTATGGCGACAAGAGTTGTCATGGTAACAGCATTGGGTATATTTATATCTCCTGGTATTGATAAAATTCCGTGATTCTTGTTTGAGCATTTTGTTGCCGTTGTTTATGGGGTGTGTGTTAATTTAATCATAATTTAATTCATGGAAGCATTTTTATTGGGCAGCAGGCGCGAACGACTCTGCTTATCTATACAATGTTGAGAACCCACACGCATCGGTTCTTTTTCTTCGGATGTTATCTCACAAATTCACCTTCAAAAGGTGCGAATCTCGCTCAAATAGATTTACATCTGTTAGCCCATAACTCGCTATAATATTAGTACAAATTTGCTGCTTGTTATCACGTATTGTAAACACTAGGCACGGGTCACCATAAACTTCACGAAGAGAACAGGCGTCTCGAAGCAGATATGCACATACATCGCAGATATCTAGTGTTATATCTACACCTTTTGAAGTGCCAACAAGTCGTCGAAATCCCTTTATCTATCTTGCTAACACGTTGTTAAGATGCTCATCGCGATGCACGCAGAGATCATTCGAGCAAATTACACCCTGACAATCAAGTGTCTTCCTCTGCATCTTCAGGAAACACTTTACGACGCTCTTGTACTTGTGTTTCCATACAACTCACAACTCCACTTTACTTGCAACCAAGATACCTAACGTTTTCTGGTGTTCAGTTCCAGGTGTGCGGTTGAAACAGCGAAGGAAATGATCGAGGAAGGCCAGGAAAGACGACAATTTGCTTTTGATCCACTCAAGAACCACTCCCAAGAAACAACGCCCTGCAAGAACTCAAACCAGATCAGAAACTCCGACGAGGAATTTGCCGCTCTTTATGTAAGTTGTGTTTTGCATTATGTATTATTTGATTAATTCTACGACTTTATTGATTTGGTTTGATTTTTTTTTTTTTTTTTTTACACCATAACTTATGACCCTATTGTTAATCGTCATTTCTGATGTTACAGAGAGCAGCTAACGTGAAGCACTTCGCGTGTGAGAACTGCGACAAAGTTTTCACCGACCCGAGCAACTTGCAGCGTCACATTCGTTCGACGCACGTCGGCGCTCGCAGCCACACGTGCAGCGAGTGCGGCAAGACGTTTGCGACATCCAGCGGACTGAAGCAGCACCAGCACATCCACTCCAGCGTGAAGCCTTTCCAGTGCGAAGTCTGCTTGAAGGCGTACACGCAATTCTCAAACCTCTGCCGACACAAAAGAATGCACGCCGACTGTCGCCAGCAGATCAAGTGCAAGGACTGTGGTCAGAGCTTCTCGACCATGACCTCGCTCAGCAAACACAAGCGCTTCTGCGAGGGCATGCTGCGCAACGGGGCACGCTTCTCCTTCCCTCCTGCCACCCCGGAAAAGTCGCCCCTGGTCGGAATGGGCAGCCACAACCCCATGGTGTCACAGGCCTCTGCCCTCACTGCAGCATACATGAACTTCTACGGCCCCAGGCCCCCGTTCTCCTTCTACCCTCCGCTTGGTTCAACCGGGTTTCCTCTCTTCCCCCCTGGTCACCCCCTCACTGCCATGACTCCCCCGGTGATGCCAGACGCCAAGTTCCCAATGTCCTCATCCTCCCCTGAGCTATCCGCTGCCTCGCCCACGACGACCAGTACCCCAAGCAAGCAAGAGGACAAAGTGAGGTCCAAGTTTGCCTTCCACAGCGGCTCAGAGCACACAGATCTTTCTGATGTGAGCTCCGTGCACCACAGTGACGACGCCGAGAGTCATGGATCCGACGCCGATTCAGAGAGCGAGCAGGACAAGACGGTGCACCCTCGGTCGGACCCTCCTTCGCCCAGACCTTCACCAGCACCCTCGGCAGAGAAGACATCTTCATCCCCTGCCCCGAAGAAAATAAAACTGGAAGGATCCCCTGACAGTGGATTGCTCGATCTCTCCAAAACTTCATCAAGCAGCGGAGATCAACCGCTTGATCTCTCGACGAAGCTACCCAAGGAGACGGTTGTGGTTGACACTCCTCGCAAGACTCACATCTTCGGGAAACTTCCATGCAAGCGACCTCCTTCTCCAATAGAAGAAGAACCGGCGCTTCCTGCAAAACAAATCCCACCCTCACCCCCTGAGAAGAAAGCCCTTCACCAGGCGTATCCTTCACTGCACAGCAACCTTATGATGGACCAACTCTATCGCATGCACGCACAAGAGAAGGAAAAGATGCAGCAGTCCCCGTTCCACGATGCCGCCCGCCTCATCCACGCCCTCCCCCGCTTCCCTCTGCACCAGCCAATCCGCCCCATTCCCGGCCTGCCCTCGATGCTGCCGCGTAGTCCTGCCTTTGACCCTTTCAAGACGATGCCCAGCATGATGAAGTTGGAGCAGACCCCGGAGCCCTTCCCGTATGGTCACCACGGGGTGAACAAGCTCAAGGACAGATACTCTTGCAAGTTCTGCGGCAAGATATTCCCTCGCTCAGCTAACCTCACTCGACATCTGCGCACGCACACAGGCGAGCAGCCTTACAAGTGCAAGTACTGCGAAAGATCCTTCAGCATTTCTTCCAACCTTCAACGACATGTGCGCAACATTCATAACAAAGAGAAGCCATTCAAATGTCCACTCTGTGACCGATGTTTCGGTCAACAGACGAACCTGGACAGACATTTGAAGAAGCATGAATCTGAGGGACCCAACGTCGTCGACTCACCACCGCACGCCGAGAATGAGCTGGACGAACGCGAGGAGTCGTACTTCGACGAAATTCGCAACTTCATCGGGAAGGCTACAGCCGGCGACAGCCACATCGACCATGACTTCGCGGTGATGGCACAGAAACAGTTGAAAGCTCATGAATCTGGAATTAAAGTGGAAGTCGGTGAGGAGGAGGAGGAGGGGCTCCAGGTCGATGACGACGAAGAAGAGGAAGGGTTACACGTCGATGATGACGAAGAAGATGACGAAATGGATGACGAAAGTGCGAAAGAGGAAGGCGCGAGTCGCATCGATGACAGCGGTCTGGAGCAGGACAGAGCCGTCAACTTGAGCAACGGTTTCATGCACTCAGACGACGTGCGACCTAAAGCCTTCGACGCCAAATCACTGAGTGCACCACTCAGTATATCTACGTAATAACTATTTCGTTCTGTATGTATAAATTCCTTTATTTTTAGTTAATTTGCATATCATTTGCCTAACTGCTGTGTTTTCATCATTCCACTTTCATGAAAGTGTCGTCTTTCCCTTGGCCATATTTTTACTTTCCTCTCATTGCCAAGGTATGGAGATACCTGTTCTGGTTGATTTATTTATTATTTGCTCTTTGTTTCATTTGATGAAGTTTGTTGTCTAATTAATTGCTGTATAAGACAATTATTATAAACGATAGCAGTGTACAAACATTATGAGTGTTTCCAATGCTATGAGCTATTTATTGAAAAATATTTTTTACCCCCGATTGCATCTTGTCAACAACGACTTGCTTCCCATCATTATGAGAATAGCAGTTAACCATTGCATGTTATTTCACTTGATCGTGTTAACCGTGTGGGTTTTTATGTCTTTGTGTGTGCCTCACCTCTCAATTACCTCACCTGAATTTCCCGTCATTTTGTTCCTTAAAAAAGGTTTAAAGTGATAAACCTTTTTCCCTCATCATGGCAGTATTTCCCCATTGTTTCTCTTCGCATATTCTTCTTCTTCTTCTTCTTATTTGAAATAATGTTTATTTGTAAAGCTGCGAGTGATTGAACGAAAGCATGAAATAAAAATAAAATCATACTGATATATTTTTTTGTGTCTGTTGGTCATTATCTACCTGAGTTGCATGTATCTTCATGTTACCTGTGATGAGGCAGAAGCCTCTTGAGAATTTAACAGCAAATTGTTTTCTGAGAATTTGATACCCTTCAGCGCAAGCTTCAGAGAGATCATTTGGCGAAGACTTTGTCATGAATACCGGTAATTTACCACAGCAAATAAACCCACCCAAACAAGCTGCAAGTGAAAGCTATTATCACTTTTAAAAGACCTTTTCCTCTGGGCCTTCATGCTCTGAAAGGAATGAAGAAAGCATAGACGTCAGGTTAATGCCATTCAATCACAGTCATTCTAGTAATTGCCTCTCAACACTCATTTTACTTTTATTTGTTTGCGTAACAAATTGAGCATCGTCAGGGAATGTACTAGTAAATACCTTCTACTAGTGGCGTTAATTATAGGTATAAAATACATTGTAGTTGCATATACATGTATATAAATCAAGCAACATGTTTAAGTCTCAAGCTATAGCTATATGTAGGAGACTTTGGAATACGTTGATGCATGCTGGAATATCTCAATTATAGATCCCAAATGAAGACAAGAATCTCAGCAACACCTGACCAGACACACCTTGCATAGAAGCTGGAGTAATTCAGTTAATAACTTACAAATGGACAGAGAAACGAAGGCTTCATGCGGAGCCATTTACTTGCGGATCGACTGCCATGCAAGGTAATGACACCGCTAAAGAAGCCGAGATTTCACACCACTGTCACGATAGTCATCTTTAACTGAAAGATGTCATAACTGTGGCAGACGCAGAAGAACATAGTCACGCAGTCTCATATTAGCCACCATAAAGTCCATGCGGTGTCGACCCCTACTGCTTGGATAAGGGACAGAGCACACGACGGACTTTTAAAGTGGCCGTGCTTCTAAAATTTTCTAAAAGGATGATACTTGGCCCCGTGAATCTCTGTGCTTCTCACGAGAACGGAGCTACCGTGTCAGGGTGAAGAATGTTTCCTGTAGTTTTCTGTTCCTCCTTGCAATGTGTTAAGTGAATCATGGCTGCCTGACACGGAAGAAAGGCCATCACGATGCCGGGCTTTATGCATCTGCATCACTTTGCATTCATGGCTCATAGCTAGTTTCGTTGACCCCTTTCGTGGGAAAATGATACGCTGCCAAATAAGTCCTGGGGTTCAAGGAATCACGGGTGTATAACTTTACACTTTGTTAGTATTTTATGGTGAGATTTGATTCTATGCATGTATGATTGTATGTACTCAGTGAATGGGTGTGGTTTGTATATATACACTCGGAGCTGCATGATGAACGGAGAATGGGAAAAGGAAGAGGATGTAGAACAGAGGAGGAATAAGGGGATCATTGTATGCAAAGAGGAGGAAAGTATAAAAAGCGGAAGATTTTTGAGGAAGACTGAGAGGTACAAATGACCTCTTCAGTGCCCATCACCATGCAGTATCCTTGCAGAGAATGAAAAGAATTTGCCGCACACCGGGCCCTCAGCAGGACTTCAAACGATACAGTGCGTATCAAATTATAATTCTTCTTCTATTTGATATGTGGCTCTTGAAGGCGTTTTGAGGGAAGGGAAGCAGAAGAAAGTTTCTTGTTCAAAGACCGCGACACAATGAGACGCAGATTTGTCGTGTGTGCTCATCATCGATGAGGGTCAGAGAGGTGAAACAGCCCTCCGCAGATGTTCATGCCTTCAAAAGGACGACAACCGGCTTCAAATCGCCGCTAACTTCTCCTCCGTCTCAGCAGGCCTCTCCATCTTTAGAAGACATCTCTGCTTATCGCTTTGAATGAACCAGATGGCTTTCCCCCATGCAAACCACCTCTCACTTTTTATTGTTGCCCTTTGCTCAAATTTGTCGGCCATGACTCTTGAGCCCTGCATCGGATGCGTCGAAACTGTCATCGTTATTTCCCACACTGTCAGCTGATCATATTCACACGGCTTCTTAAATACACACAGGTAAAAGGAAAAATTAATTTCAATGAGATGCTGCGGTGGTTAAAAAAAGTTTATCACTATCTGTTTTTGCGACAATGATGGGAAGATACTGAGTGAGTATATTATACTCTCGGTGTCTCACGTGTTATGGGAATATATACTTCATGAGAAAATCACCAGGCCTTTGAAGCAAGTTCTTTGACCCAGAACCTTGCTCATAACAATCTTTAACGACACCTACGTTTTACATCCTATAGCTGCATGAGAAAATGAAGTCACCTCACTCTCAATAAGCTGCTTTGATAAACGGGTCTCCCTTTTAATATGCCGACCTCCCCTCAACTCATCAAAGCGGAGTTGACCCATCTGTTGCGGCCTTTACCGGTCATTTCTGACCCCTCAGCCTTTAGGCATGCTTAGTTAGCCCCGGTGAATGATCTATCTTGTCAAGTCGATACTTCATCGCAGTGGTCAGCGCTGACGAGCCAAGGGGGTCCATCGTCCATTGACTGGTCAAGCAATCTGCTTTCCACTATCCAGCTTTTGTTGATCAGTGCACTAATAGTCAATGGCGCTCAGATCAAAGAGCCAGCCATTCACAGGTACCAGGCATGCATTAATAACCACACGTTTATTATAATCTCTAAGTTCGGCGTGTCCAACTAAAAATCCACGAATACTTTGTTTCAATGTGTTTCTTTTCTCGCCGTTCATACAGAGTTGATTTAATGTCTTTCAAAATGCCCATTACCTGACCGGAGAGGTGTTCCAATGGCGTGATTACAGAATACGCATGCAGCCAGATAAGCTGGTGGTCGTCGTCTTTTATGCATTCACCACTGGCGTGGTTTTGAGTCGGTTCTTTTCTTTTTATGGCCGTTTTTGTTGTCACGTCTCAAGAAAAGAAATTCAAACTGACCAAAAGGGGAACAGTGAATTCCTTCCATGCGTTTAATGCACGAGTAACAACCACGTATGCAAAACAAGTACAGGCTTTCCCCAGACACGAACCATATTTAGTTTGAAATTTATTAAGCAATAAACGAATTATACCACGTTATAATGCATATATCTGTAGCGCAAAGCCTTTCTTGTAGAAACACATCATTGTTGCTAGGCTTTCTCCCAAACGAATCCACAATTCAACGCTGAATCAAATCAAATCTGATTTATTCACCGAGATTTCTAGTTGAATGACTGCATCTTAACCCCTTGATACATTCCCATACACGATTAACGGATCCCAAGCAGGGAGACAGATGCCACGATCGGAGCTTAATTGGAGTCAGTCCGCGGTGTCAGCCCTGTTAGCAACAACAGATGAAATTTTAATGTCTCTTTTTCCTGAGCTGCAGAGGAGCTATAGCCGTGCTTCGGTTAAATGAGGCACACGGAGGGAAGGACAGAGGGACAATTAAGAGGCTGCTGCTGCTGCTGCTGGGCAGTTACCAGGGACAACGACGACAGGATGACGATGAGGAGGAGGAGGAAGAAAGGGAGAAGCAGCTTGTTAGCGGTTTCCTCAGCGATCATTGCAGCCAATTAACACAGAAGTCGTCAAATCAAATTGGACATAATGCTTGTAGCTGATCCTGTTATATATGTGTGCATCTGTGTATATGTAGAGGGGGCGAAGTATCCGCATGCGAGTATTTTGTGCCATTATTAACTAGTATATAAACGTGGCACTCATAAAATTGTAGACATTTCAAAGGGTGTTGATTATAATAATATATCCGACAAGTGATGAATCTTACACCTGATGAACAGATGTTACGTCACCGTGAAGTGACAATAATTTAATTGATAATCAACCATGTCACATGCATCATGCATTAGCACCATGTAGATGGACATAGCGGATCTGATGAAGCCATCAGGCGATCTCCTAGGCAACAGCTTCCCGCCCGCGTTGACACCTCCAAGAGAGACGTCGAGCGATCGCATCTTGCGGCGGCCCACTCCGCCATCTGGTCGATGCTGCTGCGATGTCCGATCGTCAATCACACAGAAATTAGCGGCATGAGCACAATGCCAACTGGTCGGCGCTTGTCAAGAGCGTCTAGTTGTGCCGTTGATCTATGCGATCTGCGCACCGCTTGGGAGGGGATGGCACTCTCCGGGGCTCAATGCTCATTGTCTGTCGATCTGCAATAAGTTATGCGCAGGGTCAGCGCAGCTCCATCACTCATCCACTGATGGTCTACTTGACTTTATTAGCCGGCTTCTCGCCCATTCTGCCCTTTGTCGCGAAATCCTAATGATGAGGCTGCTTTGACTGCACGCTGCGAGATCGTCGACTGGTGCTCTATTCAAATCGCATGATTGTTCCGACTCGTGTTTAGAATGCGGCGCCCATCGGTGATTCGCTCGTTTGGCGGCGCTTTTGGATATCAACAATGCTTTAAATGTTATTGCTAATCCGACACGATTCTTCACGTCGCTAAATCCCTTTTCACACATTATAAACTCTGTACAACATTGTCGTTAACATTTATAACCAATTGCGTGGAATTGCCCAAGAGTGATGCTCATGATCTACGTGGAAGGTTCGCCAATGATTTGGCCTGTGTATATAATTATACCTATTATATATAAGGCTGTGGTAAAAATATTTAATTTGTATTCATATCCTACAGGATATTTGCACTCGATCAAATGATATTGATAATTTCTACATGAAAACCGTATTTATAATTATATGCAATCCATTGACCTGTCGAAATGCTGTCAATTTCGAATGAGGATAATCAATCTTGGCTCCTGGTAGTTGCACCTGGACCAGAAATTGCAGCTCTCCAGAAACAGCAACAGTAGCGACATCTTATGTTGATCATTAAAGTTTTGGTCATCACGCATGCGCATTGCACGCACGCACGCACGCGGCGTCATCGATGGATCGGCTGATCGGCTGTGATGTTGAGATGTATATCAGGGCAGTTATCCTCCTACGCTCGGCAAGAGTAGCGTCGCTGTGTGGCATATGCGACCGATCGCCCAAGGCAGCCACGAGACCGCCATGATTAGGACTGCCTTGCTATTGTTTGCACCACCTTTGATTATAGCAAGGAAAAAATGATGGTGGCGATGAGGGAGGAGGCGTTCAGATCACCTATTATCGCTCACAATGAGGACAGGTGGGGAAAGGGTTGATTTGGCTGCGATAAAAGAGTGGGCTAAGCGCCTCTGGGATGCGACGCCGTTCACTGGCTACCTGGTCATCCAGCCAGAGACCAACGGGTCATCATGGGTCAACGGCCGCGTTGTCCAAAGGTCAGAGAATACAGTCCACGGGGACTGAGTGTCACCGAGAGAAGGAGTGGCCGGAATACGAGCAAACCTTTTGATTAACTTGCATGATTTGCAACATGCAATAAACAAAGTTCTGCGCGACCGGAGAGCACGATGACTGGGGCAGACCGGGTGATCTTCATGCCTCATGCGACTCTGAAGCCTCGACGATGACGTTTGCTTTTCAAGCCGATTTACAAAAGAAATTTTGAATTTTCTTTTCGAAACATGTCGGCACACAAATCCACAAAGAACGAAATTCGTTCCGCTCGTTTGATTCGCTTTGCTGCAAATTTCCTTTCACGATAATCCAACGAAGCAGACTTTGTTGTGAATAAACTTGCGATCATTGTGACAGTGAAATGCATAATCTTATTGAAAGCGATAAAAAACATCGGCGCGGCCTATAATTTCCTCTTTTTATATCATTTCCGGTTATAAGACTAAAGATGGCGTCCCTGGTAACGCCTTTGCAGCCTGCCTGCTCTCTCGTCACACGCTCTTTAATCTAATCTATAAAAACGCATATTGATTCACAGAAGAAATACTATCGAGTCACCATGCATATACTGTACCTACACCCTGCTGACAAAAAACGTATCGCTTTCCCACCTGATGACGAGTGGAGGAAAAATAAATATCACAGAGCTATACCTAAGAACTCGATGTGGTTGAGTTAGCAAAGAGAGAGTGAAGCACACAGATGTATAATGCTGAGAAACCTATCCGCGTTGAATTATCATCCGGAAGTTGGAATAAAAGGATGAACAATGGAGAAAAATTCCCAAGGTGTATCAGTTGCTTGCGAAACACAACCTGCATGAAATGCGAACGAATAACTCCACGTGGGGGCTTCATTGCAATGAGCATTTTAAAGGGTGCATTTTGCATAGTTTACAAATGTCATTATTTTAAAATCCTCGTTAAATCGAGACTACATGATTTTTCTTGGTATCCTGTCTTCTTTATAAGTACATACTTAATTAATCTTCTGTGTTACTCGCACAACGATTGTTTTAAGCTTTACATGATTTTTGGAACATGTTACTTAGTTTTGGTTTTATAATTAGGAAGTATGCCGTGCAGACAATTAAATGTGTGCATGACCACCAAGGAAGAACCGTCCGAAATGCTAGAAGCGGGTATCGTGGCAATTTAACATTTATCGGTCTAAACCGTTGCGGAAGCTTCTGTGTTCAACATTAAAATGAATTAACATATTCTCGATCTGAAACGAGCTAGAAATATCAGTTAAGTCAAATATAGTCAAAATACAGTCAAATACTAAGAGCGACGAGCATGAATTTAACCATAAAAGGTTACAGACTATATTATGGAAAAGTTTGAAATGCACACACTGTGCCTCCTGGGAGGCCAGGAACAAGTTGAATACCTCAGATTGGGTAAGTAAATAAATATGACGAGCAAGATTCATGGTTGTTTTTCGCTCTCTTTTTTTTTCTGTTAAAAAACCTCAACTATAATATAATATAAAATATAACTTAATATAAAAAAATCATTATCTAATAATGGACAGTTTTTGAAGCACACCGACAACATAAGTGCATGATTACGTCACAGGGCGTTAACGTAATGCAATATAAAGGTGAGCAGATCTACAGGAAGGCGTGTGTCTCAAAGTAACCCTTAAAAAATAGGAAGTGAAAATAAGCCACAATCACCTGACTTTGATCACAGGTGAATATCGGGAAGTTGAGTGGGAGTCGCCCCGGTTGGGGGTTCTTCTCTAAACCATTGAATACCTAAGCATATACTAACAATAAATTAACTCAATCTGCAATCCACTCGCCGCTGACTTGCGCCGCGGTTCTTCTGATCTGGCAGGGCAAGCGTCCGACCCCTGGACACTCCGAATTAACACATTGGCCCCATTAATACGAACGGTCATTGTAACCTCGCGGGTGGCTAAAGTCATCAGGCATTCGAAGCACACGGATTCCAGCACACCCCCCAAAAAGATTTAATCAATCAACAATGGAGTTGCGTCATGTCATTGGTGCATTGATCACTAAAAGCCAATACTTTAGCCCTCCTCGCAATCAACGGATCTCTCCAGGGGTTTCACTCGCACCCTGGGGCTACACAAGACATTGTCCGATGGTCAACTGGCATTGTTTCTTGGGTGTCACCACTGCCTCGTTCAACACCTCTTGTTTGAGGCGCTCTTTTCATCAGAGCTGCTACAACCAACGGCGCCCCCTGTCGGGTCAGACGAGAGGCTTTCAGGGCAGAAAGACATCCTTATGGTCTTGCATAAGCGATGACGTAAGAACAAATTGTGAGTTTTATGAATTTAGAGTCTTCATAGAAAAAGATTGATTAATGTGTGAATGGGTTCACGACCTGTCAATTGAATTTCTGACTTTGCTTGCTTGCATTTTTTATGGTTGACTTACTATATAGTGTACATACTATTATAGTTAATTTGTTACCAATTGTTATAAATATGTTAATGGTACCTCTAGTACAATTACACCTATATCAACGGAATGATTGACAGACCAGCACTATACCTAGTGCGCATGTTCGGGTTTCTCCCTTCTATGATATATATATATATATGGATTCATTTAGCTATTCATTTTATGGAATCAGCATTTTCCCACAGGAAGATTAAATTCTCATAATCTCAAATCCGTTTCATTATTTCACTTTCTTCAGCTTCATCGTGAACCTTAATGGGGAGTTTTGCTTTTGTGCTGATTGAAATGGCAAAAGAAAAAGTACGCGCATGGATATAACTCGTGAGAATCTCTTAACCTCGGGTTGCAAGTCCACAGGATGTTGCTTTGTGGTCTGAATAAACAGATATCGTTCATCATTCACATATAATGATTAGCCGCAGAATCAACGGAGCACGGATCCTGCCGAGCTGCATTGCTGACATCCACGCGAATCCTTGCTGACGACATCCACTCGCGTCAAAAAGCCACGTCAGAGCAGCAGACGAGCAAGAGATGGAAAGCGAATGATCAATCCATCATAAAAAATGAATTATAATTAAACCAGAGGCCTCCCTCAATTGCACTCCCCAGCGTGTCTCGCACCACGATTCGCCCCGAGCATATAAAATGCCAGTTATGAAGAATGAAGTTTCTTTGGGAAATGACGGATCGGAGATAAATGGACGATCATTGATGGTCAATTACAAGAGAGCGGATGACCTCAATCGCTGACCTCCACAAAACGACTTCCTCTGAGAGTTCACCTGTGGTAAACGTGCGTGACCGAAAAATGATATTGATTACAAATTTGACAATGGATACTTCAATCCTGCGGCTATGATGTGAAAGTTATGGCTGACTGTCAGGAGCTCAGATGTCATAGATGGCTGCATGCTTCGAGTGCCACACCTGACAGGCAGAGGGGGACACGCTGGAAAGGGTCAAGCACGAGACTGCATCAGAAACGCATTACCATACTGATGGTCAGGGATAAATATGAAAAATGGTCGATGAAGTCGGAAGTGTCACGCTGTGCTATAAAAGGGAGGTAATCGAGGTTCTATTTAATAAATGCAATCAATGCGGTCTTCTCTTTTGTGTGCTTTTTACTTTGATTTCAGCTGAAGGTTGATTCATAGAGCTAAAGAGGGCAGAGATGTGGCGCCCTTTTTCGTTGTCCATTCCCCATGGCTGTGGATTATGATTGGGGTAGTTGAACCTTCGATGGGCGTTTGTTTCGCGATCATTTAAGGGATGCTTACAAATAATATATGGACGTTCACCGCGTGCATTTTGTTGAATTTTGTTGAATTTTGTTGCATTTTGTTGGGTGCTGTCACATCTTCCGCGTAACTTATAGATGCTGACGAAATTGGCATGTGGTCGATATTCAATTATCCAGGTTGAAATTAATTAATTTCAAAATAATTGAGCTCTCCGTGCAAGTGTCGTCATCCGGGATTACGATGTATCCATAGCCAATTAGCACAGTGCGAGATACTAACCTTTACGTAATATGATGCCGGGCGTTTTACATTTGCTACTTTGTACGTATACGGTTAGAATAAGCGCAGACGACTAAACACATTTAATCTATACATCATGTGTCCATGTATAGTGTAATTCAATTATAGGAATGTACAATGAAATACTGGTATTATACGTGCAAGGTAAAATTCAAACCTAATAAATATGAAGCCAATCTGGTGATAAACATATTATAATACCGCCTGGTGATATTTAATGTGATATAAATGTACAGTGCCTATGTAAACACCCCAAGCTCGACTTGAGCCCTCTCGATACGTCTCACCCGTGCAATAGGTAATAATAGTCAAGTTCAATATACCCCTGGTATCACACAGAATTTTGCGAGGTATCAACGAAGAAAACGGACTGAAGAGATTAATGAAAACTTCGTCAAAAGCTATTGTCAGCAGTTTCTTGGGTATTTTCATTTTAAAAGAAAAGAAAAGAAAAAGAGAGAATTGCGTCTTTCATCTTTACAAGATTATCTCGTTGAGGTTTATTTGTGACAATCTCCGTGAATTAGGTGCGCGCGCACACCTGTCCCCCGTAACAGACATTAATTCTTGCTGAATTCTCAAAGACATGGGAAAAAGTAGCGCCGGGTTGGGCCCTCATGAACATGTGGTCTCCGCGTCAGACAAAAGCGACCGTCTTGACATCATTTCCGGTTGGCGGCCATCTTAGCTGGGAGGACGAGGAGGCATCGCATTGTGGCGAGGTGCGTGGACCAGGTGGCGCACAATATGAAGCGGTTCTCGTCAGTTAATGAAGCTCACTGAACGACAAAGCTGTCAGTGCCATGTTAATGAAGTTTGTCTTGTGTTGCCCGTATTACTAAAACATCAGATTAAGCATTCGCATGCTAATGGCTGCCAGCTCTGATCAGGAAATGGTGCTATGCTGTGATCCGTCGGCATGCATGCAATCTTCGGGGCTGAATCTGTGATTTCCACATCAACGCAAACACAATTGGTTCAATACACGCGATCCATGTTGGCCTTACTCTTTGTGGGAATAAATGAAATTGACACCGATTAAAGTTGCATAATTCATTAAGCATTGCTTTTATCACCGTGATTGACTTTTTGATGGTGGAAATCAACCTGTTCCGTGCGTAGCAAATGATTGCTTCCAGTTTCCGCTGTCGGTGCTCGTAATTAGAGGCTAGCGAACACCTGCAAGGTGTTTGACTTACCTGCATGAGAAAATAGTGCCGATTCTTGGAGATCACGGAAGGTCTCAGCAAATTCGGAAATGGAATCAGCTCAGCGTCCGCCCGGGGTCCAACTTCTCAACTTCTTGGTCCGAAGTTTGTTACATATCACCTCTTTACGCCTTTCCGTATTTCCCTCTTCTCCTTACCCTTTTCCCTCTCCTTCATCATGAGCCATATAATTATATCTTCCCCACCTTTACATTGGTCCCTTTGCTCTCATAAGTCATTTAACTCTTTTCGATTCTTTTCATTCTTTTACCCAATTCCGTAGTTAATCTTCGCCCTTATGACCATACATGGCAGCCTAAGCCTGTTTTGCGGCACCGTCATTAAACATTTATTAAGCCTTAAATCCTGCCTAATTCTTTCATATCCATAAAAGGCCGCACCTCGGCTTTGTGCCCCCCGCCTTCGGCTTCATGCCTTTCTGATTCGATGCGTCTCTCAGGATTTTTGGTTTAGTGGCATCTTGGACAGGGCCGGTTATGAGAGGTTGTCGCCCGCCTGCTGTTGGTGGGCCTTAGGGGCCAAATGTGAGCGTCCGATTGCTGACGCCGGATTATTTAAGAGTCTGCTTTAAAGCCCTGCATCTATGAATGATATTGACACTTCATCATGGCGAGTGAGAGCTACACCGCACTTCGCACGCTCTTTGAACATTGCTGACGGATGGCCCAGTCCACCCGAGGGTTCGCAGGATTACCCCAATGAGCCTGATTGACCCGTGACCTATGACCTTCAGGGTCAACTGGACCCTCCCTAACGGCAAGCACCACGTCTTGGGAGGATTGGGGTAGTTGACAGCGCACCAGCAGAGGGCGCAATTAGGCGAAGAAGGCTGATGGATCGCGGGGGGAGGGGGTGCTTATGCTCCGTCACATCACTGCTGGGTAATCTATGGCGAGCATATTGCCGACTGACAGGGCATGCAAATATCGCTGCATTCGACCGTCATCTTTATGAAGTGTTGGTCGGGTGTTCCACATCGTAATACTCGGAGGATTAACCTGTCCACACGAACCACACCGTCCCATCCGCCACCGAAATCCAACAATGCACTGGTCATGCACAGGAATTGACCCCTGCGTTGTATCTATGTAACGTACACTTAGAGCTACCGCTGCGCCCCCCTCAGCGGAGGACATCAGGCCCTTCTTACGAGTGGAGTGCCCGGCCTCTTATGCGAAAGGGTGAGTGACTCATCACTCAGTGCAATTAAGGCCATGGGAAAGATAGCGCTAAATCAAAGACTCTCAGAATTGGCGCCACTTTCGCTGTCAACGCTGGATGGATAAAACAATGAAAGATGCCATAAGTTCCCTGTCATTAAAGCATGAATCACAGCGAGCACTGCACGCTCTCTTATTTGCACTCGTGCAAGGGGGACAACTCACGTTGCCGCCCTGCTCTTTTGATCAAACGGGCAGGTGTAAAACTCTGATCACAAAGCCATCGCCGCAGCTGCTATTGTTGTCTCCGGCACATTCGTTAATTGATAATTGCGCCGCACGTACAGAGAGAGGGAGTATGATGATCATGCAGGAATCTCAACCAAGGCGTTTTACGTTGACAAGCGCTTCGTTGCGCGTCATTGCTTCTGCACGATTCGCTTGGCTGGCGCTGGCATCGATGGCGGTCTGACACGCGCTGCATTTCTCCTCTGGGAGTTGGTCATTAACGTTTTTGTTGGTTGCGTATTATGTGTGTATATTTGGACATATTTGACCAGATTTAATGGCCAGGATATCCCTGTATGACTTACACTGATTAGAGTGCAGGATGTCAGCCATTAAGCCGTTGAATTGCCGCTTATTCTGTGTGTTGACTCCAAGCCTCTATTCGAATTGGCCGATCGAAGATCTGCCAAGCAAGATCGACAGATCGGTTGTCTAAGATCATTACCGGAAGCGCGTTTGATGGAGGCCGCCATATTGGATCGGAGGAACGTTGACGGTGTTATTATGTCATCCGAACCAAACATTGACGATGTGTCATTGCGATATTTGGCCAGCAATCTCGCCGAAGGAAGAGCTGACAAATCACACGCGGATCGCTGTTGCTTATCTCCTGCCGCAATGGACAGTCTGCATCCGAAGCACTGTCGAAATGAAACGCTATATGAAGGAGTTAAAAGCATTGCAAATATGGGGTCACGGTTCCATAAGCCAGGGAATTGAGGGATGGGTGTACGGGAAGGCATCTTGCAGAAGGCGGATCGTCAACAATCAAACTACGTGGCGAAGAAGCAGGAATTCCTTGGGTCTGTATTGATTACTAGATAAACATAAGTACTTGAACACAGCATTGATATGACATTGACATTTCAATTTTCATCTGTCAATCACCAAAGTGTAGAGTGAATCGGGGTCAAGGCGTGTATATTTGTGACAGTTTCAGTCACGTTTTCTTCGAGACCGAAGAAGAAGAAGAAGAAGATGAAGAAGCTGCTTTCCCCATCAGAGACGATTTTCTTGGATACAGCCTGGTCTTTGTGTTCGGCGCCTGCTAACATCATTTGCGAGACCTTAGAGTCAGGGTTTACGGAACAGTTCTGAAGACAACTCGTACATCAATGACACTGACAAGATCTGTCAGAATTTTGTTGTCTCTGTGTCAGACCGCTGATCCGCCAAAAGATGTCAAGCTTTGCACCGAAAACCTCTGATATTTTCATCATCTCATGACAGTTGGGTGGGACAAAACTGAAAAACCAAAAAAACAAACTTCTCTTATAACTTTAGATTTTCTTTCTCGATTTCACCGTGGGTTATAATTATCAGACCATGCTTCCAAGCATGACAGACATTGAGTAACTATGATTGAATCAAAAGTTGTCTTCTTGTTTTATTTCAACCGTTTTACAGGCTAGTAGGCAGAAACAGTTGAGGAATCCGGTGGTCTAATTTAGAGACTAATGACGTGCAAATTAGACGAGCGTTTATCGAGTACTCAGCAAGAGGTAACAGGTGAGCTCGTCATCAATCACGACCACGTGGTCTTATCAGCGATATTTTGCCAGCGCGTCCGTTCGTCGGTGAGGTGTCCTCCCCGGCATCGCTCATTTGCTGTGATAACCGCATCGAAGTAGTGTTCGGTGGGCGATATTAGGCAGATAAAATAACTAAGTAGGCGATAATATGTTGTGGCACAGATTAGATTAGCTTATGTTATTGGGTGCTTCCCTCCTTTGTCGCCTTAGCTGTTGTCTCCAACAGAAGCGCTTGTACATTTAGTATTGACCACACACACAGTATGCAATAGGTTAAACATGCATTATAAGGCATTAAATTCAACCATTTACGGACAGTATGGGAATTCGGCAATTTAAAGCACCTTGCCTGATTCAGACAGAATTGCTTTAATCAGAAGATTTGTACGCATAGGTGCAGCATATGCACGGATGAGCTTGTTTGAACTTCCATGAATGTATATTTAATCAAAATAATGTGTCATGTAATTATTCCTATAATTATTCTTTTTAATTATCACTTAGAGGCACTAATATATGCGACGAGGCGTGTTTCCATATTCCCTAGTATTCTGTGACTATCTTCAACTTTTTTTGCCAAGATAAAAAGGTGTGATAATACGAATGTTTTAATTTGTCCGTTACTTGATATTTGCAGCACATTAGCGTTTTCTGCTTAAAGTTCAGTCATATTAGCCTTAAGTATTTCTATTTCTAGAAGTAATTGAAACAGAATTTCTTTTTATGTGACCTCATGCAAGTTATCCAGTGTAATTCCATATTCCATTGCCCTGGTTCCTCAATTAACACTTATACAATGTGATGGAAGAGTTACCAGAATGTTCATTAGATACCACATAGGCCTATACTACATACTGCGTAGGTTGCAACTGTATAACGCTAACCGTTTGTCGTAAATTAATTATTTGCCAACTCTACCCCAAATGGTCACAACATAAATGCGTGTGTGCCTATACGGACCAAACATAATAAATAGTATTCTCTTTATTTTGTGACGTGGTTCTTGTACGTATAAATGGTATCAAATGAGTTGATCTGGAAACCGTCCATAAAGCTACCCATCGCTTGAAATCGCTGATCGAGTGCCATTCAACAATCGCAGGGATCATGGGGTTGTATTCCTCACCAAACTCCAAGTATATAATATATACTGAGCAGGATATATCTAAGATATACCCGTGCATTGTTTGATGTAGATAATGACCAGATCCAGGGCAGGATATTTTGGGTTCGGCTAAAAACGAGAGACCACCCGGTGCATTCTGGGTTTTCCCCTGAAGGAAAAGAAATGGTGCACAAGTTTATCAATAGAGAAAGACCGATCGTTGTTAGCACTGATAAACGAATCATCTGTGGAGCATCGAGAACATTCGAAAGTGACAGAAGACTTCTCTGCATGGCACCAACGGTTCACAACAAACAAAGAAGACGGGTCTCTTTTTTTTTTTCTCTTGCAAGCACTTGACGGTGATGTGTCTCACTTGCGCATCCTGCGTCTTTCGTTCGGGTCATCACATGGAAAGCAGCAAAGGCTAAGTGCATGGAAGATTATTTCGCTGCAGGAAAAGCACGGATGCCTATATGATAATATATGAAACTCATCTATGCATTTAATAATTGTACATAGAATGTAAAATTCCACCCATGATTTTCTGAAGAGTCTGTGTGATTTATGAAAGTGTTATGTGAATGCACAGAAGTGCCGTGGTATATAATTGAGGTTTAAGGAATGTATGGATCTTCACGGCGGCGGCAGCTGTGCTGGATCAACGAAGCCTGCAGGTGTCTCAGAAGTGCTTATAAACACAATGTCTAACGGAGATGTTCCTGTCAACCGACCTCTCTGCCTCGTGTTGCCGACCAGATAACGGAACAACACTTGATCTGCGTGAAAACAAACCCGCGATGTCTTATCTGTCAACCATGCAGGGATCCTCTCACTCAGCGGGCCATTAAAAAGCATTCTTTCTCCGACAAAAATCTGCTCGTGCAGAGCAAAGGGCGGTGCACAGTGCATGTCATGCATTCACCCGTAGAGGCATCAGTCCTGGTAACACTCCCATAACACCACCCACCCCCCTCCTCAGTATATCTCGGGTTCGTGCCATCGCTGAATCGGCATTAAGTTGAAGAGGGAGGGGCTAAAGCCATGATATGAGCTTACCTGGCCCTCCTCCTTGACAACTGACATGTCGCTTGTGCGTGCAAGAGGTGATAATCTTTTATTGCTGGATTTTCATGCTTATGCCCGACACAGCTGATGACTCCAGCTCCTTTCATGGTGTTCTCTCCATTCTCACAGCCTCCTGACAAAAGTGGTCTCAAGATCTATACATCCTCTTTTCCCGGCAGCCATTCAACCGAGACAAGTGCTTTCCGGTTTCATAAATGCTGCATGCATGTGAAATTTTAAAACTTTCACAATGAATGTGTCTTGATGCGTAATGTGATTGGGGTATGGCGTGGACAGCGTTGTTATAAGGGGAAGTGTTGGGAGAACTCTTATAACATAAATTTGAAATAAAATTAGAGAGAAATGTACACACTAGGTACAAATGTAGTCAATAATTAACAAAAAATGATGAATTAAATAAGCGACATACTCGTAAATCATTTCGGTATTATATTTTTTCACACAAATTTAATTTGCACAAATTTCAAAGACGGCATCGGGTAAAAATGATGAGAAACAGCCAATGTAATTTGCAAAACATAATTTCTCAATAAATGAATCAGTTATGGATGCTACCAATTACAAAAAAAAAAACCAAAAACCAAAAAAAAAACAAAAAAACACTCTCCATGCGCAATATCTCTCCGCTGACCTCCTTGTGACCTTGAGCATCAATGGCTTCATTGGCAGTGTGCGCATGATCGGAGCGAGGACACCTGTGTCCCATCGCTTTCCCATCCATCGCTTTCCCTCTCTGCAGATTCTCCTTAAATTCCCAGAAAGGATGTCAGGGTGTCAGGGGGAAGCCGAAAGGGACATTAGCCACTGCATGGATACGATCCGCGGGCGCGGGTGTGTTGCCGGGCGATAATATCATCATTTCTCTTCACTTGTCATTGGTTTCTATCAGTGCTCGCTTACCATATTGCATCCCGCAGGATCGAGACCTTTGAATTGGGGACAATGACAGCGATTACGAAGCTCATAAAGATTTCAACGCCGATCCGTGGGATTAACTTGGTGGAAAAGAGCGCTGATAGAATTGACGCCCGATGAAGAGGCGCGATTTTCCCGTCGACTGGCGCCCTTGCTAAGGAGCCCGTCACTCTTAGCTTGGATTCCTCCGCGAGGGTGCTGAAAAGCTTCTTCTCTCAAACAGCCAGAAGAAAGTTAATTAATAAGAGTAATTAATCCCATTGCTATATTTGAGGCGTATGCAAATGAGAGTGGTGTTTAATGTGAGCCCTCGAGTTCTGGGAAAGCGACGCAGCGATGCACTCCGCCAATTGATGGCCAGGGTTCATTGATCTCCGGCCGCTGCCTTTGCAATTTCGTGCCATCCGCCATAAAAAGCTTTCTTTTACCAGGCAGAGATTAGATAGGACAATCCTCGCTTGGCTGAACACCATTTGCCAGACGAATACCAATCAGCAACTCTGACGGATGGCATCGGCTGAGGCCAATAAAAAGAGGAACCGTGCTGACAATCCATCATGCCCACCGAGCATGCGCAGTGCTGTTTGCGTATGCTCATGAATAATGCATGAGATGCCGTGTGAAAACAAAACGCACGGTTTTGGTGCTTTGCGATGATTGATGGCTGGAATAGTCACTTTGGGAATCCGCCAGAGATGATCGCGAATTATCTCGCCAAATCTCGGCAGCGTGCAAGCGATCGATGGTCTTCGTTAGCGCTGTTTACTCCCTGTCGTCCGCTATCGTGAGGTACCGGGCTGCGTGGCACTGTCTGCATGGGACAGCTGAAACAGAGACCGTGTTTAGACGTCGCTCTTCGTTGCATCTGATTACATGCAATCACAGACGAATTAGTTTGGCTTTTATTTATGAAGAAAACAATTATTAAATGAACAATACATGAGCAGTACATCATACTCACTTTGCATAAATTCAGAGCGAGTATACCTATGGGAAAAATATTTTGTTAGTGAGAATATTAGCCTTGGAGAACCTAACAACATGATTAACCTTGGAAGGTAAAACCTGGAAAAAGCAATTTCATTTTCCAACAAACACTTTAGAAAGTTTAGTTTAAAACATGTATATAGAATATATATACACTACATACGCGTATCTCATTTATATAGCAGTAAAACTCAGAAATAATAACCAAGTCTCATAGTTGAAGTTAAATAATTAATAACTCTCATAGATCGCATAATATTATAATTATCATAGTCTATACAAATCACGGCATATAAATGCTTGCAGATTTAATTGCAGAGCTTTATAAATCCGTGCTCCATATGCACTGCTCACTCTTGTCGGGCATTCAGTCGGCCGTTGCTGGAATGAGACAGCCCCCCGCAGCGCTGTTCGCCACCCCCGCGCGTAGATCCATCACAGTTCGGAGACAATTGCGAGATCATTGGTTCGGCGTGTGACTGCGCATTGCGCGGGGAAAGCAGCGTGTCATTCGTTATCTGCAATCGTTCATCGCGCTCTGCCTTTTGATTGCTCTAATTTCATTCAATTAACGATCCCTGATGGATGCCCAAGAAGTGCGCTACTCGAATCGCTGTTCTTTCATTAATGCCCCCCCGGGGCCCATCAGAACTCGCAGCGCCGCTCACAGATAACTGACTGAGACATTTTTCATTATTGCGTTTTGATTGTCCGCCGCAAAAAGGCTTCTCCCGAATGCCGAGAGCTCTCTCCCGGAGAAGCCCTTGCGCTGCCTCGCCCCAAAAAGAACATCACGCCATTTCATTACTGACAATTCTCTGACAATTTGCTCAAGAGCTTGCTTGAGGCATGCCAAATGGTCTGCGAGTGTACGGGTCTTCCAGGCGGTATCTTCCCTTTCATCTAGAGCGTCTCTCTTTTTAGAACCGTTCGGATTTTCAAGATTTCTGTTGACTTAGCTCAATGTTTGCGTTTTCTTCCCTCTTTGACTAATTCGTAGCCTGCCTGCATCTGTCACATGCCGGTCATTGCATGACGCAATCAAGCAAACACGTTCTTCCATTTGCATCTTTTCGTTTGCATGTAATCCATCCCGTGCGGTGCTGTGTTCTCAAGGATAAAAAAAAAAAAAAAAAAATCGCATTGTATTACATAACTATATCAACTCGGTTTGCACCAACACAGCTCGCCTTTGAAGACGGACGCACAAAGTGTCGCTGTTCCATTGGAGGCCAACAGCGAGATTCTTGCCGCAATTATTCTCTTTCTTGTCATCAAACGGCGCTTAACGTGGGAGGAGTGGGAGGACGCTCACAATGCGATGATTACACGGTGCTGCCAGGTATACACCTGGACAGATGATCACTGATCCAGTGCGAAGGGGGCAGAGCATTGTCTCACTAGTATATATATATATATAGAACTTGCAGACATACAATCATGGAAGAATATGGCGTGATAGTATTCCTTATAACTCTCTATATGCACAAGTGAGTTATTGATTCAATGAATCATTCAATTGACCAATATGCCTGAGAACGCGGATCTCCACAAGAGATAAGCCAGGGGCGATCTCATTGTTGCGACCAAAAGCAATAAAGCATTTAGTGGCCGCCTTCTTTCACGCTGTCTTCTCATTCAGCTTGATGATCCGATTTAAAAACACCGTCGAAATGACTGTCGACGCAGCACCAGGCCTGGATGATGAGCCCACGTGAAAAGAAGGGGCGCTTTTTCGCCGGCGTCTACACTCTGTTGCGTAAGCATAGACTCCACAGTCGCACGTGGGCATTTTTTTTTTTTTTGCGGCATCTTGCCACTAAATCCGTCCTTTTGGGTGAAAGATTCACTCAATTTGTAAAGAAAGAAGACATTAGTCGTGTTTTTCTCTCGTAAAAGAAGTAAAAACACAATTTTAATGCCTCAAAGATGACATCAGAGTTGCGTCACCGAGTAAATGCTTTTATGATGCAGGGGTGGCACACAGGTGGTAAGACAATTATTTTACTCGTTTTTGTATCATCGTCAAAACATGCAAATATTTATTTATGTTACTGAATTCCATTTTTAACACTATGGTAAACCACAGTTGAAAAGTAGTTCGGAGGCGAAAAGGGAAATCGGGATCAATGTTGATTATACGAAGTGTTCTGCTAGCTTAGACACGGGATAAACACGATGATGTTAGGCGAATTACTCCAACTCTTTGATGTGCGAGTGAGGGGATGATTCCTCAGGGGAAAGCGAGAAATTGATGAGCGAAGATAAACAGATTTAACGCGCAGGCAGGTGTAACAAGTACTGACGACCTGTCCGTGCGATCCTCTTTGATAAAAGTGGTACAACATATTGCGGGAGGGTACGTAGAGGCTTTAATTACGAGCGTTTTTATGAGGGAGTTTTTACGCATAACGAACTTTCGTTTACAGTGTAAGTATATATCCACACACGTCGCGAATACAACACACACTTGCATGGTTTGCATCAACTTCTGTTATCCTGACACTGAAAGACACCGAAGGGGAATTATTGTAGCAAATTCGAATGAGAAGAAAAAAGATCTTCAAGTGCTGTTTATCGAATACATCTCTCACTAAAGAATAGGAAGAGGGCATTGTTCAGGTTGTGACGAAGAAAAACAAGTTCTTTATGATAAATAAATGCTCTCATGAATGTATACATGAATTGTGGCGAATTTTCACCAACGATCATCACCTCATGATATTCTCAACCATGCTTCCCTTTTTCCATCAAAAGCTAGTTCTTACGGATCTAGTTTCTTTATGGCACAGTTGCCATAAATCTCAGTTAATGGTGATATTTTCATCGATCGGTGCATAAAGATATTCGAAGTTTATGCGAACAAAATACATGCATGTTCAGTGTTCAGATTATGATAACACGTGTATAAAGTCATGCTGTCGGCTCAACGTGGCGTAATTATTATGATGATTATGACTACACTAGTAGTAGGCTACTTCGATATCAACTCGCGAGGCTCGTTTCAAAACATAAACAATTCCAGTACACGAACTTCTGTGACCGAAACGACTCGGAACTCTCATCAGCTGGAGATGTCTTTGAAAGACGATACAGATTAATGGCTGATATTATCTCGAGCAATTCGAAGCTGCGCAGCCGATGTCTTCACTTGGCCTCAAGAGCATCTTTCGAGACACGTCGTAATGGTCTTTATCAGGTTCTTATTTTTCTGATACTGTCACAGTATTTCATCCTCGACAGACTGCGACAACGATGGAGGAAAAGCAGACCAGAAGATAACTCCTCCAATTTGTCGTCTGCACGACCTCTGTTAGGGAGGGACGGAGTCGTAAAAGTCCGCATTGGCTTACTCTGAGTGCGGTGTCGCTGTGTGGCCAGGCGAATTTGTCTTTGAAACATCTGATCCTGATCCATGGCCCGAAGGAGAACACCCGATCCGCTGGTTGAGACACGAACAGATCATGAGCGATAATTAAGCATCAAACGTTGATGGCACACCAAGCATGACATCGTCAGCATTTGAAGTTGCTGGAATCTCATTACAATTTTGAATCAAGAGTATCGGAATTACTTCCGTAGGCAGTGTCGTAAAACAGTGCGTTCTTGTGTTCAGACAAGCGTGGCTACTTACACGGCTGTTTATTCATTGGGACATATACAACATTCGGATGCCATAACACGCTCCGCCTATCTATCAAGGGCCCAGCCGGATCTGTTTTTTTGACACCGGCAAATGACCGTGACCGAAGCACGCATGCTGATCCATGTGTCGCGTGATTCGTCGCAGCGTACAGATCTGTTACTGTCACGTTTAGCAAATGGGGCGAGCGACCGTGTGAGGTCTGGTGGGGAGGAAATTCGAGACATTCGGGGCGAATCGGTTCAATGATGAACGAAAACAAGCGGAAAGTCGGTGGGTTTCGCTTTGGATCGACGCGGAATCCGACCCGCGTTTAACAAATTGCACAGAAAACAAAGGATAACAGAATACTGATGCATAAAAAGGGACTTAATTGAAAGCACATCATTGGCTGATCAAGATTAATCGAACATCCGAGCGGAAGTCGACTGCTTAGATTATGGCACGCTCAGTTGACTGAGTTGAATACAGTTAAGGAATGACAAGAATGGCGGGTCATTGTAGGTGATTTATTATCATTATCCCGATCGATGTTGAGATTACGAATGCGCGCGAAAGGTGCGCTATGCTTCTACCCAAAACGACGATGATAAAAAGTGCGTTATGATGTCTTTGCTCGTGGTTTCCGAGATATCGGGTGCGTTATGAATCATCGTCAATCCAGATTTTATTAAATGGTAACGTTATGGTTTACTGCTGCTCAGCGTTAACAAGTTTACGGATTAGATGGTCCATCTTATTCCTCGCACGAGAAAAGAAAGTAAACTAGGACTTCGCCAAGAACTTACGCGGAGCTCTAAAGATATTACCGCTTTTTTACTACTCTTTTTATTGCATTACTAGTACTTCACCGCATCTTTTCTCTGTGAGTCTGTCGCAAAGATCATAACGTTCAGAAGTACTTTAGCAGACCACCGGATTTTGTTTCGTTTTTATTTCAATTACATCCACACAAAAGTAGCAAGCATTGTCTATTAGTTTTCTCAATGTTTTCAAAAATGTCACTGCATGTACTCATATCGATAAAAAGAAATTTACTTGCATAACATAACAATAGATTAGCAAAATAATTATGTTTTATTCACAAGCGCAAGTTCCCTAACAACCCGTACTCAACAGATATCACTACGCATAAAAATAGTTCACAGCGTGTCCTCATACAATTAATGCATGTACTCGAGAACTGCAGTTATGCGCAGTACTCACAATTAAAAAAATAGTTATTCTACTGCTATCTTTTGGGCACGAGCCGGACAGAGTCATCGATTTCGGTTGATATAAGTTTGAGCGCATGAACACTGAGTAGTGCTTTGGTCGAATGGCGTGCTGAGCAACAGCGCATTCTCGTCAGCTGTTGCGCGTTTTGTCTGATTTCACCCGGTGTTTATTTCGCTCGTCATGTCGCATGGTGATCCACTAAAATGGCACATGCCAGGGTGGAGAATCGAACAAAAGTACGCCCCTGGAGTTTTGATTGGCAACTGGTCTGAGGGGCGTTACAACGTGAGTATAAAATCTGTACATAATCATATATCAATTATTTAATCAATAATGTATGCATAGAATGATTGATATTCCATCATAATAATTAATAAATTATGGAGATTAGCTTGCATTATTAGTGTATGCACAAGCTAGTCTCGGCTTATGTATGAATGTACGTACTAATTTTGATGTATATAAGATTATTGACTTGCAAAACACATTCAATATTCATGCAAATGATGATATGTCATGTGATGCATTATAATTATTCATCTTATTATTTAGACCTACGTACTACACCTAGCTCTAGTTCACCCACTGCAATACTGTATCAGTGTATGCTGGCTGGTACATGTGCAGCATAAAACTTAGAGGTAAATTATATATAGGCAGGAATTTTTTTTCTTCATATTAATGCCTGGAAAATTATTTAGACATGATAATTATATAGCTTGATCAATTAATTATAACCAGATTAATTTGTCATTATAATGATGATTAATCGACCTGACCATCACTATGGTGTGTCCCACTCATTATTGTGTAACCACGAAAACTCAACTTCCCAGCAATGTATAGTATAACACTATTATAACACTCAGGGATTAATATTCAGGGAATATTCGCACTTTCTGCTCTCTGGCTAAGTTGCCCAATGGGCTAATGCAATTGAGATGCTCAGATAAGTAATCCTGAAGACCTCACTGCTCTCTTACCCCTATAATGTCCATTTTCAGGGGTGTATTACATCAAGTGCCTTGTACACATACAAATGTTATTGTGACACGAGTGTCAAGTGACTTGTATGAATTGACTTATGCAGTAAAAAAATAATAACAATTGTTCAATTGAATTGCAGTTCGTGAAAGGCAACAGTCGTGGCAACAGCACCTACCGTGTGGACTTCATGAACTTTGGCAATCATCGTCCTGACATCATAATTCGAAGAAAAGGCCAGATCCGAAACGAAGGACTGCCGGCAGAACACCTCATCCACCATCATGGAAAAGCGTACTCCAAGAACATGATTTCATGGTATGATGAAGATTACAATAAACGCAAACGTGAATTGGGCGATGAACTACCCATGCTCCGAAAGTGGGATGGCAATGAATTGGCATGGCTGCCTGAGAAAACTGACCACCCCATGCAAGGTGAGCTACCCCGCTACTTGCGCTGTGAGCTGTTGATCAAGATCATCTATAATACTGGGTTAACAGATCTATGCCTGCTGCTTGCTTACTGTTGTGTGCAATGGCCTTTGATTTCAAGAGCTACTGAGTTATAATTATGTGCTTGTGATTGAAGCCAAGGGAAAATGAAAATTACTACTCTGTAATTCAGTCTTGAGATCCTACTTGACCTAGGTGAGACTAAGTCATGGTTGACACGCTAAGGTCTCTTATTGATCGGTGAATCGGAATGAGGCTTGAATCAATGGGTTAATTATTTGATTCATTCTTCATTCGATTAATTGAGGTTTTGGTCGAGAGAAAGATAATTCAGATAGTTTTTAGTCCACTCTATACGAAGATGGCTTCCTTTGACCAAACCAAGAATTGCCTTATGTAATTATTGTTGGCTTTCTTTTACCTGAGAAGAAACGGTCGTATTTCCTAACAGCTGGCCTTCATTGATCCCAAATCAATCAATAAACTGCGATCACTGAGAAGCTTTAATCAGAACAAGATTGGATTTATTGGGCCTATTGACTGGCAGACTGACAGGGATCCTAAAGCTGGGGATTATATTGTAATGAGTCATCTAATCACCACTTGGCGATTAGGGCTACATGTCCACAATCGGTTGTAGTACTGAACAGCATGTGGTTTGCTACCAAATTATGCAGTTCAATTTAAACTGAATCATAAAATGCTTGGTTAGATCAGAACCTTTTATTGAGGATTTCACAGGGAATTGCTGACAATAACATTTCAAGTTAGGCGGGAGTACTGCTGTACTGACATTTACATCTGATATTCCATTTGCTTCAGGCGCCCCCACTAACTACGGTTTATTAAACAAGCGAGCAGCCGACTGGAGCAACCATCAGACCCAAGAGACACACTCGGATTACAACACGACATACAGCGCTTCTTTCAAGCGGCAGGACAACAGTGCGATGGCCCCCGTGCGTTACGCAACAGCACGCGAGAACTCCTCTCATCTGCTCAGATTCAACCAGACCAATAAGAATCTCGCTCTCCGAGGCACCGTTCATTACCAACTCCCGGACATCGTGCCCAGCGTGGAACGACCGCCTGGCAGAATGGCGATGCCTGCTGCCGTGGCTGCTCAACCCGGCATCGGGGCATCTTAAAAATTGACACAGTTCAAATTAACCCAGGATAGCCAACGAATGAAATGAAATCTTGTCTTTTTAGTATATTCAGAGGCAGTTGTTCTGTCGAGAGAAGTATTATTTAGTCAATATAATTCATAATCAGTCAGCTTTCTTTGCAATTAATAACCCTTGGTCCAGGATTAAAAGTACGTTCTGTGATAAAATATACATGTACTCTGGTTCCTGTTTATTTTAATCGTTCACCACTCTAGTTGATGGAAGACTATGATTTGCCAGTACATCAGTATTATTACACTTGAGATCTGAAGTCTTGATTCACTGAATCATCATTCATCTGTGATATTTTATTTTCTGTGTTTTTTTTTTTGGTTTTTTTGTTTTTTGTAATATTTCTGTTTTGTTTTTATTTTGTTATCACAAATTTCAGTTTTTTCTTGCTTGTATTTTGTGATTACCTTTTTCTCTGAATAAAAAAAACCTACAGACATACTCCACTTTTCTTTTTACAAAAAAAAAGAAAAAAGAAAAAAAAAAGAACAGATTTAAAGAAAGTCACAAGTCACAGAAAGAGAAGTAAACAACAAATAATTTATTCTAAAATCAACGAGTATCATCTCGATATCTGTCTAAACCGGAATTTATACAAGCCGGGAGCAATAATACTGAGACACTGATGCAAGATAATAGCCGACAGACCCCATACCCTGTGTGGTCCTCCTGTATATACAGGAAGGGTAAATCCGGGTCGCTTCTTATCGCCTTTAAAATGTGTGAAACCCGTGTTCTTCAAATCACACAAAGACGAAATGGAACGGACAAAAACCTCCTCGACCTTCAAAGAGTAAATTCAGCTGTAAAAGCATGAATGGACACTGAGCTAACCTCATGTTTATTGATATCCAACGAAGGAAGATGAATGTTTCCACAGTACGCTATAATTGGGATAACGGCTGCTTTCATATCCTGCAAATAGATACGTGACGTCATCTGTGTGTGAGCGGTTTTGGTGCTTACATAGGTAGGAACAGGAGACATCGGACCCCAGACCTGCACGAAGTCACGATGCAGGCCAATTTCTTCCTCGGTTTCACGTATCGCTGTTTCGATGATGTGGTCATCATCGTCATCTTCTCTGCCACCTGGAAAACTGACCAGACGTCAGGTCATTGAATGATTATTTTACGCTGAAGAGAACATATTCCAAATATTGTACACGTACTTAACACTTGGTGGACACTCACCTTACTTCTCCTCGATGGCTGCTTAGTTGAAGTGAACGCAAAGTGAAGAGGATTGAAGGAACGCCATCAACATGACAAAGTGGAATGAGCACTGCCGCTTGCTTGAGGTCACGACCTTTGGCCCAGTTGAGGTCGCGTACAGGTTTTATGTGCGTCAGTTTATTCTTACACCGCAAGCGATTGATTTCCGAGAACACGTTTTCTTCGTTCACCATGAGGTTGTTCACTGTGGATGAAATTGTTCTGCAAGAAGGAGATGTTCTCAGTCGAAGAGCTCCTCTGCTTGCGGAAGACAGCATGATTCAGATGACGGATCTGGGGAGAAAATCAGCAATCAGTTAAACAAAAATTGAATCGTTTATCTGAACATGAGATGTAAAAGTATCCAAGTCAGGGTTTCAACTTTTAAAGACTCGCAGGTATTTGATGCTCTTGCAGCCTCCGTGCAGTGAACGAGAACAATCAGCCAAACTTGACAGGAAACAGAAGTGCACGCTTCCATGGGGTCAAGATGGAAATAAAAGGTAGGCGGAACCTGGTCAGGATGTCATGCTTTCAACCATAAAGGATGAATTCCTGAGCTAGGTGATTGACAACCTGAAAACCCGCTATGTTCAACCTCAACTCACTCAACTGAGTTAATTTGCAAGCGTTATGTTTGGCACAACATGAAATGCAAAATCTCGCGTTGGTGTCGTGAATGTTTGCACTGCCAAACATCCAAGATCCACCGCCACTACAGAGCTCCTGTGGAGAGCGTTCCCGCGTGCCACCACGTTGTTTCACCCACGTCCACGTCATAGGCCCGCTACCCGTCTCTTCAGGCTACAGCTACCTGTTAACTCTCATTGATCGGACCACGCATTCGCCTCAGGCTTTTCCCTTGACGGACATAACAGCTACCAGCTGCGCTCGTGCTTTCGTCGGTGGCTAAGTCGTCCGTTTCGGCGTACCCCTCGACATGTCCTCAGATCGTGGTGCGCAATTCACTTCCTCCCTTTGGTCCGCCATGGCGAAAACTCTCGGGACGTAACTCCACCAGACGACAGGCTATCACCCACAAGCGAATGGCATGGTGGAGCGATACCACCGGCAGCTGAAGGCTTCTCTCCGTACTCGCCTAAGTGGAGATCAATGGATTGATGAACTGCCGTGGGTCCTAATGGGCCACCGCGTCGCACTCAAAGAGGATCTTAATTCATTGTTCACCTGCTGAGATGGTGTCGTTGGGATTATAATCTCTCATGCACTTATATGAGTGCGTTACGTGTTCTCTTATTCACGATGAACTCATCCACGGTGCTTTACGATCATGTTTTATCATAACGCTTGTTGTGTATTATGTAGGTTGTGCCAGCTGTCGAGCAGCGAAATGAACATAACAGTGAAACGGACATTTTCAGCGAGCGCTTTGTAAACAATAAAATCATTCTTGAATCGAGCAACCTCGAGTAATGTTGTGTGTTCGTCATAGTGGTGACCCCGCGTTTTTCATACTTCAAAATGAACGCCGTATCGGTGAAGTTACCTCCCTTCACCCTTGGAAGTCCGGAAATGTGGTTTCGGAGAGCAGAAGCGCAATTCCGCCTGAGAGAAATCAGCGATGAGACTTCAATGGCAGACCATGTCATTAGTGCTATGTCCGAAGAGACATTTGTGAAGCTGGAGGCCTGGCTTTGCAATCAACCTGCGAAGCTCCAATACACTGACCCCAAGAATTACATCTTGGAGCGGTTTTGCCTGAAGCCCACGGAGCGTGCACAACGCATTCTTCAGTTAGCGTCCTTGGTGATCAGACAGTCAGTGAGGCTTGGGCAGAGATCAAGTCACTCGCCACTCTCGACTATTATTTATTATTTGCTGTTTTTGTACGGTACTTCTCCGATTTTCCTCACATATGCTGACCAGATCGAAATCGATGTCGGATACAAAGATTTCGATCACCAAAGAGGAGCTGGATGAGGCCATCCAGAAAGCCCTGAAGGTTGTTGCCGACCTATATGAAAGGAAGCTGGCCGTGATGCAGCAGCGCCTGCACCAGCAGGAGGAGACGACGTCACAACTGAAAGAGGAAGTCAACCGTTTGGAACAGATACTTCAGAAGATCCCACTTGAGGATCAGAGGCCTCAAACTCGAGCATGGCCAGAATTGCAAAGAAGCAGTATCATCATTCATTTGCCAAAACTTGAAGAAGAAAGATGGAACCAGCATAAAAGTAAGTGCAAATGACCTTGATGCCGCACACCCTCTCCCGCAACGTCGATCAACTTCAGACACTGCCTCCCCTGAAACCCTTGCCCCATCTCAAATTATAGTGAGGTTTTATTCTCGAGAAATTCGGGACGCGTGCATTACTTCTAGGAGGTCCCTTAGGGGCACTAACTTTTCCCTCCAGGAAGACCTAACATCGACAAATATTAAACTATTAAAAGCTCTGGAGGCGTGTAGCAAAGTCGACTCGGCCTGGTCCTGGAATGGCAAAATATTTGCTAAGCTTAAGGGTGAGACCCAGGGCCATCAGTTCGGGATTCATGATTCATTGCCATTGTAAACTTTGTATATACACAGAACTCTTCATATTGGAACTCCATTTCATTCTCGATTAAACTCTTTGCCACAAATAACTTATAATTGTGTATATTTTCTTCTTTATTATTATTCAATCAATCTCTTATCATTCAATCCCTCGTATCATTCTTATCATCGGAAACATTCTCATTATGGAAAATTCCACCCAATCATTTCTTCATCACTGTACAAATTCATCCCTCATCGATATTCTCCAAAATCACCCATTTGATCATGACACAAATTCAACCATTAAACCATCTCATTTCTATAACTCTGAGCAACTCAAAACCTTAATATCAGAAAAATCATCCTACTCAATAGCAACTCTGAACTGCCAAAGTATAAAGGCAAAACATTCACAAATAGAAATCCTCATAGATTCACTCAATGCTAATTCTTTCGAAGTTCTCTCTTTACAGGAGACCTGGTTGGAACATGGTGTCGATGCAAAGCTCCTTCAAATGCCAAACTATGACCTAGTTTGGAGAGGTGCCTCGACCTCAAGACACGGTGGTGTCGGATTTTACATTAAGAACACCCTGAAGTACTCCATTCTTCTACAATCCCATAACTCCAACATCTGGGAATCCATGTTTATCAGAATCGAAAGCAATCTACTCCCACAACCAATCATAATAGGCAGCATTTACCGACCCCCCTCTCAGTTGCAAGCAGACAAAATAACCTTCATCGAGGAGCTTTCGCAAATCCTCAACACATTACAACACCATTCTCACCTTCCAATAATACTGACTGGCGACTTCAACTTCGATCTTCTAAAATTACATCACAACGACACCATCACACAGTTTTACAATAGCATCACATCACTTGGCTTTGATCCTCAAATAACATTACCCACAAGAACAACAGACACCAGCCACACACTCATAGATAATATTTTCACCAATTCATTCACCACATCCTCACCCATCTCAGGCATCTTAACATCACCAATATCAGATCACCAACTCTGCTTCATTCGTTTCAATGTCAAAAATCTAAACCTCAACAACAAATACATCACCATCAAAAACAGACCACACAACTTACACGAACTTATTAAAACAGACCTCCAAAACATGAACATAATGCAACAAATGGACCACAACCCAGACACTGACCCAAGCCACAATTACACCATTATACACAACGCAATATCATCCACCATTGACAAACACACAACAACAAAAACAGTAAAATTTAACAAACACAAACACAAGAAATCAGAATGGATAACACAAGGACTTATAAGATCAATTCGATACCGCGACAAATTACACCTCAAAATGAAACGAACACACCCAGACTCACCACAAAGAAATACACTGAAAACAAACATAGCAACATACAACAAAATTCTCAAAAAGACAATCAGACAAGCAAAAGCACTCCACTACAATAACATTTTCACACAAGCACACAACAACCCAAAAGATACATGGAAAGCAATCAACAACACATTAAACAGAAACACAAAAACAGATACAAACATCGAATATCTCATAGACAACGACAGAAAAATCACAGCACCCAAAGAAATAGCAGAGCACCTGAACACATTTTTCACCAACATCGGACACAAAATAGCATCACAAATTCCACCCTCTGACACAACCATCGACGCATATCTTCAACCAATCAACGCACCACCTTTCGACTTTCATCCAATAACACAAACAGACATCGACCAAACCATGCGCGACTGTGCAAATCATACATGAAGAGATGCAGAGCCTGCAGGCATCATGGAAAGACAAATTTGCCAGCACCATATCTGAGCTTTCTACTGAGGAATGCATTGATGTCGAAGACTAAGAGTGTGCTGTCAAAGTTAGAGGATGCTGACATCCTTAAATGGGCTTCTCCTCCTGAGCTGAATTCTGTCAAAAGTAGGGCTAACTTCTTCAAGAAAAAATTGCATACATTGAACCAGAAGAAGTGGTAATAGGTCATACTATTAGGGGGAAACCAATCATTTATCAGTATGTTTCAATTGAGAAAACTCTGAAGGCACTGTACAATAAGTTTGGGAAGAAATACCAAGAGAAGGCACTCAATGCAATGTAAAAACGCAAAAATTTTCTGCCCCCAGACCCCCCTAGCTTTTCCTTAGACCCAGGATCTCGACCCCTCAGCTCTCAGAACGTTCCGACGCCTATGAATAGTCAATAGGCTTGGTATTATTCTGAAGTAATGTAGCCTAAGTAGTAGGCTATGTGAAGATCATGATGATGATGATGGGTCTATATGTTCATGTAAAAGCAAAAAATATTCTACTATTTTCAATACTCATCCTTTTGTGCTCTATTTCAGGTTACACACCAAAGAGGCAATACCTTTTGCCGAATGCTGTGCATCCCAATTTGTGTTCACAAAAGAAGAAACAGAGTCCTCCATGGAAAGAGCAGAAAGGGCAGAGGAAAGAACTACAAAACGCGCCCGACTGGAGGAGGCAAGAGCAAGTAATGAGGCTGAGATGGCTTCAAGGGAGTCATTCTGCTCTGCATCAACAGATGCCCTGGATTTGTGTGCAGAAATATGTTTAGAGATATAAGAGGAGACTCCACCTGATACTATTATCCAGGAACCTGCAATTGTAACCACTGCTGAGGAAATATGCCAGACCGAAGAATCTGTGTTACAGAGGAATCCAGAGCAGGTTTCCCTGTATGACTTTGTAAAGGATCCCAAAGCACTGCAATTCTATACTGGGATATCTAATGTCGATACTGAATTACTATAACAACATCAATCCAAAGTTACCTGTCTATGACCAGCTCTTTTTAGTCCTTGTGAAACTTCGTACTTATCGCACAAACTATGAATTGCACAGGATGTTTGGAGTCAAGTTTGAAAAGACTCGTCTGATCATTGATGGTGTTGAGATTCCTGTGAAAAAGCCTAGCCAACTGCTCAGCAAAGTACATTTTCAACATATAAAAATCGAAACACTGCAAAGGCCTTAGTTGGTATCACTCAAGGGGGAATGGTTTCTTTTGTATCTGCGGCTTATGGGGGGTCAATTAGTGACAGACAAATAGTTGAGCGGAGCAGTCTTGTTCGAAAGTGTGACTGTGCTGACAAGATCATGGCAGATAAGGGATTCAATGTACAAGACATGTTCGAGTCACAGAATACCAACTTTTAAGAAAAAAAAAAAAAAAACAACAAAAAACAGAATGTCTAATAAAACAGTTAGGAGAGATCGCTCCATTTCAAGCAAACGAGTTCATGTTGAATGAGTTATTGGCTTGGAGCCTTGGGCAGAACTTTTAAAATTTTGAACCCCCACTGAACTCAACAGAGACATTAGTTGGGTCTGTTATATTATTCATTTGCTTCATGTTGACCAATTTCCGCCCATGTATTGTACCTCGGAATGCGTGACCTTTTCTGATGTTCAATAAAAACCAAGAAAATACTAATATGCAACCTAGTTGTTCATAACCCGAACGACTATGCTGCCGCCTGGTGGCCGCAGCAAAAACTACG
>KB296077.1:0-11049 GCA_000328365.1 Capitella teleta | reverse complement strand
TAGTTGGGCTTTAAAGCATCAAGCGATTGCTGGTTCTGTAGGTTGGAAGGTAATCGGTTCCAAGGATGGGTGCTTGATGGGCGAATGTTCGGTAGCCATATGATTGAAGATGAAATTTAGGTACAGACAACAATGTGAAGTTTGATGATCGAAGGGAGCGAGCAGGTGTATAAACATTGATGAGGGAGCAGATATATGGTGGTGCTAAGCCACGCAGGGCTTTAAAAGTAATAACATTAATTTTGAACATTATTCGAAACTTAATGGGTAGCCAATGTAGTTCTTTTAGCAGAGGGAGGGATGGCGAGTGTCTATCTGCACATTTCACTAGGCGGGCTGCACAGTTCTGTATGTGCTGGAGTCTGTCGATCAGGTAAGATGGAGATCCTGCTAGCAAAGCGTTACAATAGTCAATGTAGCTCATAACATTGGCGTGAACAAGTTGTCGAGCGGCGTCTTCAGTAATGAAATTTCGGATCTTACGAATCATGTGGAGATGAAAGAATGACTTTTGGCAGATGTTATACGAATACATGTATACGAACGGACGGCTGCTGAGATCAGCGTGTTACTCGTGATTCCCTCGGGTCCCTCTCTCAATTACGGAAACGACTCTAGATGTAGTGCTTTAGTTCTAGGTAGATACACAATGTATACGTGGTAGTGGTGCGTTTAGATAATCGTCAAGAGTTTGGCCGAATTAAGTTCATACATTCAGTATAATAGGATATACTAATTACGTATAATACACAGATATGAATAATTCATCATCTTTCAATTGTAAATCACAAGTATAAATTCTGATACGTGTACACATGTATATAGTGAAACATAAAAAAAACAAAACAAACAAAAACAAAACAAAACAAGAATCAATCAGAGATGTGACCAAGGAAAGTTTTAAGTAATTAAGCTAATGATGAACATTTATCAAGGACACATTAACGTATTTGCAGTAATAATAGTTCATGATGCCAAACTATAGTATATGCTTCAATTAATGATTTACAGCAGAATTGCGCAACCAATGAGTTATATAGATATGCATTTCTCCCTGAAATGACTTTACATTACCATTTAACGTATGATGAAAACCAATGCAATCCAACAATTACAAGGATTATCAATACTACAGCATATAGGCTGTGCAGAACCATTCAATTCGCCAAATGGTCTAACTCAGTCTTTATCTTGACAGAAGTTGACATATTTATGGCTCTATCAGAGATCAGCTGGGCTCAGCCCAGTAGACTTGCTATGTGCAGTGAACTTGGATTGAAATAGGCTATGCCAATTATCATTGCAGTATACCACCAGACAGTCAAAGAACGTCATAATTGGCCAAATTTGATGGCAATAAAAGCTTAAAGGGAGGGAGAACTGGTTAAAAATTGACTTTGAGTCGTTATTTGATGCACCATAAATGATTCCTATGCCTGGCCCACACAAGGAATATCATCCCTAACGATTTCGCGGGCGATATATTGCTAACTAGGCGTGACGTCAGCAGCTGTGATGAAACACCGAGTTCCCCATCTGTTACAATGGGCCTCGTCATATCAGCGTGTCCTGCGACTAAACCCTTGGATATTTTTTTATTTTCTTTTCGGAAATAGATAGAATAATCATTTTGCCACCAGTCAGGCGCAAACAAATAATATTTTTCGCTATTTTTCTTATTTTAACAAGCGATTTTCTAGGACACCTACCATGTTTCTCATCCTGAAACAGTAAAAAAGTCAGCCAGAGTGCACCACGCATGCGCTTTCGTTTCGTAAACAACAAAAATGTCCTTTTATGGCGAAGATGCTCTGCTCTGATTGGCTGAAATCGATAGCTTCACGAGGGGAACGGAACCAATCAGCCATCAGCCAATCCAAGCCATCAGCTGACGTTTGCCTCCTATACTTCGCAATGGAAGCCATTCTCCCATAGGCGCAATGCTAACCCCGATATTCGGAATGCATTATTTCCTTACGCTTGCATCCAGGCATGGTGTTTTTGGCACGGAATGCTATCAATTGGTGCTATGAGTCAATAGAACATCACTTAAAATTTAGTTCCCCATCCCTTTAATGATCAAATAAATTCAAAATAATAACCAATTTTGCAATTAAATACTTTATTGACCACAATGATCTTGAACTTCAAGCAACTTCATTTAAAATCATTATTTTGTAAGAGGTGTGTATGCGTGGCATATACTCTGCGAATTTCAAGTCCACAATTTACATAACCATAGAGATATTGGCATTTGAAAAAGTCATAATTGTTATTATGCAAGATTACGCAGGAACGGTGCATCTAGGAGCAGAAATACTTACAAGCTTTATTTTACATATTGATGCACTGAATCATTTGGTGCCAGTTACAAGTCGCTAGCATTACAATTCGATGAGTTATTGGCGATCGAGTTTTCAACTTTGAAAAATCACTGCGACCTTGACCTTTAACCTTTGATCTTCAAACTTTCAGAGTTAATCCGAAATAACTTGCTCCATTAATAAATGCAACTTACTAATTGACAGACATGAGCGAATTCAAAATATTCGGTACCAAACTTTGTTCAACAGAACACCGAAGCAATGAAATTAGCGGCTGTGTGTTGCCTAATAATATGTGTTCCGACGGAAAACACACAAATATTCTGAATAATCACATTTTTTTCTAAGACTCGACAACACACGTTGCATGCAACTCAGAAAAGTTATAAGATTAACAAAATTCGAAATAATAATCAATTTATGCAATTAAATGCTTTAATTACCACAATGATCTTGACCTTAGTGTAACCTCATTTAAACTTATAATTTCATAAGATGGCTATACTAGCAATATACTCTGCAAATTTCGATGCCACAACCCGCTTAACAACCAAGATGCATTTGAAAAAGTCATAATTACTATTATGCAAGATTACGCAAAAACGGCGCATCTAGGAGCAGAAATACTTCCAAGCTTTTTTTGACATAATGCTGCACTGAATCATTTGATGCCAGTTACAAGTCAATGAGTTATTGGCGATCGAGTTTTCAACTTTGAAAAATCACTGCGACCTTGACCTTTAACCTTTGACCTTCAAACTTTCAGTGTTAATCCAAAATAACTTGCTTCATTAATAAGTGCAACTTACTAATTGACAGACATGAGCGAATTCAAAATATTCAGTACCAATCTTTGTTCAACGGAATACCGAAGCAGTGAAATTGGCTAAGTGTTGCCTAATATGTGTTTCGATCGAAGACACACAAATATTCTGAATTATCACATTTCCTTCTAAGACTCGACAACACACGTTTTATGCAACTCAGGAAAGTTAGAAAATTAACAAAATTCGAAATAATCATCATTTTATGCAATTAAATGCTTTAATTTCCACAATGAGGTTGCATCAAGGTCAAGGTGACATAGAAATCAAGATGCATACAGCACCTCATGTTGTTTTAACAAACCTCTATTGAAGCCACTGCATAACGTCTAATCTCTTATTATGTTACCAAACTTCATTAACCATTATATAGCTGCATATGTACAATTACCGGCACGTGTGTATCACGTTGGCCTAACGTTAAATAACCAAAAATTTACACCTAATATAAACCAATAATAACTTAACCTAACCTAACCAAAAATAACCTGCATAGTAACATATATACATGCACCTCATGTCAAACAAACAATACTAGAATGAAATCAAGATCCATCAAGTTTATTTATCCATATGAAAACATTTTAATTTACTGGACATGATCTTTTATCGTCTTCAGTACTCATCTTCTGACAGCACAAGGGCAGGGCGGTGGAAGGAAGCATCCTCCTCCAAAAATCCTGAAAGACAAAACAAGTATTCCCTAAATGACCAGATCATTAACAGAGTTCAGAAGACTCACTCTTCGCTTTCTTGGCTGAATGTGCTGAGGGCACCTGCATGTCCACCTTAAGCTCTTGGGGCAAAGATCCCGACCCTGTAAAACATTCACAAAATTAACAGAACCAGGTTAGAGGCACGAAGACTCACTAATGGTTTCCACAGGAGGTATTGGCAGGTCAGCCTCAACCTCCTCTTCCTCCTCCTCAGCTGAAAAGAAACAATTGTGTTGAAGCAAAAGCCAACTTTATAGGAGACCATACCGTCAGTGTCATAATGTTTTAAGTAGGCAGGTGCAGTACACCCCTCTTTCGATGTTCTTGTTCCGATTCGAACAATGAGAGTTGCTGTGCCTTATTGCAAAGGTGACGGGTCCGCTTCAAGTCGCCTGCCGTACAAGAAAAGAATGAACACATAATAAAAGCTTAGCGTTGAAGCATGAAATCTAGGCTGTCGAACTTGTCCTGGTCCGTTGAAATTCCCTTATTGACAGCAGGGACCAGTCATCTCCTGGGTCGGCCTGCGTTCTGATTCCCTTCTGGACTTCACTGGCTCTTGGTCAGTAGCAAAACGACTTCTGGGAGAAGAAAAAAAAGAAGAAAAAATTATAATAAATTTTATTTTTGTATCGCGTAAAATAAAATAAAAAAGTGCTCTAAAACGACAACATTTCAAATGGTGTATCCACAACGTGTAGTAAATGAAAATAAAATGGAATAATAAATAAAACATAGTAAATTGATTGCTTTAAAAACAGGCTGTGTTAAAGTAATTCTCTGGTCGTTCGTTCTGCTTCTGAACATCGCTTATCTGAGCGATTAATTAAATTGAAAGTAAGCCAGCCATGCAAACATAAAAGGAATCGACACGGCGACGATACCCGCATTTCATCCCTTTGTTTAATTAACTTTTTAAATGTTGAATAAGCGGAGGGGCGCCGTTTGATGTGTAATTGACTTGACTTGAAAAAAAGCGCCGACAATTGATGTTCGTGTCTTATGATTGTTTACACTATGACATTTTAAAGGGCGGATATTAAAATTAATAATGATACAGAGTAGATTTGTTCCTGAAAATCGTGTTCCATGACACAATTAACAGTACAAACGATTCGTCCCCGGGATGACCACTGAAATTTACAATTTTTACAACATTTACAACTAAACTTATGTTTAGCGCAAAGACTCTCTATTAAGATGGACGCGCCGCTCAGCTTGCAAGCGTCTGAGCTTTAACTGCGAGCAGTCGACGGCTATCCCAGCAAACACAGAACATTAGGCAAATGTGGGAGACACGTGTAGGTAACCTTCCCTAACGTTACAAAATAACGTTATCTAACGTTACTCAGGATGGGGGCAATAACGTTATCTAACGTTTCCATGGTAACGTTAGGTAACGTTACTGTAACGTTATCTAACGTTACAAAAAATTTACACCTAACCTAACCTAAAATAACTTAACCTAACCTAACCTAACCAAAAATAACCTGCATAGTAACATGATATACATGCACCTCATGTTGTTTTAACGAACCTTAATTAAAGCCACTGCATAACGTTTAATATCATATTAAGTTACCAAACTTCATCAACCATTAGCTGCATATGTACAATTACCGGCACGTGTGTATCACGTTTGCCTAACGTTAAATAACCAAATATTTACACCTAACCTAACCAAAAATAACTTAACCTAACCTAACCTAACCAAAAATAACCTGCATAGTAACATGATATACATGCACCTCATGTTGTTTTAACGAACCTTAATTAAAGCCACTGCATAACGTTTAATCTCATATTAAGTTACCAAACTTCAACCATTAGCTGCATATGTACAATTACCGGCACGTGTGTATCACGTTTGCCTAACGTTAAATAACCAAATATTTACACCTAACCTAACCAAAAATAACCTGCATAGTAACATGATATACATGCACCTCATGTTGTTTTAACGAACCTTAATTAAAGTCACTGCATAACGTCTAATCTCATATTAAGTAACCAAACTTCATCAACCATTACCTGCATATGTACAATTATCGGCACGTGTGTATCACGTTTGACTAACGTTAAATAACCAAATATTTACACCTAACCTAACCAATAATAACTTAACCTAACCTAACCAAAAATAACCTGCATAGTAACATATACATGCACCTCATGTTAAACAAACAATATAAGAATGAAATCAAGATCCATCAAGTTTATTTATCCATATGAAATTAATTTATTTTAATTTACTGGACATGATCTTTTATCTTCAGTCCTCATCTTCTGACATCACAAGGGCAGGGCGGTGGAAGGAAGCATCCTCCTCCAAATCCTGAAAGACAAAACAAGTAGTCACTAAATGACCAGATCATTAACAGAGTTCAGAAGACTCACTTTTTCACTCAAAGGTCAAGGTCACAGTGATTTTTCAAAATCTCAAATTGGATCACGTCTAGCTCACTCATTAATTAAGCTAGGGTCTTGCAACATACATCAATCGATCCAGCGCATTGATATGTACAACAATGAATGGCGCTATTACTGCTCTCAGATGCACCGTTCTTGCGTTATCTTGCATAATAGTAATTACGACTTTTTTTTAATGCAAATATCTTGGTTGTTAAGCGGATTGTGGCATTGAAATTTGCAGAGTATATTGCAGGTATAGTTATCTTATGTAATTATAAGTTTAAATGAGATTGCATGAAGGTCAAGGTCATTGTGGTAATTAAAGCATTTAATTAGATAAATTGATGATCATTTCGAATTTCGTAAATTTTATAACTTTTCTGCATACTACGTGTGCTGTCGAGTCTTAGAAGAAAATGTGATAATTCAGAATATTAGTGTGTTTTCGATCGAAACACATATTAGGCAACACTTATTCTGTTGAACAAAGTTTGGTACTGATTATGTTGAATTCGCTCATGTCTGTCAATTAGTAAGTTGCACTCCTTAATGAAACAAGTTATTTCGAATTAACACTGAAAGTTCGAAGGTCAAAGGTTAAAGGTCAAGGTCGCAGTGATTTTTCAAAGTTGAAAACTCGATCGCCACTAACTCATTGATTAGTAATGCTAGCGACTTTTAACTGGCATTAAATGATTCAGTGCATCAATATGTAAAATAAAGCTCAGAAGTATTTTTGCTCCTAGATGCACCGTTCTTGCGTAATCTTGCGTAACAGTAATTATGACTTTTTCAAATGCAAATATCTCGGTTGTTAAACGGGTTGTGACATTGAAATTTGCAGAGTATATTGCTAGTACAGCCATCTTTTGAAATTATAAGTTTAAATTGGGTTACACTAAGGTCAAGGTCATTGTGGTAATTAAAGCATTTAATTGCACAAATTGATGATTATTTCAAATTTGGTTAATTTTGTAACTTTTCTGAGTTGCATACAACGTGTGTTGTCGAGTCTTGGAAGGAAATGTGATAATTCAGAATATTTGTGTGTTTACGATCGGAACACATATTAGGCAACACTTAGCCAATATCATTGCTTCGGTATTCTGTTGAACAAAGTTTGGTACTGAAAATTTTGAATTCGCTCATGTCTGTCAATTAGTAAGTTGCATTTATTAATGAAGCAAGTTATTTCGGATTAACACTGAAAGTTTGAAGGTCAAAGGTTAAAGGTCAAGGTCACAGTGATTTTTCAAAGTTGAAAACGCGATCGCTAAAAACTCATTGACTAGTAATGCTAACGACTTGTAACTGCATGCATCAAATGATTCAGTGCATCAATATGTAAAATAAAGCTCGGAAGTATTTCTGCTCCTAGATGCACCGTTCTTGCGTAATCTTGCGAAATAGCAATTATGACTTTTTCAAATGCCGATATCTCTATGGTTATGTAAGTTGTGCACTTGAAATTCGCAGAGTATATGCCACGCATACACCTCTTACGAAATCCTGATTTTAAATGAAGTTGCTTGAAGTTCAAGATCATTGTGGTTAATAAAGCATTTAATTGCAAAATTGATTATTATTTTGAATTTGTTTGATCATTAAACTTTTATTGCCATCAAATTTGGCCAATTATGACGTTCTTTGACTGTCTGATGGTATACTGCAATGATAATTGGCATAGCCTTTTTCAATATAATAAGTTCACTGCGCATAGCAAGTCTACTGGGCTGAGCCCAGCTGATCTCTGATAGAGCCATAAATATGTCAACTTCTGTCAAGATGAAGACTGAGTTAGACCATTTGGCGAAATGAATGGTTCTGCACAGCCTATATGCTGTAGTATTGACAATCCTTGTAATTGTTGGATTGCATTAGTTTTCATTATGCATTTAATGATATTGTAAAGTCATGTCAGATGGAAATGCATATCTATATAACTCGTTGGTTGCGCAATTCAGCTGTAAATCATAAATTGAAGCATATAATATAGTTTGGTATCATGAACTAATATTGCTGCAATTACGCTCATGTGTCCTTGATCAATGTTCATCATTAGCTTAATTAAAAAAATTTCCTTTGTCACATTTCTGATTGATTCTTGTTTTTATTTTTCTATTTCTCCAAGAACAAGAAGTATTCATGGTGGCACATAATTTTACGAAAAAGTCTCATAATATCGTTCATGACTCTGTCATCCAGGTCAGAGATGGGCGACTCCTCAGGCAACCCTGTTGCCATGACTTCTGCGCTGAAGAGGCCTGCTGACTTCAGGCCTGTTTTAGACTTCTGATATGCAATTCGTATAAGGGGCTCCAGCGCCTCAACAGGGGTCAACAGCCCTCCCCTTGACTTGACCACAATGAGTGATGGTCTCGGGTCTTTCTTTTTATAGTGGCTGATGAGGCCCTCGATGACATCCAGGTCATCACTTCGATTAGAGCGAGCATACCGCTTTTCAACTTGTGGAGAATGGCTCCAGTTATGTACATAATGATCTCACTCTGATGTTCAGTCACAGTCTCAATGTTGGTGTCTTTGAATGCGGGAGCAAAGTTGGCTGGTCGAGTGATGATGTCGTCACAGAACTGGAGTGCTACTTGGAGGACAGCCGCATGTTCAACTCTCTGCACATGTCTTGAATTTTCTGAGATGTAAGGATGCAGCGCGCTTGTGCCCATGGGCAGGCTGAGGCTCTCGAAATGGTTTCCAGCTCCTCAATCAGGCTTTCAAAGTGATCCAAATGCTCTGTAAAAGAAATCAAATACCTTTTTAGCATGTCTTCAGTTAAATTTACAAGCATTCTAATTTAATTACAAGAAATGTATCCATCACAGGTTGGTATATAATTACTTAATTTACCCAAACATTTTGCGAAATCTTGGTCCAATGACGAAGAAATGTTGCTGTGCTGCGTTTTCATCGTCTCAAAGATTTCTTGAAATCAACCTCTTTCCAACCTCTTCCCAAAGATCGTCCTCAAAGGATGTTTCATAGCTTGTGAGGGCGAATGCATCGTCATCTTGGCTTTCAATGAAGTCAATTACACCATTCAGGTCCATTTTCGGTGGTTTAGAGTCAAATAATAGAGAACAGCTGGCCTTCAAATTTTTCTTTTCAGTGGAGTCAACGAGCGGAAAATAACAATAGCAGAAGACCGGAAGTTATTAACACTCGACCAGCCACTTTGCGTGCGTTGCGTAACTGTTCATGCTAGGGCCTATGAGAGCGGCGCGTCCATCTTAATAGAGAGTCTTTGGTTTAGCGCATCCGATTAGGCCTTTTCATTGTGTAATCGATTGCGTCATGTCGATCAAAGCAGCCGCAAAGTTCAAAGCGATCTTTTCTATGCGATTTTTGGTTGACAAAAGATTAAACAGCGTTTTCGAGGCTTTGATAATCTATTCGAGTAATTAAAGCTAGAGTAAAACAAGGCGTTAATGTAGTCGACGACAGAAAGCATTATAAGCCTCAGATGTTGAATAGACGGGAAACGTTAATGACCAGTCAAAATAACACTGAAAAATAAAATATTACGTGCAATATGTAAGAAGAACGGAACTGGACAAATTGTGACGCCGCACCGCGAAATGAGTCGCTTGTCACAACAACAAATTGTCAACTTATCGGTTTCATGTAGGCAAAGTTACAGCCATTATTCGATGATTAGACTAGTATCAGTGGAAGTGACGAACAGTCAGTAAATTTAAAGCTCAGAATAAAAGAGTAAATCCGAAAGTTGCCATGGCGACGCATCAGGAATCATATTTCATGTAATAGTATTTATAAATCAGCATTTGCGATAAGCGACACATTTCAGTGTGCGGCGTTACAATTATAAGCTTATAGGCGAAAAAATTCTCGAAAAAATATGAGATAGAGATTCATGATATTAAAATTCTAAATGGCGAAAATCAAATTTCCTCTCACAATATTTGTAAAATATGAGGTCATTGTTTGTCACCTTGATAGTAAATGAAGAGAGCTGCTACTTTGATGAAAGATCTAGACGTCGATGGTTGAATTTACGAAGGGGCTGAGTTATGGTAACTTTGGAAATGGCGATGTAATCGTGTAGACATTCGTTAGCTTTGAAAGTGAGAGCGAAACTAATGAGTGGAGAAGCCGGGGATTATTTTTATACATATATCACAGCGAGCGGAATTGGCGATGAATCGATGTCCTGTAGAAATCAACAGGTTTTACACACAAAGTATTGACGTCACATAATGAATATTCATTATTCAAATTACCTGCATATCAACAGGATCAACTTCCGTTTTCCGCTGATTCAAAATTTCAGTTTGTGCTCACATCGTCTGTACATCTTCGACTCTGATTTGGTTCTTCTACACTTCTTATATTTTTTTAATTACTAAGGTTCTTGCTGTTCACTCCATTTGGAAATCATCTATTCCTCTGAAATTCATGGATTCCTTCTTCGAAAAGGCTCTTATTCGGCGCGTGAGAGAAAGAATCTGGAAGGTGGGTGAATTTATTTCCTGTTTAAAGTTATTTTTATATAATTTTTATTTATTTTCTCATGATTTATATTTTTTTATTTGCTTTCTTAATTATTTATGGAGGAGGGACGGGGTGCCGAAGGATATGCACTACATATAATATTCCATAAAATATGTGATGAATGATCATGAACTAAAAAGAAAACTGAAGAATTACTATCAGCTTATTTATTTACTACTCAATAACTTGAAAATTAATGAATAATGACCCTAATTTTATAAATAACAAATGCTTAATCATAATGGA
>KB296072.1:2817-13848 GCA_000328365.1 Capitella teleta | reverse complement strand
ATGAGGTGCCGGTGGATGTCCTTGAACCTTTTGTCATAACCTAGGCTCAGCGGTACGTATAATACGCGGTACTTTTTCTCTTCTCTGGTGCTAATCGTGGGGTAATCACATTTTGCCAATTCAAAGATTTTCCTGAATGAATCGTAGCCATGGTTGAACACCACAGGAACCTTATTTGAGAGCCCAATTCCAATCAGAGATGCGATTTGAAACATTTGGTTCCCCAGCTGTCCACTTTTTTGAATAGTCAAAGTCATTCCCATCGAGTGCCGCAAATATGGCATCGGTCTCTCAACGGATGGAGCAACCCGGGTTGGAACCCAAAGCACTGCCACTATGACACGTAGTAGCAAGAAACACCACATATATCCAAAATAACGAGCAGCCATGTTGCATCCTCCAATAATCTATCATGCAATATTATTGAAGTTGTTCCTTAAAAGTCGATGTCTACAGGCAGTTGGGACACTTATTGTACACTTCTATTCCAACAGCAGTCACCACGTATATAAGTAAATATAATATAATAAAAAAGTTAATTGAACTTTTCTGAAGTTGCGCTTGTTCAAATAATGTTTTTGAATTTTATGAAACGCCCTAAACCTCTTGAACTTGAGTAAAGCGAAATTGTAATTAAGTGGGACATCAAAGGATTTGGGAATCGCCCAATCTCATAATTACCACACCTGACACTTGTACCACATGGAGAGATTAGTGCATGTTTGTCTTAACTAATGGTATCATTAGCAACGGCTAGCCGCTGATTAGACAGAATGCCTTCTGAATATTCTCATATACAGACAGAGATACAACTGTATAAAAAACTGGAAGTTACATGAAATGATCATGAATTCAGCGCTCAATTTCAGACGCTCGTAGAAAATTGTGCAATTTGGCAATTAAGAACGCTAACACCAGCCACAAACTCACGCAAACTATTATCCCGATATATTTTTCCACCTAATTAAATAATAAAATATACAAACCATATCCTCAATTTATAACTAAAGCTTTCTTGACCTGACCTAAATATGCAACTTTGCGATCCTTCATTATTTCAATTGCAAAATGTCGTTCAAAATGCTTCATTATTCTTGCTAAATTGTGAAATGAAGCCTTATGTTGGCAAATTATAGTTTGTTTTATTTAAATGGTTATATACTGACGTGTAAATGATATTTAATTATATTATAAACTAATATATTTTCCAGCATCTCTTACTCATTGACTGTGTGTTCTCGAAGCGTTATGATTACATGTTTGAGAATACGCGGAATCACACACAATCGTGACGAATTTTTATGCACGGTATGCGCCCTTAACATGTGCCTAACATAAAATATGCAAATGAGGCGAATGGTTGAGTGCGCTTGCACTTGTAAACATCTTGAAATGTCGGCATAAATTTGCCGAGTTTAGTAGGAAATAGTGGACGGAATCTAATTTTGAATAGTGTGGCGTTTCTAAAATGGAGGATTTGTTGAGTCATTGTTAGCAGCCCCTAGGCTATTTCATATCCCGAAATTTAACACACGAGTATTATGATCATGAGAAGTATATCACAAGGCATGTAGACATTGAAAAATAGCATTTTCTCTCCACTTGGCCCTTTACAAATACAAGCACATACTCTCTAAGGCAATCATATTCATTGAACAATTTAATTTCTTATGTTATACTATTGCGCAACATCCATAAGGGCTACCCCACAGAAGGTCAATCTCATCCATACCAGAGACACCGATTACATTAACATCTTCATTAGAACACAAACGATGTAAATCATCGTCGAACAACCAATTCAATGTTCTTGTACAAATACGAAATCGTTACCGTCCAGCTTTGTAAATAAGAGAGCCTGTCGGCTGCGTGGCCTCTACTGTTCCATGAGCATACGTTTAATGTACTACTCATGATGATTGTTGGTATTGTCGAGGTCCTTATTTGCAGCGCCGATCAGTTAAGAAGAAGTGATGTGGTTTTTTTTTTCCTGTGTTTTATTTAGCTTGCATGTTTCTTGTATATATTTTAAATACCATTATTTGTACATGTCAGAGTTTTGTAGTTCTTTTGTTTGTTTAGCATCCGGTAAGGCTCCAGGCGGAGCAGGTTCATCTCCTGATTGTGTATTAAAATGATTTTTGCTACAACTTGAGCTTCTGAGGACTTATATGTTTGTTCTTTTGTGTTCTAAACCCCCTTGTATTGATGAAATCATATTTTAAATTTCAGGCAGTTATCTCCATTGGTTCAGAAGTTATGATTATTTCAAAGTTGTAAAATTTCGAAGTCCATTTTCTCAAATTAAGGATTCCGCAACCGCTCCCAGGAAAATAGTCATATCTCTGGAAGTACTTGAGATAATTTGAAATTTTTTTCAGCATAATACTCAGTAAAGGGTCCTTTATGAGATGAGCTAGATAACTAGAACTTGAAAAAAATCGACTTTGGGATGATTTTGCTGGCATGGGTCACAATTATTTGTTTTTCCGAGCAATCTTCTTGCAGAGCAGTTGGTACCTCAGGTCATTCAATGATGTTCTGCTCTTTGCCCCGAACACGATGGCCATTGCAGACTCTCCTGCTTGTCGAACATCATTTATATTTGCCGTGTTGGATTCCGTGTAAAAAAAGTGGGCGATCCGGGCGATCTCCGCGTTGGCGGCAGCACAGCAGGCAGCCTCAGCCGGATTGACTTCTGCATTGGGGTCAGGCATCTCTCAGCAATTTTGGGGAGGACTTTTGTCGATTTTCTTGAAGTAGCGAAGCATCTTGTCAGGTTGTTAGAACATCCAAAGAAGTGAATGATGTTGATCAGATCCTTCTCTTTTATGCAATAACGAATCGCCGAGATCGCCTCGGAGATGAAAATCTATTGGACGCGGAGGTGACTCAGACTTCAATGTTGTTCTTTTGTGTTCTAAACCCCCTTGTATTGATGAAATCATATTTCAAATTTCAAGCAGTTATCTCCATTGGTTCAGAAGTTATGATTATTTCAAAGTTGTAAAATTTCGAAGTCCATTTTCTCAAATTAAGGATTCCGCAACCGCTCCCAGGAAAATAGTCATATCTCTGGAAGTACTTGAGATAATTTGAAATTTTTTTCAGCATAATACTCAGTAAAGGGTCCTTTATGAGATGAGCTAGATAACTAGAACTTGAAAAAAATCGACTTTGGGATGATTTTGCTGGCATGGGTCACAATTATTTGTTTTTCCGAGCAATCTTCTTGCAGAGCAGTTGGTACCTCAGGTCATTCAATGATGTTCTGCTCTTTGCCCCGAACACGATGGCCATTGCAGACTCTCCTGCTTGTCGAACATCATTTATATTTGCCGTGTTGGATTCCGTGTAAAAAAAGTGGGCGATCCGGGCGATCTCCGCGTTGGCGGCAGCACAGCAGGCAGCCTCAGCCGGATTGACTTCTGCATTGGGGTCAGGCATCTCTCAGCAATTTTGGGGAGGACTTTTGTCGATTTTCTTGAAGTAGCGAAGCATCTTGTCAGGTTGTTAGAACATCCAAAGAAGTGAATGATGTTGATCAGATCCTTCTCTTTTATGCAATAACGAATCGCCGAGATCGCCTCGGAGATGAAAATCTATTGGACGCGGAGGTGACTCAGACTTCAATGTTGTTCTTTTGTGTTCTAAACCCCCTTGTATTGATGAAATCATATTTCAAATTTCAAGCAGTTATCTCCATTGGTTCAGAAGTTATGATTATTTCAAAGTTGTAAAATTTCGAAGTCCATTTTCTCAAATTAAGGATTCCGCAACCGCTCCCAGGAAAATAGTCATATCTCTGGAAGTACTTGAGATAATTTGAAATTTTTTTCAGCATAATACTCAGTAAAGGGTCCTTTATGAGATGGGCTAGATAACTAGAAATTGAAAAAAATCGACTTTCCGATGATTTTGCTGGCATGGGTCACATATGTTCAGCCTTGTACACTTCCACCAACATCTGCAGCTTCAAAATTTCACTCAGACAGAGTTTATCTTCAAGTGCAACAGTGGAGGAAAAATGAAAGTCTCTCTCCTTGTGAATGGGGGTGGAAAATTGTTGATTCTGTCATGATACCAATCATGACTGATGTCCTTGCAGCTCCCGCTGTTCTCCTGTGTATGATCTGTTGTAGCTGCCAAGGAGATTGCAGCACTCTTCGATGTAGCTGGAATGCACCACTGCATGCTCTGAGTGCAGAGGAAATAGCTGCAGCAACAACGTCGCTCTTCACATCGATGATGACGATGATTATCTTTCAGACTCATGAATGCATAAATAATTGTTCTTTTTGTGTTTGCAATTAGATCATTTTATTGCAATATTACAATGTCTTGTATGCGGGTTTTTGTCTGATGACCACTATGTTGAAATAAGACTAAGAACTCAATTGACAATTATTTATTATTAGTAGTTCAATGTCACTATTGCTCATTAGTAGTCTATTACAGGCATGATTTCCACATATACTCCTCATCACATTCAATTTGAGGTATCACAATGCATACTCTGAGCTATTTGGTCAGTGCAAAATCGGATAATAATTAACTAAATACGCCTAATTAATTCATATGTCAACCAGAAACACTTGCAATTCTATATCACCATCATTTCCCAACTTAGCTCATCAAGACCTTTAATTTGAGGTATCGTACAACATGCTTTGGCGCACTTTTAGAGTTGACGCTTAAGTTAATTTATCGCTAATAATTAACTTATTTGGCACCCGGAAACCTTCAAAAGTACTGGACTTCACTCGCATTTAACAAGATCTTCAATTTGAGGTATAATAATGCATATTTTGGACTAGTTTCAAAATTGATTAATTTTGAGAACTAATTGGCTAATTACTCAAAACGCCTCCCTAAGATTCACTCTGATCCAACACATTGCACCAGGAATAATTTCTGTTGCAGTTTTGTCCGGTTCAAAATGTTCGTTTATTAGCCTATATGCTTAGTGTTGCTACTCACGTGCGTGAATGCGTAGCAAAGTAGCTCGCTACGCACGAGTTGCAAATCGGGGGTGGGGTGATTTGACAGGCTTCTCATTTTGATTAGCTCTGTCAACACATGGAAAGGGGTGAATAAAAACCCACAATCCTCCCCAAACACAAATAACGTATCACTGTGTAGAGCAGCGAATACTGATTTCACTGATGTAATTCCCAGGAATGAAACACAAAGATATCCGACGGAATTGAAGATATAATTCGGAGCGAAAAATACAGTGTACAAGCTTCAATCAGCCCAATCTTGAGTGAGTGAGTGATGGGGTTTTACGGCTCCACCCAACCCATTCGGGTGATACGGGCGCCAGAACAGAAGGCCCGAGATCGGGGTTTCCCTCTACTCTTATCGATAAATCCCAAGGGTTCTTTATCCTACATACCACCATAAACAGTAGTACACAGCGCCGGCCTTATTACGCAGTTAGGCAGCACTGCAGAGTCACAGAAGAATTACAATTATAACGGATTACAATTATAATTCACAATCATAACGCCCGTGGCCTGATCGGGTCTCGAACCCGGGACCTCGACCCCCACGGTCGGCACAGCCCAATCTTTGTCTGTTTTCAAATCTCAGCTTAAAACCTATCTTTTTTACCAAGTGTTATATGTTAACCCGCTGAATTCATTTTATCTTGTTCCCTTTCAAAGGATTTTACTGCTTTACACTTTTTCCTTTGAACACGAGCGTTTTATAGCACTATTGTTGTGGATTTTACGCGTGGATTTTTTTCATTATCATTAATTATTATATATTATTTTCTTATTACTTCACATTTCCTGTTCACGTCTTTGACTGATTTCCTGTTTTTTATTAGTTTTTTGTTATATGTCGAAAGCAGTCGCTCATTGAATTCGGTGGTCATTCGTCAAATGTTTCTATAGCTAGGTACGGCACTTAAAACCAGTCGCTCAATGGGAATTGAACGTGGCAGACTTAAACATTGAGAGAATCCTGGCTTTTTGGCCATTCTATACATTCACCTTATGTGTCCATTATTTGAACCGCTTATATACGTGGTGACTGCTGTCGGAATAGAAGTGTACAATAAGTGTCCCAACTGCCTGTAGACATCGACACTTAAGGAACAACTTCAATAATATTGCATGATAGATTATTGGAGGATGCAACATGGCTGCTCGTTATTTTGGATATATGTGGTGTTTCTTACTACTACTTGTCATAGTGGCAGTGCTTTGGGTTCCAACCCGGGTTGCTCCATCCGTTGAGAGACCGATGCCATATTTGCGGCACTCGGTGGGAATGACTTTGACTATTCAAAAAAGTGGACAGCTGGGGAACCAAATGTTTCAAATCGCTTCTCTGATTGGAATTGGGCTCTCAAATAAGGTTCCTGTGGTGTTCAACCATGGCTACGATTCATTCAGGAAAATCTTTGAATTGGCAAAATGTGATTACCCCACGATTAGCACCAGAGAAGAGAAAAAGTACCGCGTATTATACGTACCGCTGAACATAGGTTATGACAAAAGGTTCAAGGACATCCACCGGCACCTTCATTCTCCAAGAACTAAAATCCGGGGCTACGTGCAGTCCTTCAGGTATTTTGAGAATAGCGAAGACCTCATGAAAAGTTGCTTCCAGTTTAAACCGGAAATCAGACAAACGGTTTCGAGATTCCTCATCGCCAGCGTCCCAAAGCACCGCGTGACTGTTGGCATTCATATTCGCAGGGGCGATTTCTTGAGACCCGGAGCCCAAAAAAGAGGTCTGAGTGTTGCCAAAGCGTCCTTCTTCCACAAAGCAATGGATTTAATGCTGAATAGATATCCAAATGCCTTCTTCATTGTAGCTAGCGACGATCTGAAATGGGCCAAACAAAACTTGGGCAGTCGAGCTGTGATGACACCTTTTACAAGTGCCCAACATGATTTAGCACTTCTGGCGAGTTGTCAACATAGCATCATCTCAACTGGATCGTTTAGTTGGTGGGCTGGCTGGCTATCCAACGGGACAACAATATATTACAAGAATTATCCTAGGAATGGATCCAGTTTGTTTGCAGGCGCCAAACTATCTGATTACTACTACAAGCATTGGATACCACTCAGCGATTAACAACAGGTTAGATTATGAGACACGGTAGTGGACTTCGACATTGCTTATTGCGCTTTTTAAACTGAAACTTTCAATTTAGAATAGTTTACTTGTGATCCCAATTGATCATCATTAAATTTCAACTATTTTGGTTGTGTGTGTGGTTCAATATACCAAAACAACAAGACATTATTTGTCAAGGTATTACTCACATATTACACCCTGGTTTGGGGAGTGTTACCAAGTTGAATAAATATATCTTGAATCGAATATATTCCATCTTCAATCAAAGAAGCTGCACATTCGAACGGTAAAATTTAAATGGTTTCAACAGCCGACATTACTTTGTACGATTTCTTATGTGACTTGCCTAAATTTCCTCGTGGATCACATACTAATGTAACTAGTAGCGGCCCTATTCAAGACTTGAATCTTTTGAGAAATTTAAACGTTCATGTTGCCGAATTAAACCCATATAATAAAACATGAGTGGTAAATTAAGTACACCCAGATAGCATTCAAGTGTCAGATATATGCCATTTACCCGACATCATTGCCACACAAGTATCACTTCTTGCCACTGTTGTTCTTCTTTCACTTTTGTGACGAGAATTAAATACATAAGAAATGTCTGTGCTACGTGGGTGAAACTTCTTGGGCAGGAAAAGAATTAAAATTATCGCGTGCCACAATCATGCACTTTTTCATTCACATATCGGGCGGCTTTGCATTCAACAATTTAAGCCGCCGACCAAATGCTAATAGTGTGTGTTTGTTCCAGCCCAGCCACATAGTCACTGGCAATTAAAGGCCAAAATTTATGCATGAAACATGCATATTCATGATCACGAATTTGAATGTTACATCATTCTGTTTTTAGCGCCCGTTGGGAGCAGACGTGCATATTTCCACGCATTTCAAGTTTCAACCTCTTGCATCTTCAACGATTTTTCAGCTGCCTTCATCACTTTTTAATGGTGAGCTATTCTTTATACGATTGCATCATTCAGCATGTATACACATGTATATCACATACATGTGGTGTGGTACTAATGCAAGTAGCATCATTTGTGAAATACGATTAATTTGTTTCACACATTCGCAACAATTGTTTGAATTATGCTTTGTTCGCATTTTCACAGTTGAGATTATAATTTTCCTTCTGTTCGAATTTCATCATCTTTATCCATCCATTTTTCTTGATTATTATAATTGTATGTAATTATTGGGTACTTAAAATATATTACGGTCATTACCCAGTTGTCATATAAGAAGATCGGTAATTATCGGACGATAACTAGCTCTGTTACTTGGATCCTGCATCCGGAATGATCTCAATCAATTGTCAACTAATATCGTTAATTTTAATGTTTTCCTTAATTTGAATACGCCCAGTAGGAAGTTAAGAGCCCACGAGGCAGCACGACGCGGTCGGCGCCTGTCGCTGATAGCGCGCGCAATTGTCGATTGCGTAATTATTCTGCATTACCCCGTAATTACTCTATCTTGCGCCGATTCACGAACCGGCAAGCTTTAAATGTTCTTTTATCTGATTTCGTAATCCCTCTGATGTCCAAATTAATTAGCTGTCACACAATTCGTAGTTCCTAAGAAAGTTGAGAGGCGTAATAAAGTAGGTTTAATCACCTGAACAGCAAACAGACGGCGACGGGATACTTAAAAGTTGAATACACAGCGCACATAGCACTTGGCTGAGTCGCCTTCTTTCGTGTGTGCGTATGCACGCTTTCATGTACGGATGTACATGCATGATGCACGCACGCTATTGTGTATAGGCATGCATGTGCATGCACATGTATATGCTTCGATGTGCGATCTATGACCGACTCACATGCATCATACTATATTAAGCTATTTATAATATTCATTTACAGGGAAGATTGGGCGATAATGCCGTGCGTGAAATTGAAAAGTTGAGGTGCGCTCGCTGTTATGACTTCAAAGAGATATACTGCGTAAATTATGAGTTTGCTTATCAGTTATCAGTCGTATTCGATTCATTCTTACACTTTCATAATCAGCTTTGCACGATTATACCAACGCCTAAATTGAGGGGGAGGGTGTTCTGTTCGTTATGGTTGTTCTATTCGTTATGTTGTTCGTTATCAATTGCCTAATGTTCAGGATGTTCAGGTGCCATATTGCTGCAGCTCGATATACTACATATTCCATTGTAATTGCTCCAGTGGTAATGTAAGAAATCTCGTCTTGATATAGCTCTTCTTATTGGATCCTGAATCTTCGCCGAATTGAGATTGTTGATTATTCAATTATTAGATAATCCATTTGCTTTAATGCTGTACTCTGCGTTCAATTGTGTTGTGCTTTAATACTGCTGAATTACTGATATATGTTCTTCTCTTCTGTGCTGGACTGTCTGTGGGTCTGGGCTGTGGGTGATCGAACACAAACAAGACTGTGTGCAACAGCCTGCTGGAGCTGATGACCGTGTCAGCACATGTAATCAGGGTTCAACTCTCGGGGGTTCAACAACAGCATGCAGTAAATATATGGAATTATTTTCAATATATTTGAAACTGCTATGTTTCCCTTTTTTTTCGTATAAATTAATATTTGTGTATGGATATTTTAAGCCGGTTTTTAGTACTTCCTAGCTATTGTAATCATTATGATTCCGTTTATCTTCCAGTCGCTATCTGCCAAAAAAGTCAATTTATCCTCAACCAGTTTTGATGAAGTGGGACATTGCAGTCGGAGTAGCAGCGTTCTACGAAGCCCATAGACTCACGAGGTTCCACAAGCGAGGACCTTTTGACATGGCACATGTTATTGTTTAATTATACTCATACTTTTTCGTTCATTTTATTTCCTTTCATCTGTTGTAAATAACAATAAAATAGTATGAAAATTAACATTTTTTTATTTTATAATATTTTTTAACACATTCACCGCCAAACACGGAGATTTCCGTGCTTGCGTGCCCAACGCTTCTCCGCCAAACACGGAGATTTCCGTGTTTTGCACTTTTTGCTATATACGGGTGCTATAACCTCTTGCGCATCATCTCTGAAAATATCTAAGAGTTTGACCGTGTGCATCTATGATTATATCATGATTTTACGGATATATGTTCCTAAACCAATCAATAATCCTTGTACTTCTGAAGTTTATAGAGCAGTTACCGATTGATTTGTGATAGACCGCTGCCGAAAGTATGCAGCGAAGCGATCACGACTCGAGGTGAAGCAGTAAAGCGAATAGTTTTCACAGCAATTGGGCAATGCGGGTGTTCAGCTTGAATGCTGGTGTACTGGTAAATGTATAATTATGTGATGAGTTATGGAAAAAATAAGAAGATATGTATGTACGATGTATTTACCTCGTATACATGTATATGTCCTATACTAGTATATTCATCCTCCCCTCAATCAAGGCTTGCGTCAAATTTTTTCGGCCGTGTGTAAATATACATGAAATGTATGGACAAAAATAAGCATATATACACGTATACACTACCAGCATTGTTTCTACAACTCACAGATCTCTTGCCAATGAATAAAATTTTGAATGCATATCCAGCAATGAAGGACCACAAGTTCCGATATAATATATCGCATAATTATAATATATAATATATATAGTGTAATTATAATATATCACTATATGTCAGATTCCTTCGATATAAAAACGAGGAACGCAGCGAATTTGAGATCAAAATAATTCTTTCTCATGAGGTGTTTCTTGAAAGCCAGACAATTAGTGAGGAAGGGTGACCGGCGCCTGTTTCTATTGTTTGTCGTCGATATAACTGTAAACATAAGGGTTTCCCGAATATGAATTTCTTTGAAGTTTTCTTTGAAGTTTTCAAGATATGCCGCCCACGCTGGCTTGGCGGCCTTCTTCGCTTTCCAACAGCGACCAGTGTCTGGCGAGATGCGTGATATGGGAGCAACATGGGGTCGCAAGTCGGGA
>KB296063.1:2643-13325 GCA_000328365.1 Capitella teleta | reverse complement strand
TTATTTATATGTATAACCGGTTTGGTGGTTTGACACTCAGTGAGAGTGACTCACTGACTGACTCCCAGCAAACACGGAACGTTAGGCAAATGTGGGAGACACGTGTAGGTAACCTTCCCTAACGTTACAAAATAACGTTATCTAACGTTACTCAGGATGGGGACAATAACGTTATCTAACGTTACCATGGTAACGTTAGGTAACATTATCTATTATTATTTAACGTTACAAAAGATTTACCAAAAATAACTTAACCTAACCTAACCTAACCAAAAATAACCTGCATAGTGACATGATATACACGCACCTCATGTTGTTTTAACAAATCTTTAACCTTTATTTAAGCTACTGCATAACGTCTAATCTCATATTAAGTTACCAAACTTCATCAACCATTAGCTGCATATGTACAATTACTGGCACGTGTGTATCACCTTTGCCTAACGTTAAATAACCAAAAATTTACACCTAACCTAACCAAAAATAACTTGCATAGTAACATATACATGCACCTCATATCAAACAAACAATATAAGAATGAAATCAAGTTCCATCAAGTTTATTTAAGCCATATGAAAACATTTTAATTTACTGGACATGATATTTTATCGTCTTCAGTCCTCCTCATCTTCTGACATCACAGGGGCAGGGCGGTGGAAGGAAGCATTTTCCTCCAAAAATCCTGAAAGACAAAACAAGTAGTCCCTAAATGACCAGATCATTAACAGAGTTCAGGAGACTCACTCTTCGCTTTCTTGGCTGAATGTGCTGAGGGCACCTGCCTGTCCACCTTGAGCTCTTGGGGCAAAGATCCAGACTCTGTAAAACATTCACAAAATTAACAGAACCAGGTTAGAGGCATGAAGACTCACTAATTGTTTGCACAGGAGGTATCGGCAGGTCAGCCTCAGCCTCCTCCTCCTCAATTGAAAAGAAACAATTGAGTTAAAGCAAAAGCCTCTTTCCATGTTCTTGTTCGGATTCGAACAATGAGAGTTGCTGTGCCTTATTGCAAAGGCGACCGGCCCGTGCTTCAAGTTGCCTGTCGTACAAGAAAAGAATGGACACAAAAAGAATTAAAGTTTAGCGTTGAAACATGAAATCTAGGCTGTCGTACTTGTCCTGGTCCGTTGAAATTCCCTTGTTGACAGGAGGGACCAGTCATCTCCTGGGTCGGCCTGCGTTCTGATTCCCTTCTTGACTTCACTGGCTCTTGGTCAGTAGCAAAACGACTTCTCGAAGAAAAATATATAAATAAAAAAATTGTAATAAATTTCATTTTTGTATTGCGTAAAATAAAAAAAAGTGCTCTAAAATGCCAACATGTCAAATGTTGTATCCACAACGTGTAGTAAATGAAAATAAAATGGAATAATAAATAAAACATAGTAAATTGAATGCTTTAAGAACAGACTCTAAAAGTTTTTCTCGTCGTTTGTTCTGCTTCTGAACATCACTTATCTGAGCGACTAATTAAATTGAAAGTATGCCAGCCATGCAAACATAAAAGGAATCGACACAGCGACGATACCCGCATTTCATCCCTTTGTTTAATTAACTTTTTAAATGTTGAATAAGCAGAGGGGCGCCCTTTGATGTGTAATTGACTTGACTTGAAAGAAATCGCCGACAATTGATGTTTCGTGTCTTATGTTTGTTTACACTATGACATTTTAAATGGCGGATTTTGAAATTAATAATGATACAGAGTAGATTTGTTTTTGAGAATCGTGGTCGGAGGTGGATTACATGACACAATTAACATTACAAAGCATTCGTCCCTGGGATGACGACTGTGAACTATCACAACTAAACTTATGTTTAGCGCATCCGATTAGGCCTTTTCATTGTGTAATCAATTGCGTCATGTCGATCAAAGCAGCCGCCAAGTTCAAAGCGATCTTTTCTATGCAATTTTTGGTTGACAAAAGATTAAACAGTGTTTTCGAGGCTTTGAGAATTTATCCGAGTAAAGCTAGAGTAAAACAATTAAGGCATCTTTAATGTAGTCCATGACAGAAAGCATTTGCCTCAGATGTTGAATAGACGGGAAACGTTAATGACCGATCAAAATAACACTGATAAACTATTACGTGCATTATATAAGAAGAACGGAACTGGACAAATTGTGACGCCACACAGCGAAATGAGTCGCTTGTCACAACAACAAATTGTCAACTTATCGGTTTCATGTAGGCAAAGTTACAGCCATTAGTCCATGATTAGACTAGTATCAGCGGGAGTGACGAACAGTCAGTAAACTTAAGCCGAGAATAAAAGAGTAAATCTGAAAGATGCTCCGTTGCCATGGCGACGCATCAGGAATCATATTTCATGTAATAGTATATATATATCAGCATTTGCAATAAGCGACACATTTCAGTGTGCGGCGTCACAATTATAAGCTTATAGGCGAAAAAATTCTCAAAAAAATATGAGATAGAGATTCATGATATTAAAATTGTAAATGGTGAAATTAAAATTTCCTCTCACAATATTTGTAAAATATGAGGTCATTGTTTCTCACCTTGATAGTAAATGAAGAGAGCTGCTGCTTTGATGAAAGATCTAGACGTCGATGGTTGAATTTACAAAGAGGCTGGGGTGTGGTAACGTTGGAAATGGCGATGTAATCGTGTAGACATTCGTTAGCTTTGAAAGCGAGAGGGAAACTAATGAGTGGAGAAGCCGGGGATTATTTTATATATCGTCATTACGACCGTTAATAGCCTTCTCGACAAATCCCTGCTTCAGCTTGACTTCGCCCCTAAGTATGCTAAGCGCGTGCTCGAGCGTGCAAGCAAGCTTGAAGCAGGAGCGCACCCTCGAGTAGGGAGGCAGAGTATAGCTCCAAGCCCTTTAATTTTCTGCTTGTGCTGAAAAATTTTGCCTTTAACGTTTCCTCCATGTATTTACACTTAACGCTGAGAGTGCGATAGCTCCTGCCTGCTGGTCCATGCGGGCCACATCACGTCAGGCTCACGTCGCCTGCAGGTGACCATGAGAGCGCGGAGATCAAGTATACGAGCCACGTTAGCCTAACGTTACCTGCAGGTGACCAAAATTTACACCTGTTGGTAACGTTAGGGGAATGTTCTGTGTTTGCTGGGTGCTGAGTGATTGACTAGTCAGTCAGTGTGAGTGAGTCACCATCATGATGACATCAGTCTCAGATGACCAGTGACTAGTGAGCTCTGGTGAGTGAGTGGCACTTTTCATAATCATAATTGTAATTGATTGAATATTTCAATCAATGATTATTTATCCAACGCAACATAAATTTTTTTAAACATGACCACCATCAGATCATCATTATCAACGTTCAATGCTCCTTTTAAAATTATTCTCTATATAATTTTCACGCATTGGATGATTGACATTTGGTGAGAACAAATTCAAGCTCTATTTTGAGTGTTGTGCAGTCTGATCCTATTAATTTGACCTGATGTAAGCCGACCTTAACTCCCTGAGATGGATCATTCGTAATCGTGCTATGAAATCCAACTTTTCTGTTGATTCAGGTTCCACCATGATTGTCTGTAATGAATCTACATTGTACCATGTGGAATCCAACCGTCATAATAGCATAGTGTAAGCTCGATGATACCAATAACTTTTTTTCTCAGGTGAAATCAATTAAAGATGGCTGCCCAAGAAGCCCTGCAGGATCATTTGATCAAAGCGACCAAAATCATTGAACAGCAGGTCGATGCAGAAATCAACCGAATCGACAACATGGAGGAGGATGACTTTGAAGTCCTGCGCCGCAAACGCATGCAAGCGATGAAGAAGCTGCAGGACCAGAAACAGGAGTGGCTGGCCAAGGGCCACGGACGCTACGAGGAAATCGCAGACGAGAAGGAATTCTTTGACGTCTGCAAAAAGAGCAGAAGTGTCGTCTGCCATTTCTACCGTGAATCCACATTCCGGTGTCAGATCATTGACAAGCATCTCTCAATCCTCGCCCCGAAACACATCGAAACCAAATTTGTCAAGATTAACGTAGAAAAATGTAAATTCCTTGTTGAGAGACTGAGAATTGTCGTCCTACCTACCGTGTGTATCGCCAAGGAGGGGAAAACCACAGATTATATTGTTGGTTTTGATGACCTCGGTGGCTCAGATGAATTCCCGACTGAGATGCTGGAGTGGCGGCTCGGAACCACTGGGGTCATCAGCTACAGTGGCGACCTGGCGACCCCTCCGGTCTTTGGCAAGAAAAAAGACGTGTTTAAGCAGAACAAGAAAACTATCCGAGGAAGAAATAATGACGACAGCACTGATGACGATTATTAATCAGCTATGAATTTTATAATTTTTTCCTGAAATTCTAAATTTAATTGCCAAAGAGACTGTGTTTTATTTCTTCTGGATTTTATTCTGAATAGTGCGTCATCTTAGCCGGACTTCATTCCTCAAATCTCATTATTTGCTTTTTTGTCTTGATTCCTCAAGATTTCCTTTTTTGTCTACTCAAAGCAAATAATTAAATTTTTTGTTTGATTAATTATCTTTCTTTATTCTCATCTTTCATCTTTGAAAATTATTATCAAGACAAAAAATAATTAGTCTGATAAGGTATATTTTTTTATTCCCCACGCAAGTGACAAGAAACAACAAGAAGATAAAGATATTTAAGACAATTTTCGAAATCCCAATTTTCATGTTATAAAGTTCAACTATGTTTAGTCTTATATCCAGGCACCGTACATGAAGAGCTAAAATAATCTAAAATGCCATTTCGATGCTTTCTCCATGTCCGAAAATCAACAGAGTAAGTACCACACATTCATTTTGAACAATTACTAATACATTGTACACAACATATTGATAAATAACACGGTTATCTAACATGACTGCACAACCCATAGAATGATGTAATTTTGCACTAGATAAACATTTTGACACTCAACTGTAGAATTGGTTAGAATCAATAACTGTCTTTTTCTGTAAATACAAAAATATATATGACTTATTGAAACATTTGATTGATATGATGGTATATGAAATTTACTGTTTTTGAGATATGCAAACTTCATGAACATGAACTTCAACAAATGAATCAGAAGCAAGTGTCTTAATTCACACAAGAATCTCAATCTATTTTGAACATCCTACAACACATATACATGTAATAACATATCCAGAATTTTCTCCACTCTGACCAGCATTATGCAATGATATGCAGAAGGTTGAATGAACAGAATAACAGAAAGAGAAGCACATGGTAGTAATAGGAGAATTATTTATATTGTGACATCACTTCGGAGATCAGAAATTATATTGTATTCCCCGTAAAACTCAATAATTTTTACGCATTAAAAACACAAAGAAAATAAGATTACATTATTATATATTATTACAATCAATCAAGAAGATAATTGAAGCAGCCGACCAGTCCAGGGTTCAAATCAAATCCAGGAATCAACAAACTTGCATAAAATGATATATGCAGTTGTACTCAAAATAAACATTCCACTTTTTATGATTGAATTTTCATGTTACTTGCTTCTCCACCTAGCTGATTCATGGATTTAGACCATTTTCACGATTGAGCTGGACTAAGTATCAGTTCACACCATGTCATGTATTTTTCATGCTAGTCAGAGACCATAGACGCGAAATAATGGAACAAAAATGACGATCATGAAGAAGACCTACAATGAATTCACGTGTTGCTAATTGCGAGAAGAAAAAATTGAATTAGCCTCTTTCTCTTTGGCCATGGGCACTGGGAAATTTCGGACAACCAAGTATTTTTTCAATGCGAATATAAATATTACAAATTTCACGCAATTTTGGTGTCAGAAAACTCACTTATGAGTAGAACTAGAAATACCTCACAATATTGTGATATACAGAGAAATCTCAATTGAAAATAATTTTTTTTTCTCTATAATTCCACCCACATCAAAGTTTAGCTCAAACAGAGTGAGATTCTTTTGATATGAGGACAATAACAACAAATAAACCAACAATTATACACTGACTAGATAGTGAAATTAATGCACCTCAAAGAAAACTCCTGAATTTTTAACTGCATGTATTCCAGAGTGAACAAAGAAATGCCTCAAAAATCCTTCTTCAAGTTTAAATAATTCAAACAAAATAAATAATATAATTAATCTAATCATCTGTAGGGAGGAAATCTGGATTCAGATATTCACACAGCGACAGTTCATCATTGACGAACAACACCTTGCTGGCTGTGACCTCGTGAAGCCTGCAAAATTATAAACGTTGAACAATTTTCAGTTAGCAGTCAAGGATGGACTGACCATGGTTTGATGACCGTCCAGCATCCATGGAACACGCGAGGAGCATTGATAATGAGGCAGACACCTAGTCGTTCAGGGTAATGCTTGGAGAGCAGCCAGATGAGGTTCTTGACAAATTGATAGTCCATGTTGGCCATAGTGAAATCGCGCATGTCAAATACAATGCACAGATTATCAATGACTGATTCATCACATCGCTTCACTGAGGTTTCCTGAGAAAATTGAAATATTTGTCAGGTGACTGGAAAATTAAAATGCCATCGAATCAAATACTGCCAGCAATCAATATTAAATTTCATTCTAAAAAGAGTGGGAGAAAATGTTTATGAAAGTGGAAATTATATTCAAGAAATGCATGCATACTTCAAAGAATAATACATTCATTTACTTACCAACATATGAACTATGAACTTGGTCAATACTTCAATGTCTCTCTCATTTGCATTGTGACGCTTGGCAGAAATGTACAATATAGGTCTGCAATACAACAAGTTATACCCCAACCACTCACAACTCCCTTACACAAACCTTCCTTTAAAGTCCCGTTGCCGTAGCAACAAAGCTTTCCTTGAGCCAATCTCCTGCATGACTTGTTCGTTTTGAGACAAGGTTTCCACGCCATACTCACGACGCCACTTCTGCGTCTTCAGTAGTGCTGAAAACGCAGATTCAGAAGACTCAAACGCCTTCAACAGGCGCTTTAAGCATGCCTCTGAGTACACCTTGGATTAATTAGTGAATCAATTAATTAATTTAAAACTCTGAATACGCACCTGAGTAGGATCTGCATTTGAGAGAATCTGAAAACAGGATCAGATCATTAGAATCAAACTAGAAAATCTTTTCAGTGAGCCACAACTTTGTCCTTCTACATTTCCTTCACACTTTATGAATAAAGCTTAGTAAAAAGAATATAGAAACATCAGATTCTAGCGGTTCTACACGGGCAGTAATCCTCGTGACTAAAATTAGAGAGCGCAACATAAATGCAATAAGCTGCAGGCAAAATAAAGCGCTGAGAATTAGGGAGAAGAGGATTCACAGAAGATGAGCTCACTTTCCTTGATGCCTGCGCCATAAATAGCACTGCTTTGTGCAAAGACAGAAGTCATACTTAGTGCCCCTCGAACAATGCTTCAATAGATCAATGCACAGGAAATTGTAATGTGTTGACAATTGTACATGCATGTAGAATTGTCTACTTCCGTAGTTTAGAATACGATCTCAAATTAAGGAGGAAAAATTGTCAAATTATGGCTTCATTTTAATGATAGGTGAATGTAAGAATGATTTGCATAACAGAGTGCATAATTAAAGATATATCAATTGCTAGATGACAACATATGGTATTGCAATTGATTTAATTCTCAAAATAGCCACATCAATTGCCAACTACCACAAGGTCATTCAAGGTCATTCACCCCCTCTGAACCAATCAATAGAGCTCAGCCGAAAGCACTTCCTCAATCCAGAAACACTTGACTTCGATTTGCTAGAAAAGTCAACAAGAGACTATTAGTTCAATGGAGAAATTATCAATAGTTACAATTTGCCAGCACAAGATATCTATGCAAATGTAGAATTGACCACCTGTGGTGGCCCACACTGTGTACAATGTACACCCATGTAAAACCGTCATTATATGGAGTTTGTATCATACATTAGACACAACAGGAGGTTTGAAGATGCGCAATTATTGACACAGACTGCTGAAATGGGGCATGATCTCATGAATAAGATATATACAATCTTTAAATAAATGGACAAGAAAGACTATCGAGTAACAACAACCCCCAAAAGGGTAAGCCTAATCATCACAGTGCTCCAGAGTGGTCACTTGAGCATATAGGAACATTACATAACTACCCTAAAGCTTATTGATATGCATCGTGCAAGGGCAGATTAATGTGGCTTACGTCATAATATGCAGGCAGAGACCTCAAAGACAGAAGCATGCACCAACCTGGCATTTCTCTTGGAGATCCAGAAACTCCACATCCGAGCCTCCAAGAGACAGCTCCTCACCGTTCGTTGCCATGGTTACAAATAATTCAAAGTTCTGTATCCATGACACTTATAAACATCTGCAACAGAGAAAGCAATCAGATGAAACAGCAGGGGAAGCGGAAAAGCTAACTGCAGCTGCGGATATCACATGGGGAAGTTGACTGAATGGGATTACGGAAATGCATGCGGTGTGGGGCTACAGCGCAAAGGCTGTTATTGTGGATTGTATTGATAGTATTGATACAATGACCAGGGTAATAATGACCTTGATCAGCCGTGCTGAAACACAGGCTTAAATAAGCAGCACAATGGATGTCCCCAATAAATAATTAGCAACAGTCAAAAACATTTTTATTTTGGTTATTTACAATCCGACCCTTTTGTGATTTGACCAGAAACGTCTGGGTAATGGATATTATGACCTTACTCCAATTAGAGCAGAAAAAAAAAACACTTATACAAAATCTGTTTACTATTATCTACATGTACCAGTATCTATTTATTAGTATCTAAAAACTATCTTTTAAAATGAAATGCTGGATCTGTGTTATGAAATGTAATAATATTACATTTCATAACACAGATCCAGCATTTCATTTTAATATTATTCAACTATTCTGAGTATCTATTTATATATTATATAAATAGATACTCAGAATATTTGAATAAATTATAGTATAGGCCATAAAATGAAATTAAAAATTGAAAAGTAACCAGCCGATTACCAGAATAATTGTATATTCTATGCATAGATATGGAGACTATATAGATATAGGAAGTAGAATATTGAATCTATGCACAAAATATATTTTGAAAAGAAGTCTTGCGATGAAATTATTTATATCACCATATAAGTGACTCATTTGATAGTTTACCCATTAAAAATATTCCAGATAATTTGGATATTCACAATGATTGAATGGGAGCCTGCGAGTTGTGTGTCATGTGATGCAATTAACACTGGTTATAATGAAGTGAACAGGTGTTTTGAAAGGCTGGCTGCAACACTTTATGACAAAATGGTTAAACATTTAAATTATGGATTTATTTGAATAGAACATCAAATGTGCATAGAATTGTGTCCATTTAATATTGAGATTTATATATAACTGGGCACGTATATTGGACAATATATAATTGGTTATATAATTGGACACGTCCTTGAAGGCCTCTATATAAGCTCCTTAATTGTATTCAGTAGCCTGCATTAGACCCCGAAGCCAGCCGGGAAAAGCCGACTAGCCAGCCGAAAAATATCTGAGCCGCTGCCGCCTCTGGAATTTTACTGATCCGCTGAAAAACTGTTGGCTCAGTCGCCGCCAAAAATCCATCAATTAGCCGCATTTCTTTTGAGAGATTTGGTAGGAAATAACATCATGATTTACAGAATTTCACAAATTATAATAACTGTGAATGCATGCTGTCTTTTTTAACCAAGCAGCAAAGGTAGGCCTATGATTGTGACTTCAGAGGGTGGAAATGCAGCATAATTTATTATATGATTTTGAAACAAAGGTTCTAAAAAAAAAAGATAATGCATAAATATGCAGTATTCTGCACAATTCATTTGGTTGAACTCAGCGAGCTCCCTAATTATTTATAAAATGCATACAGCAAGACGTATTTTAGCACACAAAAATACATGAATCAATGAATATAAGGAATGTATATGTACATGTATTAGCACTGTGCAGCCAATCTGAGCCAGCCGGAAAAAAAATACAGTTTAGTCAGCCACAAAAAGGTCGACTGACCAACTAGCCACCCGAAAAAGGCCTCAGCCAGCCACAAATTATTCGGCTGGCTGGCTTCGGAGTCTAGTAATTAACCTGCATGGTTACTAGAAATTCTAAGCAAACCAGATTGTGGAGATGTCTTACTCACTATTAACTATAAATTAATAAATATTAAATACAACAATTTACTAACCAACCTAATATATATAGTATATATTAATAGACCTTCATCAACTTCAAGGCAAACACTTAATTTAATTACACTTGTTAATCTGAATTACCTAATTGGCTCGCAGCCGAACAAACCACCCCCTCACCTGCTCACTAGACCTAGGCGACTAGGCCTATCGTACGTGAATGTACTGCTGGCTAGCACATGCATGATAATTTTATATCAGATATCTATTTATCATTCATTGTATCCATGGTATTAGCACAGATTCTCGGGCGAGGTCTGTATACCTAAGACCCATTGGGCTCGCTGTAGTATGTCAGCTACCATGGTATCATGTATTGTATGGCTTCCATCATTCAGCGTCGATATACACTTGTCAGCTTGCCATAATTGAGGCGCACTTATGTATACCTCGATAAAACTGAGTATGAATAGTTTAAACCCTGAATTGATTCAGAAAATACGACAAATAAGCAATAGCAATTG
>KB296055.1:323000-342456 GCA_000328365.1 Capitella teleta | reverse complement strand
CTCTCGTTGGTGTGTGTATGGTAGCAGCCAGCGTCTTATTAGCAATATCAGGAATTGTAAATAAACGGAGGGCACAAATGTCTCCTGAAATTGATTAAAATTTGTACGATCTCGTTCAATGAGTTGTGCAAATGAGTTACGCATTATCTTGTTGTCATAGCGACATAAATGTTTCATTCATACTCGGACGCTATTTGTATGTTTGCCTTTTTAGCTTCTTAATTTGTTCTTCATGGGAAGCAGAAAATGATCTATTCATGAGCCAAATCCTCTCCATTGGGTCATTACAACAAAACACCTGGATATCCGACGTGATGCAGCGGACAGAATGCCACACTTTCTCGTTTTGCACGAGAAGACGTGCGCAATGTTATAACAAGATCAACAATCCGTTATTTCTAAAAGACCCTCCCTGACTTATATTTTTACAAGTAGGTAGCAAGCAGTGTCTTGCATGCATCATTACTCAGGAAATGAAAACAGACGGAGAATTAGAAAGAGATTTCATCAGAAATGGAATCAAATGTTTTTGCACGATTGTTGGTAGTAATTTCTGTCTTATATCAGCACAAGTGACTGATTAGCAACCGAGACAGTGGCAAGATTTGATAAACCATGCAGGGGTTCATTTGGATTTTAGATGAAACTGCCGACTGTCTATTTCGGTATTTCTAATTGATTTTCTTTTGTCGCCATCTGCCCCTCTCCTACAATTATACCGCTGCTAGGCATGGCAGGTAGGTTGAGATATATATTATGAGCGCACGCACTTATACATTTTGCCCGGTTGCATCATTTTACTATGTGCATGCAATTGCATGTGCTGTGAGACGGGCTTTTACGGTTGCATACAATGAGACATTTTTACAGTTGATAAAAGCCGAGCTGATCTGCATGGCAACCATGTCCATGGCAACCATGCCGATGAGCTCAAAAATTAATATACATGTATATGATTTTGTAGCTTGAATGACGTCGGAATATTCTCATAATACGGAGGACGCTACGCCATGTAGAAAACTGGTGAATTCTGGCAAATTTTTTGGCTAACTTTCACGATATACAATGTTCATGTAATTACACAATACATATACATGTGTATAATTATTTATAACTGTGCGTTCAACAGTAGTAAGCTTATAGCATGTAAACAGGACCAGACCGCAAAAGGGTCCACCACACCTGGCACAGGTAGGCCTAATGAGCAATCACATCATGAAATGTTAATTACACACCTGATTTAATACAACAGGTACAAAACCAAAACATCATTATTTATTTATAACTACTTCAGCAATGGATATCCAAGAGCACTTAAAACGTGAGAGCATTTTCTTATGATGTAATCATTGTCCGATGAAGGCATCTGCCGTCGCCATTTGAAGGACATGCTCGTCATGTTCTTCAGAGTAACTTCACCCAGCGGGCCTTCCTCTTTAAGCTGATCCATCTTGAAATCCAACCAGCCTTTAACTTTACTTGACATTTCCTTTTCTAAGAAAGAGTAAACATTGGTTCCGCTCTGGCCAGGATTTTGTAAGAATTCTTCATAAGTCAAGCGAATGATTCGGTTAGGATACCGATGCTTCAAGATTTCTAAGTGTGTCAGGTCATAGTGCATCCGTTGACATAGCAACGCAGCTTCGTTCACATAATTATCTTGCGAGACTCCAGAGAGACTTCCCATTTTCTCGCGAGATAACGCAATTCCTCGTGGATCTCTCACGAGATATACGACTTTGAGATTTTGGTGTTCGTGCATCAATCTCGCAACCTGCTCGCCACGAAGTCGACTGGATTTCACCACGATCATATCCGATGACGTGCACTCCTTCTTGAACAATGGCAAACACTTCTTCGAGTAGTGAGTCACAGAGGCAATGCACTTTCCATACTCGAAGAATAAAAAAAACTGCATTTTCCCTTTTAAATCCTGAATTTTATCGAAGCAGTTGTACAGAGCTTGCTGCGAGTAAGAGAATGTCTTAGGGCAATGTTGGACGATGAGTTCTTTACAAGCTAAAGCAACATTTGCAGAATATCCAGTTGGGTTATTGTGTGGTTTAACATCAACCAGCATTTGACGTAAACACGGCATGTAGAATTTTGTCTTCCATGTCGGTAAGATGGCGTCAGTCGCTGTCAAGATATCGATGGGAATTTCATTCAGGTCACAAGCGAGAAGTGAGCTCAAATGTTGCACGATGGACTCATCTTCACAGTGGGGCACGCGTCTGGAATTAATTTGAATTTGCTTATTTTCAAGTACAAGCTGCTACCATGACAACCAACCTTGGTAGGCCTTCCTGGTTCGTGAACACATCCAACGGATGCCACCCATGGTATGTTCCGTACAGATCACTGAGAATTCCGTCAACAGGTTCTGACCAATACGTTGTGTTTAGGTCCTTATCGAAGAGTTGGCCAACCATAGATGCGCCTGCTCTTGAATACGTCATGAAGAGAACTCTTGTGACGTTCTGTGAGACACACGATTTAAACCATATACTATTATGGGTATGACCATGCATTATCTGGTTATACCTGGCTACTGTTGTTCATGTCACGTGGTCGGGGTAATCCTTGGCAGAGGGCTGTGTTCTTGGTGGGTGCCCGAGGGGCAAATCCCGGACGATTGACTCGCCTACGGTCGCTTGGGTACGGCGTCTGGTTCTGCCAATCTGGAACATCGTGTGATTGTCATGATTGAAATACACGAGAAAATTAAGTCTATTGTTTAAGGACTTTAAACAAAAATATATTTTGAAAATGCTTGAATTGGACAAGTACATGTATCCATCATAATTATTAAAGGCTGGCATCTGAACATACCAACAACAGGTATTGGTCAGATGTCTATCAATGGAATTAAGCCAAGCAAAGATTAATCAAGGCTTTTTTTTTTTTTTTTTTTTTTTTTTTTTTTAACTTTAACTGAAGAGCATTTCTGGTTATGAGACTAATGACCCATCTATGGAAATTAAAGGCAGTAACACAAGGCACAGTATTTTGTAACAGCATCAGCCATGTCACTTGTGTCTGCTATATAATTATTTGTTTCATACAATACATGCATAAATTTGTATCATACACCCCCCCAATATCCATGTTGCTATGCATTACCCAATCAATACAGTAATTAATTATCATGCGAATTTTCAATGAAAAAATTCCTTCATTCGGTAAAACTGTTTAAATTACCTGCAAGTAGAATATGAACCCCCAACAGCAATGCCACCCACAGCGCCACAGTTGATAGACCCACTTTCATGATTGTTCTTCGTTTGAATCCTGCAAATGTCCTTTGATGGAAAAACCTCGCCTAACACTGAATTCATTCTGTGAAACTATAAAATCAGATCAGATGTTGATATTTAATTCCAATCGAAAGCAATTTTCGATCAGATTTTATCAATCGATAATTTTTACAACACAGGTGTTGCATTCGTTTTGTGCTCGTGATCGCTCACGCTTCGAGCAAGCTAAAATCGATCTCACTCACTGGCCACTCTGACAATCATAACGTTCCTACCCTTAAACGCATCTCGGGGCAGACTCTATCATAACGTACGCGTGTTGTACTGTGTTTATAATATTTGTCGTCGACGCCAATATGCGGAGCGGTTTGGACGCCAATATATATTACCAACTGAAACGAGCCACAAATTCCGAATGTTTCTTGATATTCTTCGGGCAGAGCAGATTCGGTAAAAGCGATGTGGAGACGTTCTCTCTTATACAGGTCATACTGCGTGATTGTTGAGTATTCTTACCGACTGAGCAACTCGCGATGCCCCCAAATTGCACTTGATGACCCTTGAAACACAAAAGCACCGGACAAGTAGCGAGATTGCTTTACCACGTCAAACGACCAGGGTCTAATGTATTGATTTGGAGATTTTGTGCATACATGTACATCACTACATGTACTACCAGTATTCTAGTTCAACATACATGTATATCTTATGCTTCATTTCGATGGAATCAATTGGCATTTGAACATGGTATAACATGAGTTAGGCCTATCTAATGCCCCCGAGAGAGTCTTGACTATTTTTCTATCTCATTGAATTAGCATTTTGAAGCTTCAAATAGCCCAAAAAATGACAATATACATGTCCTGTGCTCGAACAAAGGCCTAAATTTCCAGTTCATATTTTACTTGTTGACCTTTAACGACTTCAATGTTTTTCAATGCCGCGGCGCTTTTCCGAGAAAGTGTTACAATTACAAAGCAGGTCGCAGTGTAAAACCACTCAAAGAAAGGAGAAATCAATCATTGGTATGGTTAGTCCAACATTTCATGCATGCTACTATTCCCATCATTTCTATTCCAATTCCATCGACATTGATGGCGATTTATAGAGTGCACTCAACATTCGGCGGTATTTTCTTTACTTTTATTTTGTTTTTTTGGCGGCAAACAGGCCCCGTACTATGAATAGGCATGGTTTATATATGCTTTGATTATGCGTTCATCATTGAACGCATAATTAAGGCATCGCTCTCGCCCTAATTCTATGTTTGAGATAATAGTTTGAATTATAGCACTAATATGTTTACATCCTATAATCAAAACAAAGCAGAGTTTGTATTGAAGCGCCATGGAACAGATGACTCGTTCAGGGGCTCATCTGGTTCATCTTTCTTCAGGATCACTCACCACTTGCATTTAAACTTCCCCTTCAATCAAATTACAATATATACATATCCCGAAAAACAGTAAATGCACTCACCATTGATTTGCGAATGCATGACATACCTACCGATCGTGCTGCAAGTTTGCTCAAGCTTTAAAGTTGCATACGTGGAGACGTATGTAACAAGATGCGTGCATGAGCCCCAATAATATTAATAGTAGATCTACCTACGTGCTTCACGTGGTAAAACCTGATAAGTTCACACATTCAAGAGCATTTTATTCACAGCCATGAAAGAAAAAAAAAAAATTACAGAAAGATAGAAAAATGACGTCAGAAAATCACGTGGTGTGACGTCACAAAGACCACGTGTCAGCATCAGAGTCACGTGAATGTCCTTCTCGCGTAGATGCTATTGCTGATTGGTGGGGCAGCTGTAGGGTTGGGCCCTCGGCACGTATTTACTTTCACCAATTCTTCACATTCTCTGCATTTCACATAGCAACACCAATGAAATTTGCAGTCACACTTGCGCATGCGTCGAACGACGTGCGTGTCGTAGCCCCGCCCACAACACATGACGTCACATCCGTGGGGGCCTTTTGATGTGTGGTTACACTCTCTGTCTGCTGTACCTAATGACCCTGAAATATTTAAAGTTATTGTTAAGAGATCAATACTTTGTATTGATAGTTGGGGTCTGTGAACGTTGAAATCACAAACAATGGAATAATGATAATAGTAATAAGTCTAGTAACTTTTTGGGTGAATTTGCTGCCAATTTCCAAGGTTAATTGAATACAGGAAATCACATTTTATGTCCTATTCCCCAGAGTTAATTGTCTTGATTGAAACACAGAGAAAATGACACCGGAATAGATTGTTCATACTGTGAAGTGGGGCAAGCTTAAATCAAATTGCTGGATGCGTTTAACGCAACTTCTTTCATTATGCATCAAACGATTCCTTTTCATTTATAAATGTAGCTCTCGGAGTACACCCGTCACTTGTTTCGAAATGACGGAAATCGTAACCCAACTATAAGAGCATGTAATATAATAATTAAAGGCATACAGCAAATATTGGCTGAGCTACTCAGGTCAGCAGTTGCTCGGATAATAGCATGGTCGTTGTGCAGGTGATTGTAACCAAGTGAATATTGTCCACAGCAGACCAGTATCATATCATGGAACCCTCGTTGGTTGAAATAAACAGTCAAGCACATTGACAAACACCACAAGATTCCTATTAAATATAATGGATGAAATTGTACGTCAATGGTAGTTCTGTTTGGATTTGTATTTGCTAGCTGAATGGAATAATTATTTACCGGTTTACACATACAGAGACTCTTATACGAATAACATAATGAAAGGTTCATAAGGATTCGACGCAGATAAGAAGCTATTTCACCACATTGCCCATCACACAGCATTGCATTAATCTCTTAACAGCCCTCTTTTTCTTCCTCCTCCTCCCCGTGGCTAGACCTATACTTCAATAACGTCTGACAAACAGTGAGCTAAAGCCCAATCAATTACCCAAGAGAGAACCACATCCTTTGACTCCACCCCTTCAGCGTATTCATCATCGTCAAGATCTAACTTTTCCTCAGAATTGCACATTGACACAAAAGCAAACAAGCGCCACCCGAAGCCAAAGTATCAAACGGTGATAATAAGTGGAATTGAAGCACCTAGCCCTTGAATTGTGCCACGCACGCACATGCCTCTTTGGTGCATTGTTTTGCCAGACAACAGCCATCTCAATCTATTTGAGCAACGCTCGCTGTTCAAAGGGCTGCAATCGACGCCGTACCATTCCGTGGTACAACGACGCAAACGACGAGCGTAAACAGAGAAGCCTCAGAATTAAATTCACCCCACGTCACGTGTCTGCACAGTGTCTGGCATAATACATAAGCCATCGGTGCGCACAATATATAGTCTAAAAATGTGCTGTGTTGTACACAGACACGTGACCAATCAGCAGCCAATCACAGACTGACACACAGACATTTAAACTTTCGGATTCCTTTGAGTTATAATTTCCTCGATTTTGAACCAGAAGGTAAACACGTTAAAGAGGACCTCTGGTTGCTTTGAACCAGTAACGAATGATAGAGGATGTATCCCAAAAGACAAATACGCCTTTTGACTGACATATTGTTAGACAATACTCTTGTGTGGGCTAATTCCTCGATACATCGAATTTGAGAGGTTGAAAATCTCGCTTTCTTCTCGCGTTTGATTTCATACCGTCGTGGCGGCATAAAAGTAATTCTCCTATTGTTAACAATGGGAGCCGTCGAGTGAGCAGATCTTTCAGCAGTTCTCATAAAAGAAATCTCGCACTCATCTCGTTTCAAGCTATTCTACCCGAGCAGGAAATTCGTATTTTAATTTGTCTTGAACATCATTCACAATTGACCAAATTTTTCAAAAACAGTATCTCGTCACTCAATAAATCCCACAGAACCGATCTAAAAAGGTTCCGAAATGAACAGAGGTCCTCTTTAAATGTCCACACCCGATTGAAGACAGTCCCCTGTACGATTCCAAGGGGCAATCGCGAGGCATATGATGGAAATTTCACTAAACATCACGACGTACACATGACGTGTAATTTACTGGTATAAATATTTCATGAATCCGTGGGTCCAGAAGAAGAGAAAAATAATCCCACGCTGTGATACATAGTAAAATAATGCGCGAATAAAAGGTAAAAACCTCTCACCTGCTAAAGGGTCTTGTACACAATAATCAGGGGACTCATCAAAGAAGACAATGTCGGATCTCGTTGTCTTCTTGCGTCCCCCGGAAGTTGTGGCTATGAGCCCAGTCCCCATCGGATTCATGGAGACCTGTTTCGCGGAGTCGTAGCGAGTCTTCAAGTAGGATCCAACCCTGGAGAACTCTTGCAACGCCAACCAGCATGTCCTGATTGTGCATGCACCACTGACACCATGACATTTGCATTCCAATGTCATATGCCGACGTACTGCCTAGAAAACGTGTGAGCGATAATACATTATATTGAGAGATAATATAGTGGCCTACCCGTCGACCGGCTCTATTATTTTGCAGGTTCATCAACGCACGGGCGTCCTTCACACGTTTCTCACGCGCGTCGACAAACATCCGTGCAAAGTGACTCCCGTATCTGACGTTATCGCTGCAACCTCCCCAGTCAAACTTGCCATTTCTGTCCGAAGATGACCCAGTTTTCGTGGGGTCACACGCACAGTTGGTCAGCCTCCCTTGGCTACAGGCACGAGTAATGGCGTGTACGACCCCGGCTGACGAAATGGCGTAGACGAAGGCTGCTTCTTTGCTTCCTACTTATAAGGGCACGTGGAAGAGAATACAAAAATTGTATGAATATTTCTTTGAGCCACCCGGCATGAGTTCTTTATCATTCTCTAAGACGCAGAAAAGGATGATCGATCAGCGATTCGCTCAAAGGAATTGCTAACATGCCCATTGGGCACTTTGAAAAGATTGATGGAATACTCCCTGCCGATATGAAAGTCAGCAATAATACAAGAATTTGCCTCCACGGGTGATTATTCTGCAATAAGCACCCAGTTACAAGTTTCTCACGACGGGAAAGTTTGTTTGGTACATGCTAGGCATTGACTTTTCATCATTCGTCCACATTTTATCCGCTATCTGCACAATTTATATGGCGTGCAATTTAGTTGGATCAAAATTTGAGATGTTCGGGAATTTTCCAAGGCATGAAATCCGCAGATGAATTTAGCTTAATTATTTTGAGCGATACAAGGTGCAATTCATTTATGGCATGGGTAGAAACTCTGAAAAGGGCGCCAAGTTTTTTTTCTCTCGCTCTCTCTCACACAAATTAGAGCATAAGTATATTAATTTAACCAAACTTCTATACCTTAATAGAAAATCAAAGTTAAAGGCAATATACTCGTACTCCCATATTGAATGCAGAGACAGAATAGCGACTGTCAAAATGTCACCAGCAATATGATGCATTTCCACATGGTATCACAAGGTATCATTTCAATGTTTACCTTTCAATAGGAGAAAAAAGTATCTAAGAACTTTCCTTTCTTTGCAAATTTTCTTAGCATTCTTGGTGGGCGCTGGGTAGAGCATTAAGATTCTCAGTCATAATATTACTGTTTATCTTGTAATCTTGCCTGTAAATGTGCAGTTAATTCAAAGCAATTTGTAACTTTCAAAGTACTTGAGATCGATTTTAACACCTTTTAATATATATCAAAATTTTATGTTTACTAAGTGTTATCCAAATACTGCCCGTTTTAATGTTCTATGTGGTATTCAGTTTATTCCTATGCCATTCATAACAGTCTTGTGCTTTTATTTTTGTAATGCTGGCCCTTAAACCCAATGCTTTACTTTGCATATCTGCAGATCACCTCACCTTTCAACATGAGTTTTCCAAACACAGACGAATCAGTATGTGATACGGAGCAATTCCATCGATGGTGTCTGAACTGTCTTTGGCACTGCTTCACTCCCTTCTTGGCGCCAAATACCACACTCATCATGACGTCAGGATGCTGTCGACACAAAAGTCGCTGGCGACTCATCAGTCCGGGGATGTTGTCGCAAATAACTCCACTACCCACTAACGACAATGACTGGACCGGAAGTTGACTAAGAGACCTTGAAAAAATATAATAATAACAGAAATAGTTAAGTAACTGGGACGTATGAAAACGTATGAAAACGTATGAAAACGTATGAAAACGTATGAAATTGTAGAATGGATTATATTATTGAAATTTGCTTTTGAGAGCACGGAGGTTCGAACAGATTAATCATCTGCACACCCTCTGTATTGCAACCTAGAAAGATAGCATCCGTCCGCCCCTACCCGCATAAAATCTGCAACTCAAAGAGGGTGTGGATGGGTAACGTATCTCGGAAGATATTCCCCTCAATGCTATTCTACATGCGGTATTCAGGTGTTAAATTGACTGCACAAGCTGACGGCGTGTGTGGGGCTTCAAGATCAAAGGAGGAGATGATCGCAAAGTGCGATTCTGATCGCGTAAAACTAAGAAATGGCTCAGATTGCCATTGTGGGATATTCGTGTTTCACCTTCACGGGGCATCTTTAAGGGCATTGTGTTTACATTGTGGGGCTAAATATAGTAGGCCAACATGTGATATTGATAACATCATACAATGACCGTTTAATCAGCAATCTAATCGAATGTAATCCCCGATGAAGTCATTAACGATGTAAATGTGATCACAGCTCGCTGAGGGTTCACGTGTCAGGTCTGGGGGTCCTATAGCCGGGGTTAAGTTGTTGTGAACCGCATAGAAGCCTTAGTGCACCGTTGTGGTATACAAATTAATAATTTATTTATAATTTATTTATTAAAATAATATCGAAGAGCTGATGAAAATAATGTTGTTTGTTTAAACCTTAAAGTTCTGTTTGTCTGTCATATTCAATTATTATTGGTTTTCATTTGTTAATTTTATTCGTTTTATAATTATGTATTTGCATGACGGGAAATAAAATATTATTATTGTTATTACTATATACTAGTAATCAATGTCATTATCAATTATAGGAATTATTTTATTATTCGATTAATTTATTTATCTATCCCTCTTTATTTCATTTTTTTTTTTATCTAGCAGGATATATACTCAACATTTTTACTCTATAGCCAATTACTAATGATCAAATTAAAAATGAGGAATTTCAGTATATAATAATTGTTACATTGTATCCCACAAATATGCTCAAAATTGATCACATTTCCTTCATGACGTAAATCAGAATTATTCATTACAAGGGTCTCGAGATATGACCTCAAACTCCTGAGAAATACTGGTTTGGATAAGTCAGTCATTAAAAAATTAAGAAATTGAATTCATGTCCTTTGGATTGGAAATATATATGATGGAAGTATATCTTTACAATATCATCCAAATTAAAACTCCGGTGACAATCAATATTAGGGTCCTTGCATTATGTCTTATTTAGTAATTACTATATTTTGTTTATTATTATATTAATGGGCGAAGTAAACATTATATGCGTATAATGACACCTTCCATCCATGCACATCTTAATTTGATCCTTTGATATCACATCGTGTTGCTCATTATTTCCTGCTATGATAACCTGAACATATACTCAATTTCTTACAAGTTCAGATCTTGAAGAAAAACCATTAAGATAGAACTTTAAAAACATATGATATAAGTATTAAATTCAGAGATCCGGGCAATTTTCAACACGCGAGTATACCAAGCCCCTCCGCAACCGCGTCTCAATGACACGATCTGTCAATCAACCTGAGCTCCTTCGTGCAATTTCTGGATCGTTTCTCGCCCTTCTAAAGGTGTCGCATCACAAAATGGGTCTACAATTGACAAAGTTCTCCTATAAAAGTAAATTTGCGAAATCTGAGTCATGTTTTGATTACGGTTCATTGTTGAAGATAACGAATTCCGTTCTGTGGTGATCTTACATTCGACTGAGACGCCCCCCCCCCCCTGCCCCCCCTGCTGAGCTGGTCTTTCGTTTGATTTGATTATTAAATACCTTCTTCAAAAAGAGCAGTCTCTATCGCAAGATCTCGTTGCGTCATTGGTTTATATGTGCATGTATGTTATATTATTGAGCGTTATCATCTTCTTCTTTTTTTTGTTCTCGATCTTTTGTGGAAATGGCAATATGTTAGAGGATAAATCAGCTGGTATTAATTAATTGCCGTTCTTCCAGTGGTATCATTAGAATCACATGACAGGTTAAATTTAATGATTCGTTTCATTGAATAATGGCGCTTCGTGAATGAATGGGTTTATTTTAATTTTTTAATTTTTATTATTTTTTTATAACACTTTTACAATTGCATGTGATGAGAGATGTGAATAATCCACTAAATATCATATACAGGATTCCCCCTTCCAATACTACCAAGATGTTAAAATATACATATATTTTAAAGCCATGGAGAACTGGTATTAAGTTATCTGAATAATGAATAAAAAAATTGTCACTGGAAATGAAAAACAAAAGTGTTCAGCGAAGCTGCAATCGATTGCAATAAAAATAAATACAGATTATCGATGGAAATAATGTGAAATATATAATCCAGAAAATCAACGAACAAAGCAAAATAGTGATTGACAATCCAAATCATGATTAAAAAGTACTCACCACCAAGTACAAGAAACTGGTTGTACGAGTAGAAGGCAGACAAGGAATATATGGAAGGGCCACAGTTTAGCCACCGCAAAAGTGGAACCCCAAGAGGGGCTCCACGTTCCAAGGACTTCCTCCAATCCCCTAACGGACATATTTGCGCCATCCGTGCCCATTTCTCCTCCTCGGACCCATAACCGCCCCCACGTGATCACTCAAATCCTGACGTAATTCTCAGTGTACAAATCCGGGTTTTTTTTTCCTCCTCTCTTGGGATATTATCATGAAGTGTATAGGAGAAAGTGGTAATCCATTTTATCCGATTGGTTGATTGCTGTATATATATCCAAGCTACAATTATAAGGTAGAGATTTTTATCGTTTTACTGCGTTATTTTCCTGATTTGTGACTTTCTGCGGATGGGTTTGGCAAGCCCCCTTTTCTCTGGTGTGAAATCGAGGTTGCTGATTGGCTGAGAGAGAAAGAGAGCGGCAGACATGCGCACTAAATAGTCCCGTATCCATCAGCTGACTGCGCTACTTGCATCGCGGGTCGTTTCATTGACGACGTCGTTTTCTTATTTTGATGTGAACCAGTGTGAAAAGAAAGTTTGTTGGTTTTTAATTAAGATGTCTTTTTTTTATGAATAAGTGTGTGGTTTCAAAGTTGGTGTCAAGCTCAAGGATGATATGAGTAGAATGATTACGAATTGTTATTCTGATTATGATACATTCGTACGTATACGATATACGTATACGATAGATTTAAAACTCAAAGCAAGAGAGATCAAATGATTCACATTGATTGAAAGATTTGACCCTTATGTCCTAAAAGTAGGACAAAGGGTATGAACTATCCAGGCAAGTCAGCGCCGACTATGAACAGAGAACAATATACTGGCAAACAGCCGTCTATTGACTCGGAAATTCAACCGCCATGGCACGCGCTCATTGGCCACAATAGCGCAATCATGATCACACTTGGGTGTTAAAACTATGCGAGTTTGAACCAACAGAACTGGCGCCCTGCACACAAAAAGACAGACACAGCTTATTTCAGGTATAATTAACGCAATAATTGGTTAATTATCACTCAGGTGATTGGCCGATCGTGATTTACATTAGCTTTTCTTTAACGTTCTTCATCCATATTAAACCTTTCATGAAGTACAGTTAGTATCCAGCATAAATTGTAAACTTCGCAAATTTCCTTTTCTCTATTCTACACACTCAAATAAATCAGTCTCGCAAACAGATTAGATTTTGTGTAAGCTCTATGCTTTCGGTGATTTTATCCATAAGTATAATATAAGTATGCGTATAATACGTATCGCATATCCCCGTATCATTATTACCTACCTTACTCTCATTTAACCTGTGTGAAATAGAAACCCTTATTCAAATCCCGAAACCTCACATTACATTCATGAATTGCTGCTCTGTTGGGGGCCAAGCTGGCATTATAAGTATTTATAACCCATATTCAATCAGAATATGGCGATAAATAGCGCGTTATTATGGGTTTAAACGAGTGGAAGATTTTGTAGGGTTTTAGCGCTAAGACTGATAATTTTTATGAACATTTGGGATGGATGAAACTACATTAAAACAATTACTGTCATATTTATTTCGAATTATACTTTATTTCTATTTGGTTCTGTATTCACCACGACTATATGTCTGTAGTGGCATGAAATAAACATAATTATTACATATAAATAAATCGCCGCGGATATTTGTAGATTTTTAATAATTAATATCTTCTAATAATTGTATGAATCTCGCAGCCGATGAGTAGTTAAGGTAAGCGCAAAAAAGTGTTCGATTTACGATTAGATTTGACTTAATTCGAATGCGCTCAACTAAGAAATATTGCATTATGTGCATGTAATAAGTAATAATATTAAGTGTATAAGTGATTAGTCTCTAATCACAGTATAGGCCTATTCACAACAGTCTCAGGTTTTACTGTGAAGACGCTTGTAGCATATTTGCAGAGTTTTAATTCTTAGGCTAACCGGAATTACATGTGTGCAACATGTCGCTTGAGAAGGTCTAGATTCCGAGTTCCAGGGCCATTATGCACACAGATAAGAATGTATTCTAATCTGAGGGTGGGCCCAAAAGGCGTTATGTTAGGAAGTTATAATTTGCTATGCATGTAGTCATTCTGTGACTTTACATTCTGCAGTGCTGCCTAACAAGACTAAGCGCTCTGTATTGAATTAAATTGAATTTATTGACATGACAGAAAGAATGAAATATTAACAATTATAAAATGCCAAAAGAGAAAAAGAGAAGTTGGCGAAGCGACAAAGAAATGTGGAAATACATAACAGAGAAATGGAAATACAGAAGAGAGAAAGAAAAGGGTCATGTCAAAAGGCACTAAATATGGCTACTTGTGAGCCCCCTGTTCAAATTGTGCAATTTTAAATTTTATTCAACTTTGGTGCGGAAAAAAAAAATAAATAAATAAATAAACAAAATAAACAAAATAAACAAAATAAACAAAATAAACAAAATAAACAGAATAGTGTGTGGTGCAGCGCATATTCAGAGAGAAATAGTTCGATTCATGTGTTAATTGTAGATCGAGGATGATACTATGACAGAACAGTTTTAAGAGAACGTCTGAAATGACTGATAGAGTTGGAGTTATCTGGTAGTTCAAGTAGCATAAGGAAAGTATTGTACAATTTTATCGATTGAAATCTTAATTGTTTTTGGCGGAGTGTGGTTTTACCAAGTGGGACATTGATTGAACGAGTTAATGAATGATGCTCGGGTGGAAAACCGAGGAACGTTGGAATGGTATTCTGTTAGATAATTCAAAATATCTAGGAATGAGCGAGGGAAAAGAATTTTTTTTTTACATTTAAAGATATATACTGAACATAGGTAAGTGAACAAATCATCCATGTGGATGATTCTCAGAGTGCTGAAAAGGGGGCGAGTATGATCTCTGAATCCTGAATTGGTGATAATTCGGATTACTCTTTTCTGTAATATGGTTAATTTATTAATATGGCTGTGTGAGGCCTTACCCCATAAGAGGAAGCAGTAGGTCAAGTAGGGATATATAAAAAAACAATAGAGTATCATGAGGGTGTTTTGTTTGAGCGAGTGCTTTACTTTGTTAATTATTCCAATACTCTTTGCAATTTTGTTCGAAACGTGTGTTATGTGATTTGCCCATGTCAGTTTATCATCAATGATGACCCCCAAAAAATCGTGTTGAATGTACTCGTTGAATCTCAGTAGTAACAGTAGTAAGTAACAGTAGTACACAGCGCCCGGCCTTGTTACGCAGTTGGGCAGCACTGCAGAGTCACCGAAGAATTACAATTATAACAAATTACAATTATTATTCACAATCATAGCGCCCGTGGCCTGATCGGGTCTCGAACCCGGGACCTCGACCTCCACCGTCGGCATAGGATTGCAGTCAGCCGGTTAAACCCACTGAGCTATTCCCAGCTTCACCCACAATAAGACACTCCGACTATAATTATATTTATTATGAAATAAAATTTGAAATCAGGATCGAGTTTTAATCAATGAAATGTAAAGCAGTTCTTGTAACCTCCAAAACGGCGTCTCACTCGTCGCTCAAGGTTTGCCAGGATATGTGGAATGAATACACAGCTGACTCTTGTCGAACTTGACGAGAGTACGCTGAAAAAAAGAGCACTCGGATACATTTTCATAACGTTCACAAAATATCATAACGTAACAATTGCATCGAGCACTGAGTCTGAGCGTCATTCATAACGTCATTCAAGAATACTTCGTCCGCAATAGCGAACATTTTGGATCATAACGTTCAAACTCCACAGACTCGCGGTTGAGCGTCAAAACATCTAACGCCAGGGTCCCCGTGCAGCTGGTGTAGGAGTCAGTCGTACCAGAGCATTCTGCAGCTGGTTGATTTGATCTCGCTGCGTTTCCATCGCCTGTTGCAGTTGGTTCAGCTCCGATCGCATTCCTAAATTCACCAATCGGATGTTGGTTAGGTCATCGCTGCGTTGTTGATCCGTTTGCGCGAGTCTTCCACCCAAAGCCAACAGTCGATCTGCCATGGCGGTGCAGTTGGCTCTACACTGCTGTGCGGTGTCAGCCAGTTGGTTTCCCACAAGAGACAGCTCACGAGTCACAACAGTGAAGTTGGTTCCGCACTGTTGGGTGGTGTGGGCCAAGCGGTCGCTCAGGGCCGAGCGCTGTGAATCTGCCAGTTGGATGGATTGCTGTAGTTGCTGGTATCTCGCTTCTGCTGTTTGGTCCACTATGTCCAAAGACTCCAGGTGAACGCGAGAGAAATCGCTGACGATGCTAGAGGCGACAGAGCAACACGCGTCCTGATCTGCTGCAACTGAGGAGCTGCTGATCAGGAGGACGAGGAACGCCTGCCTTTCATTTTCTTTGTATTCGAGAGATCAGAGTTAGAGCAGAAACGGATTCTTCTGGTGAAAATATAGAAGGAGAACCGCGACACTTGTTTCTAATCCATTCACTAAGAGAAAACTGATGTATTTTGTCTCTTGTTTACAGATTTTGCCGCCGCCTAAGTCCAAAGTCGTTCTCCAGGCATGCGGAAGTATCCATGGTTTAATCTGGCAGTTCTTTCCATGAGTTTCCCCAGTTAAATTTATGTTTAGAAATTGCAATATGCTGGTTCCTCTGCATTATTTATATTGGTGACCAGAAACATCATAATTACATCTGTATTTAGAGTGCATATATTTACTGCTAACACCAAACATTATTAAAGCTATTCGCCAATTCTACGTGCATTCTCCAAATGCTTATAATTATGATGTATAATCATACATGCCAACGCTCCGTTTTTGACCCGGAGACTCCGTTATTCATACCCCCATCCGGTTTTGCGTAAGTCTCCGGTTGAATCCAGTTTTCATAAATTTCTTTAATCATTAAGACTCCTCTATTTATTCCACTAGTATTATCTTTCTTTCCCTTCCTCCATTCTCAATAACGTTGTTCTTGTTCGAGGGATCGTACTCTTGGTGCTTGATCATTGAAATATAAAAAGGAGTAACTAAAATGACTAGTAACTAGACCCCGTGTCATCCGGCATCATTTGCACGATTTCGGATATGTTAAAATAACTATGAAGTAATCGGACGTGGTCTTCATTATTCCGAACCGTTTGGAATAATCAGATAACAGTGCACATGATACTAATGTAGAGGTGGATTCATCAGTCACCCAATCGGAAACCAGGCTGGTACTTGATGCAAACAATGATCATAAATCTCAAGCTTCGGGTATTGAGCGTTCTATGTTATAGTTCGGCTGATAACTTTTGGTACAACCCTCAGACAACGTTTTGTGAATCTTCGAAACGCAAACAAACCTTTGAAATACCGATGTTTGTGATGCAATCTCTTTCTTGTATAATTCGACTTCCCCGAAAAACTCAGAGAACGCGTGCGTGACAGAACCCCTCGTTGAGGAATCCAGGTCAGAAATGGGCGTTGTCGTATGAGTGCTCATTGGCCAATTGCTTGTACCGTCGAGATCATTGTGAGTACAGAGGGACAGCGCACTGAAACGGTGCTCTGCTGGCGATCAAGGCTGAAACATTTCTGACAGTGCCACTCCGCTGCGAAAGTTACAGACACCAGTAGAACCACAGAGGCGTCATGCTTCATTTGGTCCTAGGGCTGCTACTGCTACTACCTGCAAGTGCTGCTTATCGTGAGTACTCAGTATATTTGCTTATACATACACCAAATACCTACAATGCAGTATTGCACGTCGGCCCCATTCTCAGTGATTTCGCATTGGTGTTTTGGTGCATTTTTGGGGGGTTGTTTTCTCCACCTTTTGTGATCTCAGACTAACGAATGTCATTATCCACTTTATGCTATTGATATTAAATAAATTAATTTGTTACTTGATGAGTGCTGCGATAAATAATAATCATCCTCATTTTCATCCTTATAATTATAATCGTCTCAATTTTGATATAAAATCATATTATAGAAAAAAAACAGATTAAAGAGTCTCTATAGTTCCGTGTACATGTAGTCCGGCGGACTCTAAATCCTGGTGTGTATAGTCGTAGGACTTCATGTTCTAGGAATAGTAGTCTGGCATACTACTATTCTCAAGGCATATAGTCCTACCATTAGGATTAGTAGTCCCAGTGCAACTAGGATGGATAGTCCGTTGCATTGGATTAGAGCCAATAACAATTGTACAGGGCATGTGGTGTTTATTACGATTTATACAACTTTATATTAGCTGGATTGACTGCTTGCTTCAATTCTCGATCTATATTATTGTACAGATTCCTCTGTACAATACTCTTAACTCTGCATAACTCTCATTTTCTGATCACTAAGCATGTACACGTCGACATTGTCATCCCATGGGATGACGCCATGATGTCTTTAAGAGCCAAGGGGCGTCCCGGAGGAAATGAAGTAGGTCAGATTGTTCTTTGTCATAGCTAAATGGAACACACTGAGCAGATCCTGAATTACCTGGTGTTCGTCAGGGGACATGGCTCGGGTCAAATTCTTTTGGAATAGGATTGAGTTTTACTTTTTGGGGAGGTTTCAACATGTTGGTTGGGGAAATTTTACTATGAAATGGAGTCCCTCTCAAAAGCTGGGCGACGTTTGGAGAATTAAAAATCTCAACTTTCCATGACAAGAATTCATCGTACTTGTCTCTGAAGAGTGCGGACCTGTTCATTACCCTCAGCATCATCAATAGATTCTGCGGATAAACTGGTACCTCCCTTGCGATCGACGGTTGATCTCTTGCCAGAGATCACGTCATACATTCTTATCTAAAGCCAGAGCCCTGCGCTCAACTGAGAGCTTGTCTTTATTGCTTAGTACAAATCTGACAGTTTGGCGATAATTCGCCCTGGTTTTACGACTGATGTTGTAAACCCAACTAGACCACAATCCATCCATATGTTATTCCGAAATATGGCATCTTCTTTAAGGGGATTGACCAGTTAAACCTTTCTTGCGTCTTTGAGGAATGCATCTTGATGCAGCATATAATAATGTTATACATAACTAGGACTACTATTTCCAGGTAAATTGCTAGGAATAGTAGGCATAGGACTCCCTTTTCAGGATGACTATACATGCTGTTACACCGGCCATGTTTTAGGAAATATAGCTTTCTAAAAATTATGTAATAAGAGGAAATAAACTCAATGCCGCTGGTGATGACAGTCAGTGAAACAGCTCTGTAGACTAATTATTGGATAATAAATCACCGAATCCTAAATAATGGATTATCATGCTATTGATCATAGACGAACGCGTGGTAAAAAAAAAGAAAAAAAAAGAAAAAAAAAAAAAAGAAAAAAAACAACACATATAAACATATAAACCGCACAAAAGGAGTACAATCTCACACGGAGCAACCGTGAAAGGAACATCGATAAGTTTTAAATAAAAGACAAGGCGAATGGACAATGCCAAAAATGACATAAAACCACATTGCATTCAGTACAATAATAAACAATGTATCGCTTGTATTATTATTGGTCGGGCATCACCAAGACCAATTTTGTTTTGAACCCCCCCCCCCCCCCCCCCAAAAAAAAAAAAAAAAAAAAAAAAAAAAACCGCTTTGGGTTTTACCCCCCCAATT
>KB296055.1:292238-304923 GCA_000328365.1 Capitella teleta | reverse complement strand
CAAAGTCAAAGGCTCACAATTTAACTGAGTAATATTTATTGAATGCAATAAAACTGTTATCTGGATGTCTTAATAATTTTGTCTTTCTTTCATTAATGAAAGCACAGCAATATGACATAATTAATAATCAGCTAATGCACATGTTAATAAATAATAGATTATGCAAATGATATGCAAATTAGCCAATGTAAAAGTTAACTAACACGGTTAGTGTTGTGGTGGCTATCCCATGGGTAATCTGGTAGCCAACGGCGACCCATCAGTGAGCTAACACGATGGCTGCGTGTGAGTCCTGTGATGGCCATCCCGTGAGCCATCCGGTTGACCCATCAGCAAGCTTAAACTCTGAGCTCAGATGTTAGCTAAATTCGCGTTTCAATTTTAGCCAAGCGTGAGCCATAACGCTGACATCAGTTATGGCTATCTCTGACATCAAATTCGAGACTGGGTATAAGTGCTATAACCAGATGAAAAGGGGGGATTGCTAATATTAGCACTTCCATTTCCTCTATTGATGCATTATTTTGTTCCATTTTTATTGATTGGTCTCGTACAAATTTATCCTATTGTTTTAACTTTATTTCCAATTTTATAATCACAAATCTATTTACATTTCTTATAGATGATGGGCTGCCTACCGCCAATTCACTTGATGGGTTCATGCAGTGCTGGGGGCCAGAACAAGGAGAGTTGTTCCGGCCTGTGCAGAAACAACTCTCCTTATTCTATCAGAAAAGCATTTCCAAAAGTAAGCGGATGCAGGATACAGGATACCAGAGTGCTGATGATTAGTTCAATAAACATACATTATTAGGATTATTGTTGTTTTCATCCAATTGATCAATAAAATATTCAATGTTTCATTCATAGGCATAGTTTTTAAAAATGGCATCCTGTTTATTTTGTTTCACATGTATTGCAATATTTAATAACTGTACGAATTGTAAATACATCATAGATAGATGTATTTTATTGTCTGAACAATTATGATTGAAATTTGAGGGTGCATGTGCACATAAACAACAAATAAACAAAGATGAGCTGATTGTACAAATTGGTAGAAGAATTCATGAACAATTTGCAGCATCTGCCACGGCCACAAGGAATCGAAGATCATTGTGATGTCATCACCAGGGAATTTGTTTCTAAAGTTTTGGGTTACATGTATTGGGCACGAAGCACTGACATGTTCTTCATTTTGTACGCTACTGCAACTGAACAGGCGTTGCTCTCGTGGTTGGCATATGGCTATAGCTTGTGCAAAGAGAGGCGCCAAATGGTCCGTTGTCTCTTTATCTTGAATTGAAATTTTCACTCGGTTACTAGTATCAGCAGAAATTTGTTTACATTAGGCAGGTGCCCCTTCTCGACTGGTGGCTTCTGATGAAATTTTTCTGTTCTTTTTTTTTTCCTCTTTCATATCTCTGGTTATGCTTGACCCAGAAAAAAAGCATGCGTCTCTTCTCTCTTGTCAGAGCTGCCTTGCAGGCGAGAAAATACTCCACCAACTGAATATTGCACCTGAAGGATTGATACCTGTCACAATGCAGATGCATGCTGCAAACAAGAGAGGGCATTCACGTCACCGGAGCAATACCCCTCAGGTTCCATGGCTATGGGCCAAATGATCCTGTTCAGACCCGTCAGCTAACCTACATCACAGACAGTACGGACAAGGTGTTCCTCAGCCGTGAAGCCTGCTCCCCACTGGGCATCATTTCTCATACATTCCCAACAATTGGTGAGACACATGCAGCTTCTTGCACCTTAGTAGGCCCAGAAGACAAACGTGAATGTCCAAAACGCCAGCTCCCACCACCAGGACCTACAAAACCACCTTTTCAACCAACTGAACAGAACCGTCAAAAACTGCAGAAATTCTTGCTGGAGCATTACAAGTCGAGCACCTTCAACACTTGCTGCAGACAAACACTCCCTATGATGGATGGGCCGCCACTGAAATTAATGGTGGACTCCGAAGAAGAACTAGATGCACACCACACCCTTATACCTGTGCCACTCCACTGACAAGTGAAGGCCGGATTGGAACCACTCCCGGTTGACGAACCTGTCACGTGGTGCCACCGCATGGTGATATGCGCCAATAAGAATGGAGAACCATGTTGCACAGTTGATCTTCAGACTGCGCCTCAAGGATCCTTTGCATCTGGAGATGGCTACACAAGGCGTTACGATGAAATTGTTGCTGACATACCAAACAAAACCCAAGTGCATTGATGATGTCCTGCTTTGGTTCCCAAGCATAGCCGAGGCCTTCCAACAGACCGTCAAGTAGCTGGACACCTGTGGCCAGCACGGGATCACACTAAATCCCAAAAAATTCACATTCGCAGTGAACGATATGGAATTTGCGGGCTTTAATATTTCAATGGAATGGACTCAGTTCGACCATGCTCCAAACTCATGGAAGCCATCCTCTCGTTCCCTACACCAAAAAACATAACAGACGCCAGGTCTTGGTTCTGCGCCATCAACCAAGTGTCCTACGCTTTTAGCATGACAGACAGGATGACCCCATTTCGGCACCTACTAAAACCAGGAATACCCTTCCAATGGACAGGACAACTGGGCGCGCCCTTCCAAGAGATGCGGGGGGGAGATAGTGGAACATCCTCTCCTCTAACGAATATAAACTAAACTCTCTTTAAAGGGATGGGGAACTAAATTTTAAGTGATGTTCTATTGACTCATAGCACCAATTGATAGCATTCCGTGCCAAAATCACCATGCCTGGATGCAAGCGTAAGGAAATAATGCATTCCGAATATCGGGGTTAGCATTGCGCCTATGGGAGAATGGCTTCCATTGCGAAGTATAGGAGGCAAACGTCAGCTGATGGCTTGGTTTGGCTGATGGCTGATTGGTCCCGTTCCCCTCGTGAAGCTATCGATTTCAGCCAATCAGAGCAGATCATCTTCTCCATAAAAGGACATCTCTGTTGTTTACGAAACAAAAGCGCATGCGTGGTGCACTCTGGCTGACCTTTTTACTGTTTCAGGATGAGAAACGTGGTAGGTGTCCTAGAAAATCGTTTGTTAAAATAAGAAAAATAGCGAAAAATATTTTTGTTTCGCGCCTGACTGGTGGCAAAATGATTATTCTATCTATTTCCGAAAAGAAAAAAAAAAAATATCCAGGGGTTTAGTCGCAGGACACGGTGATATGACGAGGCCCATTGTAAAAGATGGGGAACTCGGTGTTTCATCACAGCGACTGACGTCACGCCTAGTTAGCAATATATCTCCCGCGAAATCGTTAGCGATAATATTTCTTGTGTGGGCCAGGCATAGGAATCATTTTTGGTGCATCAAATAACGACTCAAAGTCCATTTTTAACCAGTTCTCCCTCCCTTTAACAACGAGACGACCATTCTCCGAAGAATGTGTGAGAGACGAACAGCCGTGAATACTCGCTAGTGACGAATGAACTTATTTGTATGTTTCATGACCGCAATTATGCAATATATAAATATATCTTTCTTTGTATCCGCAGGAGCCCTGTGGCCAATGTTTTTAGTTCTGATAAAACAAAGAATCAAATCAATACTCATCTACACGGCTATTTTCACCATCCGGTGCAGATAGCCTGGGCCTTCTTAATAATATTTTTTTCTTATGCATACAGCTAGACGTATTCAGCAAAAACATACATATACTTATGAACGTAATGCATGTACATGTTTTAGCACTGCAGCCGATCTGAGCCAGTCAGAAAAAAAATACAGTAAGTCAGCCACAAAGAGGTCGGCTGACCAACTAGCCAGCCAAGGAAGGCTGGCTTCGGGGTCTAATCAGAAGGTTCGGCAGATTATTTCAAACATGGAATTTGCAGTTTCAACTTCTTCTGCCATGTGGCATGAGAATGAGAGGGGGGCACATTTATAATTAACCAGAACATTTTTGCAATGGGGGTGAGGGTACTCCCTCTCACACTTAAAAGGGTGATATGTTTTTTTTAGAGGGGGGGTAGCACAGATTCTCGGGCGAGGTCTGTATACCAGTAATTTAGTAATTTAGTAAATTGTAATTTAGTACCAGCGTTTATTACTAGCGTGGAATTCTAGAAATCGTGGTTCGCGAACTGGAGTTTAATGCATTTACCGTACAGCGAGACCCATTGGGCTCGCTGTAGTATGTCAGCTATAGGGGGGGGGGGGGGGGGGTATAAATTATAGAAATTGTTTTGGGGCTACCCTAATTCCACAAGTGTAACTGATCTGATTATCAGTTACAGTTTGGCATTGTCGCCCTAATAGCGCACATTGTGGTTTATTATTGAGAGGGGATCGTCGAATCGAATGACCCGAGATGGCCGAAATGGGTATAACTTATGTGTTACCAATACGTGATGATGTAACAAGAGTTCAAGTTACTTAAAACACAATAAAGTTGGCAATAATAACATCGCCGGCCGAGAGCGCTCGGGTTGTGAGTTTCCGGTGTTGTGAGCATGCGCAAAAGATGTAAACAATAGCACGTTTCCTGGGCACCTAACGTTATGACCATAGATGTCGTAAACATTATGACCGTTATGATTCTGGGGGAAGCTGAACATGCTGGATGTTTTCCTACGTTTTTGCCGTCATCAACTTCACAATCGGCGACAGGCAGATAACATAGCACTGAATTGGCTTCTCTCTCATCATTACCTTTAAAGTTAACATTAAACTCTGGTGACAACGATTTAATGTGCTTGCGAACGTATTTCATTATTGATAAACAGACACATGTGCGACCACGTCTTATTGTTGTTGAAGAAGTCACATGACAGGATCATGTGATGTAAACACAAAATGGCGAATTAGCCGAAGCGTCATCCTTTCGAAAAAAAAATCGCATTTTCTTATTTGTAGCCTCGATCGCTCGGATAAATCGTTCGTAAGAGGTGCAATGTTTAAACTAATTATATAACGGTTCTATTGAGTGTATTCCTATGTGTGCAATGATTGCAATGGCTCTCAACGAGCACGCGCTATGGCCCTAAATGGATCCGATATGTGCCTGTAATGTAGTGCATTTATGCAAACGGATATTTCAGGCACACTTGTGGGCTTAGGGCTACCCTAAAGTTCTGGTTAATTCTAAAGGTGTACTGTAATATTATTGCTTGTGAAATGCGATTTTTCATAAGGATGAGCGAGCCCTATATGGCAAACCATATCATATGCCGCATATTCATACGGCATTTGATAGGCCTACTCACAATTTCACCAACTTGACTAAGTCAAAAGTGACTGCATTATCGCTCAAACGCTAAGCATAGATTGAACGAAACATTCTAAATTTGAAAACTATACTTCCTCGAAGCAGAAAAAAACAACTTGCCAACGGTTGATACAAAAAGGCGTACAACACTCACCACACTACACCCATGATGCCCGAAGCATTGCATTTGACAAATCAAATCTGCATGTCCACGCCGAACAGAAATCAGTCTCGATGAAAAGTATCCTGCATTCGATAAAAAATAAATTCTCTTTACGTCTAACACGATTTTCGCACCTGCAACACTAATCTACTACCGTTTATAAATGCACGTTATGATCTTGCGTTTAGGGAGAATACTAATTTTCGAACGTGGTCATTAGTTGCCAATGGCAATAGGCAACCAAATGTTACTAGTAATCAATTCATCACTGGGATACAATTATGAATTCAGCATGTGAAGAAACAGCTCATGATTACAAAGTATAAAATAAAAATGGATAATGATAATAAATTAATATCACTTATACTAGTAATGTTGTATAAAAAGTTGAAAACTGATTATTTTTAGATGTTGAAATTAGAGGGCTAGTGTAATATTATTAAAGGTGAAAGGCGATTTTTATAAAGATAGGCTAGCTTTGTATGGCAGACCATATGTTGGATATAATTTTATGCGGCATATTTGATAGGCACTGGATTAAAGGTGCAATTGGACGAATGGTGCGGGTACAAACTACAGAGGCCATCAGAGCCTTGGTTTGACTTTGCTGTAACACTAACAAAAAATAAAACAACACATTTTATATGTATATACATGTATCATAAAATTATGAAAATAAAATATTTAATCAATCTCATAATCAATATACACATAGTTAATCGTAATTAGTAAAGGCTTGAAAAAGTGGAATGTGCAAGAGATACATAAAACACTGTTGAATAACACATAATAAAACCGATAAAATAATAATTAATAAAACAGGAAATAACAAAATGAAGTGTTTACATGGAAATACAAATCTAAAATAATCCCACACACAATTTTCTTTTCAAAAGGGAAATCCATTCTAGTAACACAGCCAAGAGCCTGCATCATTCGTACATAAAAATTATATATCACAAGACAATTAGATCAGACAAAAAACATGGCAATGTTATGGAATGTGATGTGGAAGTGTAAGTCAAATTTAGGATCATCCCATTGGTCAAGGCATTGGTTTCCCTTCAGTAACCTTCAAAAGCATTGCTGACCAAATATCCTTCACTTCATGTGTCACCTTTTCATTGTGTACCTTCATACGCTGACTTATTACATCCAAATCAATATGCAACATTTTGTTGACTAAATCCTCGATAGACCGGTAGTAAATGATGTTTGGCCACTGGTAATAGTCAGCAAACTTCAACCAATACCGAACCGCATCTTCGTCAAGATCGTTGTTTGGATCAGGAACATTTGGGACAACACCAGGAATAGCCGATTGAGATGTCTTTTTGCGCATGTATCCAGACCACGTTCTTTGACGCACAACTTGGTATTGAACATGCCATTTGGCCAGGAGTTCCACAGTTGGGAAAAACAGTGGAATGTTCATCCGATACTGCTCTGTCATACTGACCATCGACACTTGGTAAGGTACATACACAATGCCAGGATGAGCAGCAATGTCACTGAATAAATACTGCGGGTACATCTCCCTGAGTGGGAAAAGTACAAGATCAATCTGCTTTTTCATGATAATCCCATCAAACGTAGTCAAGAAAGTGTCATAGAGTTCAGTGCTATGAATCGGTGTAAGCAAGAATTGCTTGCGCGAGGGGCGGTACGAATCCTTGAGATAATTACACAGGTTTGGCACAACAGGAGGATGTATTCCGGTGAAGTACTCAATATATCTAGCATCATACAGATTGTTAGCAGCAACGATGCTCTTTGGGTCATTTGACGCATCTTGGAGAAGGCGGTTCAGCGCGTGCCATTTCTCTGGTTCTGGGCGTGCTTGTTCATAGCGAATGGTAGAAATTATAATCATGCTTTTGTTGAACTTGGTGAATGCTTCGCACATTGCAACAGGCAGAGTACATACAAAAGTGGTGACTTTCTTCATGGTTTGATCATTCCGGTATGCCTGGTAGAATTGCTCAATCAATTCTGGAGTGAGCCGCATCCCGTTGCCCTTCTGTATGACTCGTAGATCCTTTGCGCACGTTCCAACATTGCTGCAATAGTACGACAGACTGTTGTCAATGATTTTAACTCCGATGGGAGTGAGCAGACTCTTCATATCCATGATGGGAGTCACATGATAATCTTGTGACCAAAAAACTGGCCGATGCCGAATAACAGCTCGCACAGCCTCATCAACAAAACCAGTGTTTTTGACAAAGACGCACTCAGGCTTGATGAAAGTGGCATTCCATTGGAGAATATCAACGTCATCTTGCTCGTAAATCTGATCATTGGCATCAAAGCGTTGTCCGATGAATTCATTCTCTTTGCGTAAGATCGGAAAAGCTTCTGCCCCCGGCCACTGCGTACAAGACACGCTATCGTGGCAATACAACTTGCTTTTGATCTTGGGCCATAAGTAAGTTCGAAGAAACTCAAGATCTGACTTAAATGATGCCATTATTTTGAGCCATGGTTCTTTGAAATATTCTTTGAGTTGAACAGGGATGCCACCAACGAGAGACGGGATAAGACCTTGAGCTGAATGCGTTGGGTAATCACGCACACAATAGAACATTTTCCTTTTCTGAAGCCATGCTTCGAGCGCTGCTGCTTCTCGTTCACTTGGTCTGGTATTAGCATCACGCACGATGAAGTAATTGACATCAAGATCATCAGCAATGAGGTACCTCCACAGAGAAGGGTGAAGAATGCTTGTCACATTGGCTCCCAGCTTAATAACCTCAACCCCGGAGTTCTCAAGCTTCCGCACAATTATTCGTAAGACGTTAGGATAATTGGGTTTGTCTTTGTAATCCTCCACGTAAACTCGCAGTCTCCAAGCAGGGAAAATGATAGGCACTAACTGTGAGTAGCGTAGAGCTCCGTACAACAAATCAATATTGGTTCCAAACAAAGACATCGAGATTACATTCCTAGATTCAGCATTCCAAGTACCGACATCTCCAGCGTTCTTCACTCTTTCCAGATAACGTTTCAGAATCAATTTTCCAATTTCAACTTCAACGCGAACTTTATTTGCCTTCTCATAATGAGCAACATATCTTTGTCCACGTTCCATGGTGTGTTTAACCTTAGTGCCAGGAACCTTGCGTGTCCTCTCCGGCCAGTACACTCCAGTGATCCAGTCGTCAGCAAACCAATCAGTGAACACTCTTGGGTAATAGAATCCAAAGATATCCACATGAGTCCGGTGAACAAAATCATGCGTCAAAATTACAATGTTTCCCTCCTTGAACCAGGGGCCAACAACCCCTACTTTCGGAGGATTGAACCTGTCCAGCTCTTCAATGAACTTTTCTGTCCATCCCGTGCTCTCCATAAGAGTATCATCATTGACCCTATAGTAGTAAGCGATATTGTCCATATATGCAGCCATCATAGCATCATTCTGGGCCCAGGCAGGGTTCCCCGAATGGTTACACTCAACCATATGAAGCGACACATTTAATCCTTGTGCACAAGTTTTCTGGGTAAGAGTATAAAATGCAAGTTCAAAGAGTTCATGTGAGTCATTCCTTGCCATGAAAAATGAGTCATAGTGATCATGTGCAACATAAAAATGGTAGTTAAATCCCAAAGTCGCTGTTAGACAGAAGGAAGAAACCAATCCCTTGAAAAATGGCATTTCCAACATCATGTTGTCTGGCTTCAGACCTTCCTGGTTGCGAGTGGTCACTGCGCACCCAATTGCCACTGTATTCTCCCCTTTGTACTGGTAAGTACTTGCTGCTTTCTTGTTTCCAAGTTGCACCTCAAATGCATCATGACGCTCTTTGATATGATCAACATGAGGCTCAATTTTATTGCCCTCAGTGTCTTTGTACTTCCCGATGAACTCAGGAGCCCCGAGATTATTTTCACGAAGAACAAATCGCACCTGGTCTTTGTGTTCATGACTCTTTGGCACGGCTGCCTTGGATTTTTTCTTTGCTAATAACTCGTGCATATCATGAGGAAGAAGGTCATCCTCCGTTTCACTGAATGAGGAGAGCAGATCACTGATGACTTGGTGACTGGAGCTGCCAATACGCATATTCAACACCACAGTCATAAGGACCACCACCATGGCCAGCCCCCCAAAGAGCAGTTTCAGACGACCGTTCTTCATCTTTTTCGGTTCAGTCTCTTCACCCATTGGATACCTGTAAATATATTTCAAATACGATAAGACATAAGTCCGCATAACCTCAATTATGTCAGTAATTAATTTTGACGATTCTACCTGTACCCAGATAACATTTGATTATTCAGGCATCATTATGATACCTTTTTCGTGAAACAGATTGCCACATAAGTAACACAAAAAGCCATAATTGTATAATAATGCCCATCACAAAGCCATCGCTTTGAACCATGGTATTTGCATCTTCATCCCACCCAAAAATCAGACCTTTTTAAGACCTTTTTAAGACCTAAAACTTTGAAAATTAAGACCTTGTATGAATGAACAAGTAGCCAACATTTCATGCAGAAACAGTCTTTTACATGGATGTGATTGAAATGTGAAAAAAAAACCTGAAAATACAAATCCTGGTGCGAACAGCGAAGGCATCTGAGGGCAGTGAGGAGGGGGATGAGGGGAAGGGGTCTTCCCCCCCTTTATTTATTTTTTACTCAACCGTTCCCTAGAAGGCATTTTATGCTATCTGATTTATGAAATTTGATTTCTAGTGGTAATTTTATCACACAGAATGAGACCATACATTCAGGCCTTAGTAAATGAGGTCACAAATTGATCAGTAATAAAACTGATGAGGCACGGCGAGGCACTTTCAAACTTCTAGCCATTCACAATCAAACTGGCACGTGTGAACGGTGTAACCCGATCATTTCGCCTTGGAAGACAAATCCATGCTGGTGGTAATAGCTCAATGCTTAAAATGGACCAGTCTCATTATCACTTTCGAGGGGTGTCAGCTTCTTCCCCTCTCACACATGGCCCGCTCCTCTTTACAAAATAATCCAGACTTCTTAAGGCCCTTAAATTTAAAACGATGATTAATTTCAATTTTAACCAAATTTTAAGGGCTTTAACTTATAAGGACATTTTAAGGGCCCGCGGATACCATGCTTTAAACCAAAAATTAAACTTTTCGGAGCACTTGTCATATCAACCCGGACCCCAAATCATGCAATTGGGGGGAAGGTACTGCCATCGCTCTAAAAAGAGCGCTATGAATTTTGAGGGATATAGAGACAAAAATGGCGTATGTTTTTTTGGAAAAAGTTAGCGATTTGTGTATGTCTCTTGTCTAGTAGCCTTGCACATCTCAGTCGTCCCAAATCCCATTACTTTACATGTTAACGCGCGTCACCAAAGAATTCGCGAATTTTAGCCACTAATAATTAAATAACTTTTGAACTAATAAAGAAAAAAACAAAATTCTTTCAGTTTTATCTTATTTAGATCACAAGCTATCATTTGATACCATTTTCAATGATATCAAATGAATTTGAAATTTTTGTGCACATAGCTACTTTCTCTTTCAAATCGAATAACTCTCGTTCTCGAATCAACCTCTCGTGAGATCGTCTCACATGCGAGAATAACGTACGAATAGCGCTGGAAACCATTCGTACGTTACCGTACGAATAACCACAGCCTTTAACTTGGCTTATGTTGAATTAGCACAGATTCTCGGGCGAGGTCTGTATACCTCGCCCGACGGTAAACCGCTTCTTTTTGCGTATACTGGCAGCGAGGCTCCACACTCAGCCGATTGCATGATAAATATAGACATATTGTCCGACAAATCCTTGTGTTTAAGCCCTCCAGACGTTAGATGGTATATTTATGCTCCAAGAAAAAACAATATGAGCCAGTACCATCATGTCGAACTTACATTAATTAAAACCCGCAACAAAATATTACTTCGTGAAGAAGTAAACAAACGCCATTTTGCGAGTGACGTCACTAAGCGCATGCGCACTGCATTGTAAACAAGCGCACATGCTTCACTTTCCCGCTCAAACTTCTCTCACGACTTTCGAATGAAAATGAATAAAATTGTTCATATACTGATTGGTGATGCACAAAATATTGCGTATTAATAATTAATACGTATTCCTTTGTGAAGACTCGGTATAAATTACGTGCGCAACTGCAATGGAAGATAGGCCGCATGTTGAACTGCTTCGCGCGGGAAAATTGTATGCGCATGCGTGCATGTTTACTTCGCACTACGCAGGCGCAGTGCTCTGGTTTATTTACAACACGTGGAGAGCAGGTCATGTGACACAACAATCGGAAAGCGGAGAGAAACCTGTAATGTCACTTTTTTTCGTTGCGGATACATTTTAAGTAGGTTTATGGTACTGGTTTCGAACAAAATTTAGTACCAGCGTCTACCTGGTATGGCTCTGCAGACGCTGGTGCCTTCATAAATATAATTACAAGCGTGGAATTCTAGAAATCGTGGTTCGCGAACTGGAGTTTAATGCGTTTACCGTACAGCGAGACCCATTGGGCTCGCTGTAGTATGTCAGCTAATGTTGAATGTATTCTTCCGCGTTCGTGGGTCCGGGTTAATATGACAAGTGTACCGACTTTTCAGCTCAGTCATAAGCAGCCTATAAAAATGAAACGGCTGGCTTCAAGCTCTACTACGGAGAGATATATTTCAAAAGTGACAGTAGCGACAAATGAATAAGTCACTATATTATCGCTCACCTTCAACACCGCATCAATTCGTGAACACGACAACTGAGCAACCTCGTGAGTTGGGATAAATCGGAACATTGATTACGTTCGTCGCAGTATCTTCGGGGATGTGAACGAAATCGTACTCGTAATCGCCTTAATTCCGCACAGGTAACATATGAACACCTGCAGAAATTTATCAACACAATCAAGTTCACACGCACCCGATCATTTTCAATCATAAGATCGGCCTAAACGATTTTCAACCAAGTATTTCAAAATCTTCTCGTTTGAGAAAATCGTAAGAAATAATAGATCTTACGTGAATAATCAAGACATTCGAGGAATTAAAATGAGTCGAGGAATTCAAGCAAAACCTCTTTATAAAGAATAATTTGGAAATTTGTATCTATGAATACAATTGCCATCACGCTGCCTAGTACATGTAGGCGAGCAGCCCTTACTTAGGGTCTCCTTAAAGGGGTGGGGAACTAAATTTTAAGTGATGTTCTATTGACTCATAGCACCAATTGATAGCATTCCGTGCCAAGAACACCATGCCTGGATGCAAGCGTAAGGAAATAATGCATTCCGAATATCGGGGTTAGCATTGTGCCTATGGA
>KB296055.1:272101-287065 GCA_000328365.1 Capitella teleta | reverse complement strand
CACATATTTTCATCTCCAATTCAAAACATCCACCTGGAATCAGCAAAAAATATTATTAGAAAAATAAAATGAATCATAAATCATAATCACTGAAATACATCACAGATCTGGGAAAACATGAAAAAGTGCATAACCTTTGTTAATATATACATATAGTATAATTATATACATTGTATTCAGTTCAGAGGAAAAGACAACAACAAAAGTAGCAAACAACAAAGTTGTTGTGAAAGTAAATACACAACTTGTGTCTGTTTTATTCTGTTAAGATATAAATTTAATTCATTCCTTCATTTTTTATACATTGGATTTTTAACAATTAATATAATTTTTTAATATTATTCTGAATATTAAAAACACCATTGGTTCACAGTATTAGCTTAAACTTGTTTGAGCATACATGCTCGTAACGTGCTTAATAGAATCAATAAAATATTTGCGATCATCGCTAATCGCAAAAATTCTGTCTTGGCGTCGAAATACGTACATGTAAGACTAGCATGATATTAAGTGAGTGTGGAGACTGGCAGTCAATACAAGTACGGCATCTGAATAATTAATTATGTTCACCGTCAGGCGAGCTATTATGGTATATATATATGTGTACACATTACGCCCGAGTCAACTCTTCAAGTACTACCTTAAGATATGCAACTGCAATGCTCAGCTGCAAAATTTAGCAATGTCGGCAATAAATATTAGTCTTGAGTATCTTTAAATTTATATCATATATGAGTGTATTTTTTGCAAAATAGTTTATATTTTTTGCAAAATAGTTTATACCTTTTCAACTACAACACTGAGTCACTATCTATTAAAGACTATTGGCCTCGAGTTAACACAAGAACACATGACTCTCACCGACCCAGTCATAGACAGGCGAGCGGCCGGTGTCACAGTTAGACTTAGCATAACAATTACCACTGATGTATTGTGACATGCACTGCTGACTTACTAACGCAATGCATGTCAGACATCATGATGATGTCACTCATTATCGCTCGTCAAACAAAAGTTAACATGTCGAATGGTTATTCACAATCACTGACAATGAACCCACCACGTACATCGTTCCGCGTAAATTCGAGCTTTTGACTTCTGAGGATTTTAACCCGATTGTGTGACAGGTTCGATCGGGTTGTTTCGATCGACTCAGAAAAGAATTTCTCATAAATTATCAGCTCAGTTTCTATAATATAGTTCTGTTTTCTTCCAGGTGAGGGCCGGCGCATTGAAATCATAACAAACCAAGAGTGACGTTATGGTTGGAATTCATATATCGCGTGGGCGACAAGCACACAAAAGCAACGCATCAGTGGGGTTGTTTAAAGCGAAATTTACAATGTTGAAGTAATTTATAGAATTCCAACAATATAATTAGTATGTTAATGAGGGTTTAATCAATTCAAAAATATTAATTTCAAACCGGAAAGCGCTCAAAATTATTGATTTATTGTCACTCAAAAAGTATAGATTTCGGGAATTTTCAAGGAACAGTTTGAATTCGGCGTTATGATTTTATCGATTCTCGCGTCGATTCACTTTATGATTACGAGAGTTAAAAATCGCGAATGGGCCCAAAAATATTTTTTCCCGGTGAAGAAATATCCAAGGAAGAGATAACAGTCGGCTTTAAGGGTTTTCATGCACGATTGGCGAAGTTATACTGAATTTACTGCAGTTGGGTATGATTTTCCCATGTTAAAGGATAGCGAAGGGTCCGTTTCTAAGAAACAAAATGGCGTTCAAATCTCACTTTGCGCTACTCTCTTTAGCATATAGGATACTAGTAGAGGTTAGATTCCTATATAAAGAGAGCAACGCAAATCGGTTCCTGGAAATTTAGAATATAGGCGCCATTTTGATTCGTAGAATCGGAGCCTCCGCTATCATATGGACATGGGCAAATCATACCAAATTTGCACTCATTCGCGATTTTTAACTTTCGTAATCATAACGTGAATCTAAAAGAATCGATTAAGTCAAAACACAAAATTCGACATGTTCCTTAAAAAACTCCGAAATCTATACTTTTCAAGTGACAATAAATGAATAATTTCAAGCGTGTTTCGATTTGAAATTAATATTTTTGAATGGATTAAACCCTCCAAAAGATACTAATAACATTGATGGAATTCTATAAATTACTTCAACATTGTTAATTACGCTTTAAACAACCCCACTATTACGTTCCTTTTGTGTGCTCGTCGCCCAAGCGATACATGTATATGAATTCTAACCATAACATCATCCTTGATACGTGATGATTTTAATGCCGCCCTCACTTGGAAAAAAACAAAACTATTTTATAGCAACTGGGCTGATAATTTCTGAGAAATTCATTTCTGATGCAATCAAAACAACCTGATTGAACCTGTCACACAATTGGGTTGAAATCCTCAAAAGTCAAAAGCTCGAATTTACACGGAACGATGTACGTGGTGGGCTCATTGTCAGTGAATATGAATAACCATTTGAAATGTAGTCGTGCCACTCCTTCCAATAGCCAAAAGGAATGGCACAGCTATTGGAAATGCTGCTTTTTGTTCAACGAGCGATAATTAGTGACATCATGATGTCCGACATGCATTGTGTTAGGAGTCAGAAGTGCATGTCACAATACATCAGTGGTAATTGTTATGCTAAGTCTTACTGTGACAGCGGTTGGTGAGAGAGTCATGTGTTTTTGTTTTCTTTGTAGTTTGAATTAATCACCATTTGAAAGAGCAAAATTGTTGTAATGACAAGGCCGATAGACGCCAAATAATTATTGCTGCTACAAAGCCTCACATTTGAAAAGAGTTAATCATAGAGGTATTTATTTATGTGCCTTCTAATTGAATTGTGATAGTCAATCATTGAATCATAGATATATTGATGGTGATGCATTACTTTGTTATAACATCCCCCTTTTTAACATATTTGCAATTCTAACACAATTGAACTAAATGTAACTTATGTACAAATGAATTTCAAAATCAGTATGACAGTCTATCAGGTTTTTGTTTCACTTTTGATGACCATCTTGGCGCTGGCGGTTCAGTTGTCTCTTTCTGTAGCTCATCTGGCTCTTGATGTGGTTCATCAGGTAGATCAAACTAAACCTTGCGTTTTGCTAATGCTTTCGCAAACTTCATCGGGATCTCCTTGATGTATTATCTGTTCCTTCTAAATGTTCTACCTTCGGGCGTCTCGACGGTGTACGATTTCGGTTCTGACAGTTTTGCATTCACAGTAGCAGGTTTCCATCTCTTCCCGTGAAGTTGCATTAAAACTTGCATATCTGGAAGCAGGTTGGATATAGGTTTAACGTTCATTATACGAGGTTTCAATTTTCTCCTTATCTTGTTCCATGACCTGTCGGTACTCGTTTGATGTTCTATCAGGGACATTTCTTGTAAGTGGATTTGTCTTGATCTATCTTTTGTAGAGTAGCTCTACTGGACTTGGTAAGTGACTGCTTATTAGTGCCGCTCTGTGTGCCAGTAGTGCTTTCCTTGCCTCCATCCTTGATTCTTTGGACTTTCTTAATGCAGGACGTCCTCCTTCCAAAAGGCAGTTTACCGGCGTTCATTTTCAAGCAGCTTAAAAGCATAATCTGGTTAACTCCCATTCATGTTGTTACGTAATGGGTCACGATTGCAAAGTTTACATTTCAGCTCATCAATCTCGACCAGCCTTGTTTACTCACGTTAAAGGCCTTGTAACTTTAAACTAGCACTACTACCTATATATAGCTCTCTCATCGGGATGAGAGAAATCCAACACATAAAGCAAAATTTATATATATACAAATGTTTTTATAATTAAAAATGACAAGTGAGAAGAAAATTAAAAAATTGCTGAGGTCATCCTCTGCGCGCGCGCAGCCTCAGCGGCCAGCCTTTTTGACGTGGTCGGTCCCCAGCAAACATGCCAAAACTGGCCAGTTTTGGCTGGAAGCAGAACAAGAGCGGCAGTAATGTACGCTGGCTGGTCCGCTCTTGTCCGCTATTTACATTTTTTTCATTAAATAAGATAATGTTTGATTGAGAACGATTGGCAAACAAGACCATCAACCCAGCAGTCTCGACATCCCTCCTCCCATCCTCAGCAGCTACGCGATGCATGGAGCCACGACATAGTAATTTGTGCAAACACTGCGCAAACGCTCTCCCCCCATGCACGAGACGCAGTGTGTATTCCCGGGTAGCCATTAGATTCAGATGTGAGAAATCGACCGTCCTAACGTCATCATGTAGTGTTACAAATGAACAGTACACTTGCTCCTCTAGCGAATAGTCCTCTCTTGCAAACAATATTTTTGTAGAACGTTCGCAACGCACTCCCATGAATAAAATTGTACAAAAAACACATGAAACGCGAACGATCCCCTTCCCCCTTCAAGTATGAAATATTACACTATCATAGTTCATCAGAATGAATATGGAAAGCCTGTCACTGTCACGTTACTGTAATACTAAGGTGTGCATGCGTTTCATAAAAAAGAATGAGATGATTACGTACAATAGTTGCAACAGTTGCATGTTGATTGAGAGGAATATGCATGCAGAGCGGCCTTCGCGAAACCAACACGTGCATTGAAGGAAGATATATATATAGGCAGCGAATTGTTTTTAAAATTATCTTTATGACTTTGATATCTTCATGAATAGTCACCTGAGCGAACTTTTAACTCTTTACCCCTCTGATTTTAATCCGGGCGTGAGATCGCAAAATTCTATACATTTATATGTGTTACTTTCACCAGATCACGCCGGTTTTACTCTACTTCTTTTAGTCATGTCGCACCTATCGTTTATGGAGCCAATTACCCTTTTACATTCATGCTACACAATCTTTATCTGTTTTTAAAAATGATCTTTATATATCTTGCTATTCACATGCTTCATTTAATTTTAATGTGTACCATGCCGCAGTGTTTTTGAGCACTTTGCGAATTTTACGCGTCATAAAAATTAAAATTGATTTTTTTCTTTTATATTTATTCATCATTCATAATAATAATAATAGCCTGATCAATTGTCATTATAATAATTTGCATTCACTGAAATTGCTTGTTGACTCAGTTTGTCCCAATCATATATAACATTAATGTTCAACATTTCAAAACGTATATATGCAAGCGAGCGCGTTAACGCCAAAGTTAAATAAACAACTCGCGTTTGCTCCACAAGTTACCAAGCCACGCGTGACAAGAGGAATTTAACGCTCGAAAGTTATAATTTATGCAGCTCATGAATACACGCCAAAATCCTGAGGTGTAAAACTTACGGATAACAGATATAATGATAATATGCTAGCATTTTCATAATTGAGGGAACTAATATGATGGTTCAGCCACTCCATCAGAGCATTCATAGATCCAAACGCTTATTTCACGAAGAAAGCATGTGTCACGCCCTGAACTACTTTACTTTATTCTGTGGAATGCGGATCTCCTTTGGCGCGATTGTTCAACGACACATCTTTGTTCATAACGGTAAGTTATCTTTAGCATAATTATCAATTGCATTTGGTATAATGATGTGAAGTTCTGCTCTAATTCAACATTATTCAAGACACTAGTTGTAGTACTCAGTAAGAGTTTTGAAGTTCGCTTACGTATTTGTCAATAGTGTTCATGCGGTTCAGATGGATGGTTTCCTTTGTCTGTTTGACCGTTAGGATTTGAATGTTGAGTGACGGTTTAATGTTCTATCCCCCTCTATATTAATGAACACATATTAATGTTTCATTCCATCTCCGACTTGAAACCAAAAAATATGATAGGAGCCCTCACATAGCTCATCAAAATAAGTGTTGTTTATCTGTTCATTAATTTTCAGAGTGTCTCGCGTTACACTTCCTTTACAACGACTCAAGTGTATGTCTAGAAAGCTATGAAGGCATGGTTGAGAGGCGCCCCAGACCGTCACAGATGGAAGCAGTGACCGACCACGTCAAAGAGGATGGCTGCTGAGGCTGCGCGCACCATATAAGATGACCTCAGCGATTTTTTAATTTTCCGCTCACTTGTCATTTTTATTAATAAAAGCATTTGTATATACATATGAATTTTGCCTTATGTGTTGGATTTCTCTCATCCCCATGAGAGAGCTATATATAGGTAGTAGTGCTAGTTTAAAGTTACAACGCCTTTAACTTGAGTAAACAAGGCTGGTCGAGATTGATGAGCTGAAATGTAAACATTGCAATCGTGACCCATTACGTAACAACATGAATGGGAGTTAACCAGATTATGTTTTTAATCTGTTTGAAAATGAACGCCGGTAAACTGCCTTTTGAAAGGAGGACGTCCTGCATCACGGCAACCGCAGTGTTTGATCAGAGCAGATAACGATTATATAATCTCTTAAGCTTCTGCAGGACAGTGTCGATGCCATCATATTTTCGGCATCGGGACTGCTGCACGGCTGCATTGCAAGGTAGTAACGTCGGCATTACTTTTGTCCTCTTCCGTGCCGCTCTTAGCGTCCAAAATTGGCCAGCTTCGAGCCACCATTCAAATGTTGGCTGGGTTCCTGCCTCCCTCTGGGACTGTCTGGGGCGCCTCTCAACCATGCCTTCGTGGCTTTCTAGACATCCACTTGAGTCGTTGTAAAGTAAGTGGAACGGGAGACACTTTGAAAATAAATTAACAGATAAACAACACTTATTTCGATCAGCTATATGAGGGCCCCTTATGGCTATTTCTTTATGCATCCTTCCAACATTGGCATAGAAATGAAAAAAAAAAAATAATAATACAGTCGGAGTTTGGTGGGTTGTAACTTCAAGTCGGAGATGGAATAGAAGATTTATACGTCTTCATTAATATAGAGAGGGAGAGAACAATAAACTCGTCAATGAACATTCAAATCCTAACGGTCAAACTGACAAAGGAAGCCATCCGTCCAGTGAACCGCGTGAACAGTGTCAGCATTGACTAATTCGTAAGCGAACTTCAAAACTCTTACCGAGTACTACAACTAGTGTCTTGAATAATGCTGAATTAGAGCAGAACTTCACATAATTATACCCAAAATTTAATGCACTTGAAAATTATGCTAAGGATAACTTACCGTTATGAACAAAGAGATGTGTCGTTGAACGATCGCGAAGAAGATTGTGAAATATCCATGTTCTCTGAGAAGGCTGACGACAAACTGAGCTGATAAGTAAGGAGAAATTAAATGTGCGCGTTAAACCACGCCAAATTAGATCTGCACTCCGCAGAATAAAATAGTTCCGGGCGTGACACCTTCACTTCGTGAAATAAGCGTTTGGATCTATGCATGCTCTGATGATGTGGCTTAACCATCTTATTAGTTCCCTCAATTATGAAAATGTTAGCATATTATCATTATATCTGTTATCCATAAAATTTACACCTCTGGATTTTGGCGTGTATTCATGAGCTGCACAAATTATAAATTTCGCGCATTAATTCCTCTGCTCAATTGTCACGCGTGGTTTAATTGGTAACTTGTGGAGCAAACTCGAGTTGTTATTTAACTTTGGCGTTAACACGCTCGCTTGCATATACGTTTTGAAATGTTTAACATTGTGCTATGAATGTTGTTTATGAATGGGACAAACTGAGTAAATGAGCAGTTTTAGTGATAGCAAGATATAAAAAGATCTATAAAAAGACCTATATTTACTGAACTCAAGATAGCTAAATTTAATGATATTTACACCGAAAAGGTAATTCTCTTGATGTTTAAACTTGTAAATAATCGTCTGCCTCTTTTTTTAATAACATTTTCTTTTATAATCAAAATAGGGTATATGACACCAGAACTGTCCATCCCTTTAAAGTTCCTCGTTATCATTTAAATGTGTCAAGACGTACATTACACTATAAAGGGGTTATCATGTAGAACTCATTTCATCATTTATTTTGCACAAATGTAACTGTAAGTACTTTCCAAAAGCAAATTAAACATTTAATTTCCGTTCTAGTTTTATGAAATATTTATGCATATGTATTAATTAAGTTGCACGTTCTTTTCTCATAATAATTATATCTGTTGTTTTTTAAATCAGGGCCCTATATACAAGTTTTGTATCTGGCTCTGATTGCTTCATTGTATTTCCTTTCATTTTTTCTTTAAGTTCATGTACATATGTACACAATAATTATATTCCTTGAAGCAATAAACTATTATCTTATCTTATCTTATCTTATCTTATCTTATCTTATCTTATCTTATCTTATCTTAAAAACATATAAAGATTGTATAGCACGAATGTAAAAGGGTAATTGGCTCCAAAAACGAGGTGCAACTTTACTAAAAGAAGTACAGTAAAACTGGCGTGACCTGGTGAAAGTAATTAACGCACATAAACGTATAGCATTTTGCGATCTCTTGCCGGATTAAAATCAGAGGGGTAAAGAGTTAAAAGTTCGCTCAGGTGACAGCCAGTTCACGAAGATATCAAAGTCATAAAGATAAATAAAAAAAAAACAATTTGTCGCCTAATAGGTTGTCAGTAAAGCGCCTATATTATTAATTATTCATATATATATCTTCCTTTGATGCCCATGTCGGTTTCGCCTTGGTAGCTCTGCATGCATATTCCTCTCAATCAACATGCAACTGTTGCAACTATTGTACGTAATCATCTCATTTTTTTTATGAAACGCATGTACACCTTAGTATTACAGTAACGTGACAGTGACAGGCTTTCCATATTCATTCTGATGAAATATGATAGTGTAATATTTCATACTTGAAGGGGGAAGGGGATCGTTCGCGTTTCATATGTTTCTTGTACAATTTTATACATGGGAGTGCGTTGCAAACGTTCTACAAAAATATCGTTTGTAAGAGAGGACTGTTCGCTAGAGGAGCAAGTGTACTGTTCATCTGTAACACTACATGAGGACGATAGCTACCCGAGAATACACACCGCATCTCACGCATGGGGGGAGAGCGTGTGTGCAGTGTTTGCACAGATTACTATGTCGTGGCTTCACGCATCGCGTAGCTGCTGAGGAGGGGAGGAAGGATGTCGAGACTGCTGGGTTGGTGGGCTTGTTTGCCAATCGTTCTCAATCAAACATTATCTTATTTAATGAAGGAATGTAAATAAAGTACAAGAGCGGACCAGCCAGCGTACGTTACTGCTTCCTGTCCGTTACCGCTCCTGTCCTGCTTCCTGCCAAAACTGGCCAGTTTTGGCATGTTTGCTGGGTTGTTTTCAATGCATATGCATTAAGTCCTGAGCGTCAGGCTGCGCATTGTTAGGAGACCAACAGAGTCATGCCTGCCGTCAACGAAGTCAACGTGTCAGCAGTAGCCGTGAAGCTACCCGATTTCTAGAGCAAGAATGCAGCTGCGTGGTTCGCTCAAACTGAGGCACAATTCGAGATTCGTGGAGTGACGCAAAATAGCACCAGATACTATTATGTTGTGTCAGCTTTGGATACAGAGACCGCGACCAGAGCAGCAGAGGTTATATTAAAATCGCCAATAGAAGGCAAGTACGCGGCCATTAAGGGATTTCTGCTGTCTGCATTTGAGCTGTCCAAAGCTGAGCGTGCTCATCAGTTACTGTCTATCCACGATTTGGGAGACCAAAGACCATCTGAGTTAATGTCTCAGATTCTGCACCTCAACGGAAGTGACGAGCATCATTTCCTTCTTAAGTTCTTGTTTCTGAATGCTTTGCCACAGGCAGTGTGTAATGCATTGTCCACATTACAAAAGAAGGATTTAATGAAATTGTCTTTGGAAGCTGATTTATGTCATTCGATTATTTCTTCTCAGAACCAAAGAGTGTGTCAGGCAGACGAAATCGAGACTACTGCAGTTTCCAAACGGAAGCTATGTCACTGGCATCGAAAATTTCGAAGTCTGCAAAGAAGTGCAAACAACCATGTGACTGGAGACCATTTTCACTAGGTCAACCGTCAGGAAACGCCCAAGGGAGCCTGCACAAGTGGCCAGTGTGAATCCTTCAACGTTGGTCATTAAGGATGAAATCTCTGGACACGGATTCCTCGTAGATACAGGAGCACAGGTTTCAGTTTTGCCAGCTTCACAATCTGATCGTTTGTCTTGTAAACAGGAAGGACCTCGATTGCAAGCAGCCAACGGCACGCTCATAAACACTTATGGAACTAGAAAATTGGTTGTTTGTTTCATTCGTTTTGATGGTAGCTCTCTGCCACGAAGGTCGTTTCAGTGCATATGCATTGGACTGTGGCGCAAAACTAGCTTTGACATCGAGATTTAAACAGACAGGTAAGTGATCAGACAAGTTGTCACCTTCATGTAAGCATAAATAGGATTCAATAGACCCAAAATAGATTCTCTGACATGATAAAGTGGTCAAGAACAGACTGCGTCCCAGTGGCCTTGTTATTGTAAGTGAAACCAACAGTGTTCTTTGGAGAAGATAAACAAAACCAAAAACACAAATATATGACAGTATATATAACCATGGCTCTGGGCGTGGCTTCACTCCACGCAAAGCTCACTGAGGCACTCCGACTCTACTGAAAAGAAGCACCGGCACACACCGATGAAAACTCACCTCTAATTTGGTACATCTATTTCAATCGATTTCACATGAAGCCACTCGGAATTCCCAAGATGGTTCACAAGGCGAGGCCAGTGAAAATAAATTCACAGTATTTGCTTAATACGACCAGTTGACTAAATGTTACTATAAATACCAGCCAATGAGATACCACCAGTGTGTGCCTGTGTCGTAATATATATGACCTGGGAACCAGTGAAGTTTTCTATAGGCTCCTTGGAATATTTAAGGGCTATCAACGAGAGTATTTCAATCACTTTTTTGCAAACTTTGACTGAGTACTGCCAGCTGCCAAGAGATAGTATTTAAATTGCTGCACATTGCCGAAGAAACGGTGAGTGATATATAGATCGAATTCATGGCAATTTTACCAAACAAGTATCCATCATTGTGAAACTTTGGCCGACTTCCTGTCATCGTACTCAGAATGGCTGGTAACTGTTGTACGGATATTATCTCTCTTTGTTTATTGCATAACATTCAATAAGTACAGAACTGATTTATCATGAGGCATTGTCATAATAATTGTACAATTTACAGCCTATGATACAGTTTGATTTTTAAGTTTATTCACGTTATATGGGGATTTTATGATTGCTGCATTAATTATTGCAAAAATGCTCTTTTCTCCTAAACTGCGTTATGTACCCCATAATTATTATCATTTACATACAGCAGATTCATTTATCAATCAGTACCTGCCTATTATTTTTTTCATTTTATCTTGGATATCCCAAATATACGAATTAACGATGCCGCCTCACAGCACACACTCGTGATTCAGCTCAGAACATCAGAACTTGTAAACAAGCATGTATGCACAATGGCATTATCGCCAAATGTACGAATTCATGTCAAACATTAATCAACATACATAGAATTTTTGTTTTTGTTCAAGTTTAGGACGTGAGAAAAACACAATCAAGAAAATTATTTAATGCATATGATACAATGTTCAATTTGACGAGTTCATATAATGTGATTTTTTTCTATATCATCGAAAACTCCTCATAGACTTATGAATTACCCTAGCTGTGAATTCATTGTTAAAATTTTTTTTTGTCCATTTCTGTTTAAAAAGAGGAACACTCTCGCGTGTGTGTGTTCTTGCTCTGTTGACCAAGAATCATATTTTTTCATTTCAGATGTCTTTTATTTGGATTGCGTTGACTGTTCTCTCCTGCATTGCACTGCTGTCTTTGATGGTGGTTGCTGTGGAGCCCCTGGCGGAGATGCACCCAGCTTCCCCACTCGGGGTAAATAGAATGGGTCCTCCAGGCCCAAAAATGAGTGGGTGAACATGAGATTGACAAGGCGCATTTTGAATCACCGGCAAGATCCTAGATGTTTCTCAATCAACAGTACTAAAAGTGTTTAATACAATTATATTCCAATTTTCCGAAAACAAGTTAAAACATGACTGGCTGGTCAATTGGCCCAGCTAGTGTTGAAGTGTTGAATTGTTGTTTCATCATAAAATTGAGATTTCGTCCTTATAAGTGTCCATTGTATTGATTAAAATTTGTATTGATTAAAAGAGTCAAACAAAGCCTGTAGTACATACTTTTTTGGGAGAATTCCAAAGAGGAGAGCAAAAAGTTTAGAAAAGAAAAAAATTATAAAAAAAAAAGATTTCTATAAAAAAGTTGAAAAATGAAGCGATAATTGCGAAGTGTTGCCTAAAATGGTTTTCGACTTATATTAACACTGACAAATATCATGAAATTTTTCATTTCCTTTACTAAGAGAAACATATAAAAAAAAAATATTAATCAATTTACGCAAGTAGCTGTGTTAATTACCACCATGACTTTGAAATTCAATGTAATGGATTAAAACTTCGGATTCAGTTAGACCAATATGCTAGCAATGTACTGTGTCAATTTCAAAGCCACAGATTACATAACAACTGAGATATTGGCCTTTGAGTATATCATAATTATTATCATGCAACATTACGTAAGAACAGAGTAACATAGTGCCGTTATAGGGTTCTGCTGTGTTGTACATCTCGTCGGACTGAAGCGTTTGATGTGAATTACAAAGCCATAGCTCGTATAACGAATGAGCTAGGGTCGACCTAATTCCACAAGTGTAACTGATCTGATTATCAGTTACAGTTTGGCATTGTCGCCCCAATAGCGCACATTGTGGTTTATTATTGAGAGGGGATCGTCGAATCGAATGACCCGAGATGGCCGAACTGGGTATAACTTATGTGTTACCAATACCTGATGATGTAACAAGAGTTCAAGTTACTTAAAACACAATAAAGTTAGCAATAATAACATCGCCGGCCGAGAGCGCTCGGGTTGTGAGTTTCCGGTGTTGTGAGCATGCGCAGAAGATGTAAACAATAGCACGTTTCCTGGGCACCCAACGTTATGACCATAGATGTCGTAAACATTATGACCGTTATGATTCTGGGGGAAGCTGAACATGCTGGATGTTTTCCTACGTTTTTGCCATCATCAACTTCACAATCGGTGACAGGCAGATAACATAGCGCTGAATTGGCTCCTCTCTCATCGTTACCTTTAAAGTTAACATTAAACTGTGGTGACAACGATTTAATGTGCTTGCGAACGTATTTCATTATTGATAAACAGACACATGTGCGACCACGTCTTATTGTTGTTGAAGAAGTCACATGATGTGATCATGTGATATAAACACAAAATGGCGAATTAGCCGAAGCATCATCCTTTCGAAAAAAATTCGCATTTTCTTATTTGTAGCCTTGATCGCTCGGATAAATCGTTCGTAAGAGGTGCAACGTTTAAACTAATTATATAACGGTTCTATTGAGTGTATTCCTATGTGTGCAATGATTGCAATGGCTCTCAACGAGCACGCGCTATGGCTCTAAATGGATCCGATATGTGCCTGTAATGTAGTGCATTTATGCAAACGGATATTTCAGGCACACTTGTGGGCTTAGGGTCGACCCTGATTGCATGAAACTTTAGAAATTCACTGTGACCTTGACTTTTCACCTTTGACCTCAAATTTTCAACTGAAGATAGTAAAGTTTAGTAAAACTAAATTGTCCATGTCCCTAGACCCCAGAGCAGATTGTAATTGGCCAGAATTGGCTGGCAGAGGTAAAAATGACCGGCAAGCTGCTTAACTCGTTCTGCCAATCAGAGATATTGGCTCAGCATTTTGATCGGCGGCAAGCAGTGGCTTGAAGTGGTTTAATTGGCAATGGTTGCTATACCATCCTATATGTATAATGATGCCAGTAGTTAATACAAATGATTTCACATAAGCTACTCTGTGGTGTGGTCATTTTAAGTTCAAGACATTAGGGCTTTTCATAAACTTTCATAGGTTATTTTTACCCATGAACATCAATCGATCATTATCACCATTATTACTTTGTTTGTTAATGCAATTTAACCTGAGTTCTAAGAACGTTTAAGTTTGTAAGCAAGTAAAGCAAGGGAAAAGGAAACAAATAGAGGAACAGGTTGGAAGAGGAAAGAGTTTGACGAACCGAATGAGTTGTTGCATCAGGATCTTGAATGAAAAATTCGACGTTTTTTATATCTCTGTTTGCGATTGTTGGGCAACTTCTGTGTTACATATATAGGATCGGATACAATAGAACAAATAGTTGATTGTATTGTAAGAAAAATGCCCAGAATAAAACAAATTGCATCTAGCCAGATGTTAATTCGTCTTGATTCTTCGTTCATACTAGTTATCGCTGGGTCGACATCGAGAGCAGAGATGAAAGCATTAGTATCATCAGCAAAGAGAATAAAATGCATACGTTCAGAGACCGAAGTGACATTGTTAAAGTATAATCAAATACTTGGGTGGAACCCCAAGGAACACGTACCACAAGAATTTTAACTTTTCAGACCAACAAAAGCAATGCATGTAAACTTATTATCATTATTAAGTAAATCATTTATTTATTTATTTATTTATTTATTTATTTATTTATTTATTTATTTATTTATTTATTTATTTATTTATTTATTTATTTATTTATTTATTTATTTATTTATTTATTTATTTATTTATTTATTTATTTATTTATTTATTTATTTATTTATTTATTTATTTATTTATTTATTTATTTATTTATTTATTTATTTATTTATTTGTTTATTTATTTATTTATTTATTTATTTATTTATTTATTTATTTATTTATTTATTTATTTATTTATTTATTTATTTATTTATTTATTTATTTATTTATTTATTTATTTATTTATTTATTTATTTATTTATTTATTTATTTATTTATTTATTTATTTATTTATTTATTTATTTATTTATTTATTTATTTATTTTTTTATTTTTTTCTTCTTCGCAAATATTATTCATCAATTATGGTGATAGAAAATGGAAATTTGATTTTTTAGAGGTTTTAAGAGGTAAAAAAAGTCGAATTTATTCATATTGTTTCATGATG
>KB296055.1:194184-272051 GCA_000328365.1 Capitella teleta | reverse complement strand
TTTTAGCTGGTCGGTTCTTGCAATCGGACGTCGAGAGAGGTACACACCGGGTACCTTGTGTACCATGCACCTAGGTACAATGTACCTTGTGTACAATGTGTACCCTGTACATTGCATACCATGTTCCTTATGTATCCTGTATTTTAGTATTGTATACCTTAATTTTGCACTGTGTATATTAGAGTTCGCGACATGTTATGACGTATGGTAAACTTAATTGCTTTGTTTTCCTACTTGGGTGACTCAAGAAAGTGCACATTCGTTAAAATTCAGTGCACATTTGAAAGCATGTTTCTTAATGTTTTTAAGTCTGAGAAAAAAAAAAAAAAATTGGTTTAGAAAAAAGAAACTCGACACTTTTGACAAACAAAAGTTGAAAAACTGTAAGTGCAATGTGTCTGTTTTAATGACACGAGACGGAGATCTGTGGAATAAAATTCCACGTGTGCAAAATAAAAAATGAAAAAAATAAAAGATAAAAAATACAGCCTTACATGTAGAGAGAATGTCGTCTGAATGTTCTCATATACAGGCGGAGATATAACTGTATATAAAACTGGAAGTTACATAAAATGATCATAAATTCAACGCTCAATATCAGATGCTCATGGAAAATTGTGTAATTTGACAGATAATAACGCTAATACCAGCCTCAAACTCATACAAACTAATCTCGATATATTTTGCCATCTAATTAAATAATAAACTACAAAAACCATATCCTCATGTTATAAATAAAACCACATGAACGCTTGATTGACCAAATTATCAAATTATATATGCAAATGAACCAGCTTTGGGAGGGGGAGGGGCCAGAGGGGGGATCCTTCATTACTTCAATTGAAAAATGTCGTTCAGATTGCTTGATTAGTCCTGCTAATTCCTGAAGTGAAGTCTAATTTTGTCAAAATAGAGTTGTTATTTATTTATGCTGAGTGCCAAAAAAGTGAAAGAAAATCATCACAGACCGCCAATTACACTTAAAAACTGTGTGTTATAGTGTTTGTCTCTTGAGATATCATGCATACAAAACAAACACCCTAAAAAAAGCTGGCGCCCATAGCATCCAGTCGGATTGGATGGAGCCGTAAAACCTCATCACTCACTCAACACCCTAAAAATAATATTTTCACTGCATACTTAATATTAAGTATGCAGTGAAAATAATGTGCCACAGCATGACAACATTACATTGACCTCGAAATGTGAGAGAATACTCATTAAAACATCTATACTCGTTTGTTTGCTTGTTTTTTTTTTTTTTTTTTTTTGTTTTGTTTTTTGTTTTGTTTTTGTTTTTTGACAAGTTTGCAGCGCAGACGCGTATATTATGATATTTTCCCGGGAAATCGGCGGCCAACATCGCTCGAGTGCACGACTGCCTCTCAACAAAACCAAGTTTTATCACATCATTGCATTCTCACAGTTGAAAAGTATGCTATTATTATAAATGATTTATAAGTAATTAGATTTACTGCAACTCGTCTTCTTTTCCACACTATGTGACTCTAGCAAGATTCAAGAGTACATAGTCTGTTAGTTGATAAACCAAAGCGAGATGCCAAGCCAAGGTGTACACCTCGTTTGATTCATCTGTGTTAGTAATCCATTAATTTAATCCAATAGTATCACGGTGATTATTGTAAATGCACCATTTTGTCAGCGCAAAAAAAAAAAAACTAGAGATTCAAATATTATTGAAGCATTCCTTTCAACACAGTTCAACAGAATGACCTCATTTCGCAAATCGGTACACGCACAGACTGTACACAAGATAAATTCCGAGAAAGGCGCTCTGTTGAAGGCGAGTCGAAAATCGCAGTTCTATGAAAGCGTTCAGCAGACTTCATCCCTCTCTTTTCTCGTGTGCGCTGAAAACTGAAAAATATCGTGCAATCATCAAGCCAATTTAGTCGCGCGCTTCTTCTTGTCTTGCTCAATTTGTTTACATGTATTTCAGTTGTTTTTGGTGTCGGAGCTCTGAGATTGCCGCTGATAAATAGGCTACCTTACATGTAATTTGATTGAGTGCCAAATCGTATAAATGGGACCAAGAAATGAACTTCCACAGAGCAAATATCCAAAGCAAAAGGTTGCTTTTGAGTCTATGTATAATTGAAGAAAGGCTATAGTAATTGCATTTGATAAAATGGGTTTCAATTGACATTGAGATGAATTGGACTCATTATAAATCTGATCATCACACAAAGCCGACTGGCGTTATTACTTAAATTTGAATGTTCATTTATTCATTAATTTGAATTAATTTGAATTTTCGACGCATACTTTAATTGGAATGGGCACTTGTAGAGTGTTGTTCAAGATATAACGTTATCATAAGAAGGACTCAATAACTAAACAAAACAAAGGACAAGAAAGACATAATTATTTGAAGATATAGAATATGTGTTGAAACACCTGATTCTAAGCAATGCATCACTGAAAAGCGCCACTGTGAAAAAATTGGCAACGCAGTTTGGTGATAACAATCACGGACATAAAAAAAGAACCAGCAGAGCATGACGGTCAGGTTGATCGCTGATTGGTCATTTTAAGTGGCCAGCACTTACCTCGCAATCTCTCAAAGAAAAACTGTTGAGAGAAGAAAATGCAACTCTCGCTGCAACCATCGATGCGTGCCGTGCCTCTGAGTTCAGAACAATGTCCATGACTGGTGCTATGCCTCACTCGACTGATGTGCATGTTGTGTCTCATCAGAGAAAGAAGAATTCCGGTGCATCAGGCAACACTCTGTCTACTCCCTGTACAAACTGCGGAAGAAAACACGAGGCCCAAAGATCAGCCTGTCCGGCATTTGGCAAGGAATGTCGCTCCCGTGGAAAATTGAATCATTTTGCACAATGCTGCAAAAGTAAACCGCAGCAAACAATGATCAACAAAAAACCTGCATTTCCAAAACAGGTACATGACGTTCGACCAACACAAGAAGACGCGGAGGCCGCCACCAACTACGTAATTGACAGCGTGGACGATGCTGGCCGAGATGAACTCCGCACAGAGCTCATGATAAATGGAACGTCAACAGTCGTTAAAATCGACACAGGCGCCAAGTGCAATGTGATGTCGCTTAACACCTTCCTCAGCCTCGTCCAGGAGAAAGAACTTGACCGCACACAGATAACCAAACTTGTTGCTTTTGGGGGCAGTACCTTAGACACTGTCGGTGTTGTGTCATTCAAGTGTTCATCCAACTACACAAAAACTCACTCGATTCGCTTCCACGTGGTGGATAGCCCTGTCAGATCACTTCTTGAGCTAGCTGACTCGCTCCAGCTGGGATTGATCAACACATCAGCACAAGTCTACGAAATTCAAGTCGATGGATCCGGAATTCCCAAGGACATTCTGGATGCCTACCCTTCACTTTTTGATGGAAAACTGGGCAATTTGCCAGTTGTCTACAAGATGAAACTAGATCCAGATGTTCGACCAGTGACTCAATCTGCAAGAAACATTCCAATCGCCTTGAGGCTCAAGGTCAAGGATAAATTGGAAGATATGTGCAAGCAAGGTGTCATTTGTGCTGTCACTGAACCAACAGACTGGGTGTCAACTATGGTGGCATCACGGAAGAAAGATGGAGATATCCGCATCTGCATCAACCCGCAACACCTCAACAGAGCTCTACTACGGCCTCGTCATCCACTCAAAATGATTGAGGAGCTCAGGCTCAAAATCTCCAAGTGTAAAATTCGTGTAAAAGAAGTTGGATATGTCGGTCATGTGCTTACTGATTCTGGAGTGAAACCAGATCCCAACAAAATCGCCGCCATCGTCGACATGCCATCACCTCATGACAAACCTGCTCTTCAGCGTTTTCTGGGCACAGTGAACTATCTCGCCAAGTTCATTCCCAACCAGAGTGAACTTACCCCTCCGCTACGCAAATTGCTGCACAAGGATAAAACCTGGCAATGGATGCCACATCACGAGGCAGCTTTTCAGAAATTGAAGCGTGTACTCACCGCTGCACCTGTGCTGTGTTACTTCAATCCTAAATCATCAACAGTACTCACCTGTGATGCTTCACAACATGGACTGGGAGCTGCATGTCTGCAGAACGGACAACCCATGGCGTACGCTTCAAGGGCTCTCACTACCACAGAGACTCGTTATGCACAGATTGAACAAGAACTGCTAGCTGTTGTGTTTGCTTGCACAAAATTCAACGACTTTGTGTATGGCAAACATGTGCTGATTGAAACAGATCACCAACCGCTCATTAGCATCTACAAAAAAACCTCTGCACTCTGCTCCTACTCGTCTGCAGAAAATGCTAATGCGTCTTCACAGATATGACTTTATGCTTGAATACCGCAAAGGGAAAGACCTTGTCTTGGCTGATACTCTATCCAGAGCGTATCTGGAAACTGACTCATGTGACTCCAACATGTGCAATGACAAGTATGAAGTGATTACTTGTTATCCACTCTCAGACAGTGCCAGAGACAAACTACGATTGCAGACATCCTCCGACTGTACATTGCAGCAACTGCGTCAGATCATCACCAATGGTTGGCCCTCTAAACCTGGAAATGTTCCTGAATGTGTCCGTCCATACTTCTCTGTGCGTGATGAACTCATCGAAGAGAACAACATCATCATGTGGGGCGAACGCGTTGTTGTTCCTGAAGGTTTACGACTGGATTACTTGAAGAAGATTCATGAAGGTCACCCGGGTGTCGAGTCCACAAAGCGACGTGCTCGATCGACCATCTATTGGCCTAACATCATGGTAGACATTGGCACACATGTTGACGCATGCTCTACTTGTTCCAGTCTCAAGCCACACCAACAGAAAGAGTCGATGATCTCGCATCCAACGCAATCACTCCCCTGGTCAACCCTCTCTGCGGACTTATTCGAATGGAACTCAATCCATTACCTAGTGGTTGTGGATGCTTACTCCAACTGGTTCGAATTTGACACTATCTCGGATCTCACTTCAAAGACTGTGATCATGAAAATGAAAAGGCAGTTTGCCACCCATGGCATCCCCAAAACAATCACTACGGACAACGGCAGACAATTCACGTCGGAAGAATTTCGCAGATTTGCAGAGCAGTACAAATTTACTCACTTGACGAGCAGTCCGACCTACCCGACGAGCAACGGCCTTGCTGAAAGAGCTGTTCAATCTGCAAAAAGACTTTTGGAAAAAACGAGAAGAGACGGTTCTGATCTGTGTCTCAACCTGCTAAACCTCAGAAACATTCCCTGAAAAGAAGATGTAGGATCCCCGGCACAACGCCTACTGAGCCGCATCACCTGATACACCATTCCTGTGTCAGACCAACAGCTTACACCAAAGGTCCTAAACAACAAGCATGTTCCATTTGTTCACTGCTCGCTGCCACAGACGGACGCATTTTTGCAGAGCGCTCTGAAGCTAAATATAGCGCAACTTCGAAGAACTTTCGTGTCTTCTGAATCCAATGTAATAGATCTGCTGTGACTTTCTCTGGAGGAGTGATATCCACCTGCTGCGGGACTGCCTTGGAGACCCCCTGGATCACATGCCTTGTTGGACAAGGAGGCTCTCGAGAGAAATCGGAATGGATGCGAAAGAATTCGCGGATGCACTCCTTTGCGCACTAAACGACGACTCTATCAAAAACGCCCTTGTCCGCATCATGAACCAGGGGGTGTCGGAGCCAGTCTCGCAGCAGATTATCGAGTCCCTCAACAACCAGATAACAAGCCTAAAGAAGGACCTGAAATCCCGCGATGCGACCATCGGCAAGATGCAAGAGCGAATCAATGCTCTGACCGCAGAAACACATGGATTGGAGCAGTACACCCGTTGTAACTCGATCAGGATCAGCGGAATCCCCGAGAGCGGAAACGAAGACATCACAGCCAAGGTCGTAGACCTCATCAACAAAGACCTAGAACTGAGTCCTCCTCTCTCCCTGACGGAAGTTGATCGAATTCATAGCGTGGGAAAGCCAAAGCCCAAATCTCAGCCCGGAAGCCACATTGTTTCTGTGTCTCCTCCTCCTCGCCAAGTCCTCATCAAGTTCGCTACAAACCGCTCAAGGAGGCGAATCATGGACCTGCGCGCAAAGCTGAAGAACTCTCATTATGGGCTCTTCATTAGTGAGGACCTGACAAGGAAGCGCTCAGAATTGCTGTACAAGGCATGGGTGCTGAAACGGGAGAAAAAAATCAACAGCGCATGGACTGCAGATGGCAAAATTCTCATCCTTGACACCAGCAACAAGGTCGTGTCTATCACCAGTGAGAACGACCTAAGGGACTACTGACACAGATGACTGCCTAATATCACAGACTTCGATCTCTCAAAATCATTCAACCTCTTTCTGTTCTTGTTACAACCCCCATCCCTACCTTTACTTGCACAAAGCACCTATCTGCACGTCTTCCACTCTGGTGAGTTCCTATCCAACTTTCTTCATTCCTACCCATCATGCGAGTATCTCATACCTTCGCCATACCTTACCTACCTGTATCTGACCCTAGCGGCGTGAACAGAAACCTCACTACGAAATGGTACCTGATGTAAACCCCAGCTTTTCAATTCGCCCGGAGGACTGTAGATATATCGCTCCAGATGAAATTCCGAATTTGTGTGAACACTACACGCACCCACTGAGAATCTTGCATGTAAACATCCGCAGCCTAAGAGCAAATTACGATGAGCTGCTGAATCTAATCGCCTCCTATGAGGAGAGTAACCGTGCTTTGCACGTGCTCCTCCTGTGCGAAACAGCGCTAAGTGATGCAAATACTGTCCTATTTGGTATCCCAGGCTTCGATGCCGTGTATGCCAATAGAAAATCCCACCAAAGAGGCGGAGTAGCTATCTATGTGAGAAAAGGCTTAAATTTCACCCAAAGACCAGACCTAAGCATATTCTCTGAGGGCAAATTCGAAACAATCTTTATTGAATTAAGTTGATGTCAGAACAGCCAGCCAATCATCATTGGCGAAATCTATCGTGTCCCAAGTCTTAATGCACCCGAAACAATCGCCTTCTTCGATTCATTCACCTCTTTATTACATCACAGCAATGCAAGCATTATTTTCGGAACTGACCAAAACCTTGATTTAAGGAAAAAATTGATGAACATGCGCTCACTAGGAATGTATACAACCTTCTCGAAAGTGAAGGCTTCCTGCCTACGGTCAATGTTCCAACCAGAATAGAAGGTGTCACCAAAACGATCATAGACAACATCTACATTCGGGGGTCTCTGCCTAGTGCGCGCACTAGTGTTGTCGAGGTAAAGATCGCCGATCATCTACGGATAGTTTTGACAGTGGACTTCCATATGCATCGCAAGAAAAATTCCCCGCTCGTGATCATGCATCGCAAAATGGACGAATCCATTGCGCAACGCATCGTCAATGAACTCGGCCAATGTGATTGGCAATCAAATGAAAACCGTGACATTGACTCATCTTTCGAGTTTTTCCTCTCCGAAATGACCAGGGTCCTAGACCGGCATGCGCCAGCCAAGCAAATCAAAATTTCGTCGAAAAGCTTTCGGCGTGAACCTAGGTTCACAAAAGGGCTGCAAAGATCGTCTCGGCGACTCAGCAAACTTTATTCAACAGCTGCAAAGTGTGCAAAAAACTCGCACCAACACACGGCGTATGTTAAGTACAGAAATGTTTACAACTCCGCAAAAAGGGCAGCCAAACAGCTCTACTATGACAACCTGTTCAGCGAATCGAGGAATGATATAAAGCGGACATGGAAAATTCTAAATGATCTAACTAAAAAAAGCGGAAAGAATAATTCCCCTGTTGAAAACCTGCAAGTTGATGACGTCACCATAACTGAACCTAAGGCGATAGCTGATGCCTTTGCGAGATTTTTTGCTGATGTAGGCCCTAAGCAGGCGGGTTTGATTGCCTCTCACGTGCAAACGGACGACCAGCAAAATCGGGCGCATATTGGTGTACCCCCGTCCCATCATTCTGTATTCTTGCACCCTGTCACGCAGCAAGAAATTATACGCATCGTAGACAACCTAAATAACAAGAAGTCACTTGGTCTAGATCTAGTGAGCACACATTTTGTGAAAAAACTGAAGCATGCGCTCTCTGCTCCACTATCCGCTCTCGTAAACAAAAGGGGCACCGGATAGCGCAGTGGGTTAAACCGCTGACTACAATCCTATGCCGACCGTGGGGGTCGAGGTCCCGGGTTCGAGACCCGATCAGGTCACGGGCGTTATGATTGTGAATTACAATTGTAATTCTTCGGTGACTCTGCAGTGCTGCCCAACTGCATAACAAGGCCGGGCGCTGTGTACTACTGTCTATGGTGGTATGCAGGATAAAGAACCCTTGGGATTTATCGATAAGAGTAGGGGGAAACCCCGGTCCCGGGCCTTCTGTTCTGGCGCCCGTATCACCCGAACGGGTTGGGTGGAGCCGTAAAACCCCAATAACTAACTAACTAACTCGTAAACAAAAGCTTTTCTGAAAGCGCTATCCCAAATCTGCTAAAGAGGGCTAAAACCATCCCGATCTATAAAAAAGGTGAAAGATTTAAGATGGACAACTATAGGCCGATTTCTTTGCTTCCTATATTTGGTAAAATCTTTGAAAAGGCTTACTGTAATCGACTAATGCCATTTCTAGAAGACCGCGGATTTCTCTGCGATTCGCAATATGGGTTTCGGCGCAAAAGAAATACCACCTATGCAGTGTCTGAGCTCTATTTGAACTCGATAAATGCATTGCTTAAAAATGAAATCACTTTAGCCACTTTTATCGATTTCAGCAAGGCCTTTGATACGATCAGCCACGAAATACTCCTTAACAAAATCCCTTCTTACGGAATTCGGGGGCGCGCGCTTGATTGGATTAGATCATACTTGTCAAATCGATCAATGAAAGTCAGCATACAGGGGTGTCTTTCTGAAGAAGTACAACTTAGCCAATACGGCGTTCCACAGAGATCGATACTTGGGCCCATTCTATTCATCATCTACGCTAATGACCTGAACGCCTGCCTAACTCATACCAAAGCTATCTTCTATGCAGACGACACGACCCTATTTCTCTCAGGAAAATCGGCAAATGTGCTGGCTGAGCGCATGAATGATGACCTTGAAAGAACCAAACATTGGTGCGAAGCAAACAGCCTTGCTGTTAATATCAAGAAAACAAAATACATGCCGATTGGCCCCAATGCTCTAACTCGCTGCACCATCGACCTATCAATGGCAAATGAAAAAATTGAACGTGTCACCACCTTTAAATTTTTAGGAATTACAATCGACGAAAGGTTGACCTGGAAGGCACACATTGAGTCGCTCAGTAAAAAACTAAGCAGTGGCCTTTATGCGCTGCGAAACACAAAAAGGCTAACATCTAGACATGGACTCCTAAGTCTCTACCATTCCCTCATCCATTGCCATCTGACCTACGGCTGCCTACTATGGGGTTCAGCCTCTGACAATGCCCTAAAACCGCTGAAAATAGCCCAGAAGAAAGCCATCCGATTAGTGTATGACGCTAATTATAACGCCCACACCCCACTTCTCTTCCAAAAAAGCAATGTTTTACCTTTGCACAGCCTGATCAATATCGAAATTGCCAAATTTATGCACCTGCACTCAAAAAATAGTTTACCACCTCGACTATCTGCTATCCTAGACTCACATGCTCAACCTCATCAGTACGCCACACACTCCATCCTACCATACCGTCCTCCCAGAATAACCTCTCTAGCCACTGCAAAAAGTTTTTTATCTGAAGGTATCAGAATCTGGTCCTCCTTCAACCCTGAAACTCGCGCACTTCCCCCTCGTCGCTTTTCCAAGCAACTAAAACGAAAATATCTGAATGAACTCACCACCTCTCTCTAACTTACACATGTCCATCACCATTTTGTTTTTCTCTCTCTCTCTCTCTCTCTCTCTCTCTCTCTCTCCTCCTCCTCCTCCTCCTCCTCCTCCTACTCCTCCATCTACATTGTTTTTGGTTTTTTTTCCTTTTTGCTTGACAAATTCCCCAAAAGTTTCAATCTGCTTTATTTGGCCCCCTGGCCCCGTACAGACGTTTGTGTCTTGCTGGGGGGCCTCAGGTCACGTTTAATGTCCAAATTTATAATACCCTGTAATATTCTGCCCTGAAATAAACATTCATTCATTCAACAACAACTCGTGAGGAAGAAGAAACAGAAGAAGTCTCACTATGATAAATCTGCAAAGGACCTTCCACCACTGTCACCTGGTCAAGCAGTCAGGATGCAAACTCCTACTGGCTACGACAAACCTGCTGTGGTCAAGCAAGCGCATGCTGCTTCTCGCTCCTACATAGTATCCGCAAATGGTCACGAATACAGAAGAAACCGTCGTCACTTACTCGCAACTTCAGACTCTACTTCTGTCGCTGATTCATCAGATGGTCTACCACTCTCGCGTTCTCCATCTCCACCTCCACATGCTAACACTTCGACCGACACTCCGCTCGCCCCTACAGACCCTCCTCGCACAGTGCCTTCTCCAGCCACTGCCACCATCACTCGCAGTGGTAGGGTTTCCAAACCCAACCCCATGTACAATGATTATATGTGTTCGCTTCGAAAGTGATAGCTTGAAAAATCATTGAACCTCCGGATGTTTGTGTGTTATTTTCAGTTTCATTAGTGTTATTTACTCTCCAAGAAAAGGAAGATGTGGACTGCTTTCATAACGCATCCTAATTATTGTGCATGATCATAACGTTTGTTATTGGTCCTTGACCTGACCCGGAAGTAATAAAAGTAGTTTCAGTTGTGAAAACCTGTCTCACGTGTTTCAATAATCCACAGGCACCGTAAAGCACCTTATGGACTATTATGAATAAATTTATTTATTATTTATTTATTATCATTTATTATGTTAAAGATATAAATGCTTCCCAATTTTGTTACACATTTTTGAGAAAGTGTTACAATACACAGTTTAAAAATCACAAAAATAAGAAAAATGAATACTTGGTATGGATATTCTAACATGCCATGCTGCTATTTCTATCATTTCTATTTCAATGTCATCAACATTTATGCCAATTTATCTCAGTTAATAGAGTGCACTCATCATTCCACAATAATTCCACTTTTAGCGGCAAACAGGGCCCCGGATCATGGATAGGCTTCATTGAACGCATAGTTGAGACAACGCTCTCATACTATTTTTTGTTTGAGAAGGCAATTGTTGTGAAAGTAGCATTAATGTTTATCTCCTGAAATCAAATCAAAGCAGAGAGTTTGTATTGAAGCACCATCCAAGAGATGACATTCCTTAATTAATACTCGTTCAGGGGCTCATCTGATTGTGTTTTCTTTACAATCACTCACCACTCGCATTAAAATGCTCCTCCTTCATTCAAAATTGATGTTTTACTTAGTTTACTTATTTTTTGTTAACATAAATGGACGTAAAATAACATAGTCAACAACCTATGATTGGAATTCCGCATAAATTTGCTCAAAACAGCAGTTCTCTCCGGATATCTGTGTCTTTTCTCACGGATTTTCACATCAACGTTACCGGTAATGTGAACGGAATCGTCTGAATCATTTTTTCTTAAAATCGACGATTTTTTTGGGCCAAAAAGACTGATTTTTTTGACGGTTTACCTGATTGCTCAAAATTCTGCTGAAATGGATTTGCCCTCAATATCAGACATCAAGAGACAATGAAGAGAGACGATCTCAGAGGCGTCTTGATTGATATCATTAAGAAGCGTAATAATGCTAAAACTCTAGGTGACTCTTTTAAAAACACACTTCATGCGATACTGTATGAAATAAAAGCATGTAATGAGGAAATGAAGGCATAAGAAGATATTGCTACTTTAAAACTAAGCAATGATGCGCTCTGCAAAGAACTATCTGAGCTGAAATGTGTATCTAGTTTTGCTCCTCAAAGGATTCGACATCATCGGTAATGTTGTAATCTGTTGATATCATAACGTTCTCTATGGTAATGCAGAATCACAACGGTTCACACAACATGAAAGTCTATATAATAAATAGTTTTTGTTTGAGAGTGTCAGTACTGCAAATGGCGCCCCTCGCTCTGTGTTTCTGCTGAGTTTAACAGGTTATGGGTCCAGTCTGACCCGTTTGAGAGCTAAATCATGGATGGAAGAGTGACCATGGATAAGTTGAACTCTCCGACTGATTGGAGCAGCTGGAAATTCCAGTTCAAACAGCTCATGAAGACTAAAAAAATATGTGGAGTTACGTGACAGAGGAAGACTATGGCACCAGGGTGGGTGAGTCAGCGGCGAGGTTAGAAGAAAGGCTGAAGCAGAAGGAAAAGGCATTTTCTTGGCTCGGGCTTAATGTAGGAAAGCCCTACATATACCTCATTGCCGGAACGGAGTCACCGAAGGAAGCCTGGGATATTCTAACTTCTCATTTTGATCGTTGCATACGAGCAAATAAGTTGCTGCTACGTAGAAGATTCTACAGAAGTGTTATGAGTGAAGGTTCGAACGTTGAAGATCATCTAAAACAGATGAAGGTACTCATCAACAAGCTGCAAGCGATTGATATCCAGATCTCGGAGGAAGATGAAGTGATGACTCTTTTAGGGTCACTTCCACCAAGTTATGACACGCTGGTAACTGCACTGGAATCAAACGCTGAAAACTTAACCTTGAAGTATGTGCAGCAAGCTCTCCTCAACGAGGAGGAGAAGAAGAAAACAAATGGACATAGAGCTATGAGTATGAAGGTGACATCTGACAGCAAAAATTGGAAGAAGAAGAAACCAGCATGGCAGAGCAAGCTGAAGAAGGGCTACAACTGTGGTGGTTTAGGACATTTTGCAAGAGACTGCCCACAGACGAAGATCAAGATGACTGACGATCCAGCAGGGCAGAGCAAGCCGAAGAAAATGCTACAACTGTCGTGGTTTAGGACATTTTGCAAGAGATTGCTCACAGACGAAGATCAAGATTACTGACGATTCATCATCATGGAGAGATTTTTCAATGAAGATTAATTCGACTTCAAGTGACATGAAGAACAATGACAGCAACCACAATGAACTCCTGGTGGACTGTGGGGCTACGACACATATTCTTAACGATGAATCACTCTTCGTCAGTTTTGATTCCGGATTCGATCCAGATGCTCACGCTGTGGAACTGGCTGATGGCAGACGAGTGAAAGTGGCAACTGGCCTTGGTGATGCAAGAGTTTGCCTAACGTCGGCAATCGAAGAAAATAATCAGGTCACGTTGAAAGATGCATTACTTGTACCTTCGTTTCAAAACATTTTTTCAGTGTGCGACGCTTTCATGTGCGACGCAGAATGGTGCGTCTGTTGGATTTGAGAAAGGGAATGTATGGTTGTCAATGGAGAGCAAAGAGGGTAAGAACAAGACCACAGTTTTCCCAATTTTTGACAGGGGTGGGTTGTACTATCTGTGTGCTGAGTTACATGCATCCAAATCCAAGGTTAACAAGTGCAGGAGTGTAAATGAGTGGCATCGCATTTTAGGGCATTGCAACTATCAAGATGTACTTAAATTGGAAACATGCGTTGAGGGTATGTCAATTGACAAACAGTCAGTTATAGAAGAATGCAAAACTTGTATAAAGGGAAAGTTTACTGAGACTAGGAGCAGAGAGCCCAGAGAGAAGAGCAAAAGGCCACTTCAGAAAGTACATTCTGACCTGGCAGGCCTAGTCAGCCCAAATGGGGCTTTTGGATACCGCTATGTAGCGCTCTTCACAGATGACTATTCGGGAATGCATTTTGTGTATTTTTTGAAGGAGAAGAGTCAGACGTGGGAAGCATTAAGAGATTTTCTGGTGGATTCTAGACCTTATGGCAGTGTAAAGACATTGCGTAGTGATGGGGGTATGGAGTTCATGAGACAGAAATTTCTAAGTATCTTGAAAGAGAGATCCATAAGGCACGAGACGAGTGCACCGTACTCCCCACACCAAAACGGGACTGCTGAGCGCACTTTACTTACATTGTTTGAGATGGCGAGGTGCATGATGATTGAGGCTGATCTGCCTAAGTACCTATGGGTGTATGGGATACAGGCTGCGGCCTACATTCGAAATCGTTGTTACTCAGTTCGAAACAATGAGATCCCACTTTACTTGATGAGTGGTAAAAGACCAAAACTTGAGAAAATGCACACTTTCGGGAGTGAATGCTACGGCTTGAGTCACGAGCACAGAGGAAAATTAGATGAAAGAGGTGCCAGTGGCATTTTTGTTGGGTACTTGCGTAAGTCACCCGCATACTTGGTGTATCATCCTCAGACGCGCGTTGTTTGAGACTACCGGTGTGTTAAGTTCTTTGATAGTCCTTCAAAACGTTTGAAGGGAGATGACAGTGGGAATTCTAGAATGGATGAGGAAAAGCTGGAGCAGGGGAAGATCTCTCTGGATGGTACAGATGAGCAAGAAAAGCTAACTTGAGAGACCCAAGCAGGCAAGAAAGAGAAACGTTACCCTACTAGGAACCGTAGGCAACCGACTTATTTGGAAGACTCTCAAATTGATGAGTGCAATTTGAATGTTGATTGCTGCTACCAGGTAGCGATGGGAGTACCACTGAGTTATGGGCAGGCGATGCATTCTGACGACAGTGAGTGTTGGAAGAGAGCGATGGAGAGTGAGATGGAATCACTAAGGGATAATCAGGTATACACTGCTGTTCCAAGACCTGAAAGGAAAAATGTCATCGGAGGCAAATGGGTGTATAACCTTAAAGAGGCCAGTAGGGTAGTTAAACACAAAGCGCGACACGTTGCGAGAGGATTTAATCAAATTCAGGGTATTGATTTTGACAAGACATTTTCGCCCACGGTGAGCATGACGTCAGTACAAATACTGATGCAACTCTTGGTGCAATTTGATATAAGTGTACACCAACTCGGTATGAAAACCCTGTACTTGAATGCTCCAATGGAACATGAGTTGTACATTGAGCGACCAGTTGGATTTGTAACTGAAAGTGAGAGGAAAGTAAATGTATGGAAATTAAGGAAATCACTCTATGGTTTGAAGCAAAGCGGCAGGAATTGGCATTTTGTGTTGAGGGAATTCCTGGGAAAATGTGGTTTTGTTCAGACGATATCAGACTCGTGTGTGTTTGTGCTAAGAGACGATAAGTCGTTCACTGTACTGCTTGTATGGGTTGACGACATTTTGGTAGCTTCGAGTGATGAAATGGTCTTGGAGTCAGTAAAGGAGGAAATTGGAGGAAAATTCAAGATGACAGATTTTGGAGAGATTTCGTATTCTCTTTGTATACATTTCAAGAAGTCAGGTGAAGAAGTTTCAATGAGTCAATCGAAGTACGTGCAGAATGTACTAGAACGTTTTGGAATGTCGAAATGTAAACCCCAAGGTTCCCCTTCTGAATTGAAGATGACATTTGTGAAGGATTCACCATATCTGAACAATCCTTCTCTGTATTGGGAAATGATAGAAAATTTGATGTATTTGATGACCTCGACGCGTCCAGATCTGGCTTTTGTGGTGACCCAACTGTCACAGTTCCTGAAGAATCCTACGAGTTAGCACATGACATGTGTTAAGCGTGTGTTTCGATACATGCAAGGTACTCAGGATCAGACATTGAAGTTTGTGAAGTCTGAAGCTCTAGTTTTGACAGGGTACTGTGATTCAGACTGGGCAAATGCACTGGATCGTAAGAGTATTGGAGGTTACTGTTTCTCGTTGAATTCGGAGAGAGGAGCTAGGTCTACTGTCATGGTGTTGTGAGAAACAACCGGTTATTGCATTGTCGACGTGTGAGGCCGAGTATGTAGCTTTGTGCAATGCTACTAGAGAGGGAGTTTAATTGAAACAGCTTTTGAGGGAAATTGACATCAACATGGACAAGATTGTCATGTATGGTGATAACCAAGGTGCGTTGGCATTGGCCCAGAATCCAATTAAGAGAGAACGCGCAAAACATGTGGACATCAAGTTCCATTACATCCGTAGCCAAGTGGAGACAGGGACACTTAATCTAAAGTATGTGAAGAGCAACTCAAATGTGGCAGATATTTTCACAAAACCAGCCACCAAAGCCAAACTGATTGAGTTTAGTCCCTATATCTTTTGTAAGTAAATAGCTGGGTAGTGTGACGGATGCATGTTCTCAGCGCGGAGAGAGTTTCAGACCGCCATGTATTATTACTGTGTGGTCTTGTTCACTCTGTTTTTTATTCCTTTTTGACGAGAAACTGATGTTTTTGTTTGTTTTGTTTTTTCATGTGATTGATGATTTGGCAACTGATGTTTTTTTCATATGATTGATGATTTGACAACTGATGTTTTTTTTTATGTGATTGATAATTTTCAACTGATGTTTTTTTCTTTCATGTGATTGATGATTTAGCATTAAGTGAGGGTGTTGTAATCTGTTGATATCATAACGTTCTCTATGGTAATGCAGAATCACAACGGTTCACACAACATGAAAGTCTATATAATAAATAGTTTTTGTTCGAGAGTGTCAATACTGCAAATGGCGTCCCTCGCTCTGTGTTTCTGCTGAGTTTAACAGGTAAAATTTGCAGATGTTGTTAAAGTGTTAAACAATCAGTGTGGAGTATGTTTCATGACGATGAATCAAAGAATGAAATCATTATTTATGAGTAAGGTACTGAACAAGAGAAATATAGAAAGAACAAAGAGATTGTGCAAAAACTTAATGACGATGCAAAACCAGTGAATCTTTCGAACATCAGTTTTAGTCTCCGAGATAACCTTGCTATTTGGAAGTTCAAGAAAGATGACAAAGGTAAATGGAAGCGGACACAGGATTGGTCATATGCGGAAAACTGAACAAGTGTACAGAGGATCATCATGAAAACCATCAATGATCCAAAACTCCTCCCAACGAACTTATTTGCTTTTATTTGAATGCGAGGAGTGTGAAAAGTGAAACGAACGAACGCAACAAGCCGGTTGAGTTGCAGCACATCTTATCAACGTTTGAAGTGCATCTTGTTGCAATAACGGAAACCTGGTTGACAGAGGACGTGTTGGACAGTGAAGTTCTCCCACAAAACATGCAATGTCACAGAAAGGACAGATCAGAAACTCGACAATCTGTCCGAGATGGTGATCTGTTGCTAGGTATTGACAATCGCTTACCGTCAAAGAGGAGGTCGGACCTGGAATGTGAATGTGAGATTCTGGTATGTGAAATCAGTAGACCTTCTCGTGTTAACATTGCCATCATCCTCGTATATCGTCCTCCAGGCAGTGATTGTGCCACCTTTACTTCCTTGTTGGATGAAACCCTGTGTAAAGTGTCCACCGAGTATAGCATCATATGTTTGCTTGGTGGTTTCAACATGCCGAACATTGACTGGCACACACTCAATATCGTTTCGAGCACCGCAGACGCTACCTGCATTCAAATGACGCAATTGCATGCACTGGACCAGTTTAACACTCGAGCATCTAACGCTCAAGGGACTTTTCTCGATCTTTTATTTTGTAATGATTCAACTTTAGGAAACGGCCTCGTGGAGCGCTCGCACAGTGTCATCAAGGCATCTCTCATGGCTCGCAAAAGCGGCGAGAACTGGATGGCACACCTGCCATGGGTGCTGCTCGGCATGCGGACTATGCCTCGCGAAGGCCTGGACACTTCCTCTGCCGAGATGCTCTACGGCAATACGCTGGTGGTCCCCGGAGAGTTCTTCCTCATGTTCGACACCCGACCCCTCCAGACATGGAGCAGCTCCGCCGCACAGTCGGCAACCTCGCGCCCTATCAGCCGACGAAGGAAAACAGCCACCCCATACAAGTCCCACACGATCTCCTCACGGTGCCCAACAACGCCCCAAGTCATTCCAGCAGGAAATCAATGGCAAACTGGACTGGGTGGCCATCAACCGACTGAAGGCTGGCCACTTGGAGGCCGAAACGTCAGTCACAACTCTCACTGCAACGACGGTCTAGTGGACTCGCAGAGGCAGGCCAATTTGGCCCCCTCAGTGCTTGGGCCATTGATTGCATCAACTAACATTCATAGTTTTTATATTCTCTGCCTTAACAGCATCTTTCCACTATCAGTCAAATCCTTTTCTTTTTTCTTTTTTTCTTCTCACAACATCCTCATTAATTGCATGTGACTTTCTTTTGGGAAAGTTCTGTAACAGCTTACCTCAATCGAGCCGTCCGGCCGGGTGCTCTCAACTGGCGCCCAGCCATGCAGGTTGTTAACTGGTGCCCGGCCATGCAAGTTGTCACCCCTTTATAAGTGCGATTGAATGGGAATAAAGTCAGTCGTTTTACTGAACTCGACGTGTCCGCATTCGTTCTTCCAAGCTACACGCTACAAGTTCATGCTGTACAAAAATGGCCCTCAATTGGGATCTATTATTAATTTGGAGGTTTTATCATATTGCAATTTATGCATGCTTGGGTCCACTATCTTAAAAACGACTCCTCTTTCATTGGAAGCTGGCTACAGGCCTGAACCTGAACATGAACCTATATATGACCAGGAAACCAGTAAAGTTCCTCTCCCTTATTGATTTGCAAGGACTAAGTGCGTTATGATTTTAGTGAGTAACGTCGGGCTTTTAATTTTGGGTCGTTTGATTCCACCGGGAGGGTGTTTCCGTTCAGGAAGTTTGGGTCAATTAATTATTATTTTATTGATAATATCTTCACGAATTGAGTACATATTACACTAAGACAATGTCTCATCAAACTGGAATCACAGGTAAATTCTGAAATATCTCTACATATCAATTGCAATTGCTTTATGGAGTTGCCAAATTCAAGTACTTCACCGTTACTACTTACTCTCTAGCACAGGGAGTCTTACCAGTGAGCGAGCAGATGTGGACAAAACTCAATGCAGTGAATGCTTTCTGTCTATATATATAATATCAAGGGAAGTCACTGATTCGTGCCAATCTGAGGACGCTTGCCTCAAAAGCAATCTTCTCTTTAAAAGAGGGAGCCAAAACTTCGGATCTGGCAAGATCACCAATAAATGAAACGATTGACACCAATAATCTCGTACGGCAACGCCTAATTACTCATTAATTGGCCAAAAATCCAATCAGTTGCAAAACGACTAGCAACGGGCACGATGCATCCATTTTGTCGGACCGCAGCAAATTTTCAGTGCGCAGCGAACTCACGATCGCTAAATGTCGAAATAAAATCCTTAAAACCGGAATGGAGCTGCAAAAGTGTAGAGCTCAGGATACATTCCTAATTTAACAGATTGGTTTTAGAGTGAAACATCCTGTCTGTAATTGTCTCTCGAACAATAAAAGCTATTCTGAGAGTCAAATTGAGCATGGAATAGGTTAGAAAAAGGAGTTAGAGTTAAAAGACACATTGCATTTAAGTAAGTTGACTTGACGGGAATTAGCAGACGACACATGCTAGTCGTTTTGGAAATGGAAGCATTTTTGTGCAATTAATGACTAATTAGTCACTGCCGTGCGGAGTTTTTGGTGTCTATAGGTTCATTTATTCATAATCTTGCCAGATACGAAGTCTCAGCTCTCTCCCGTGAGGGGAATGTAGGTTCCGAGGCTTTGTTATTGTTCTGGTGAGAAATCAGTGACTTCCCTTGATATTATTATATACTATCTAGAAGGCTACATAGGCATTCCATGTATCCAGAGCCCACTGGTAAGACTCCCTGTGCTCTCTAGTGACTAGTCACTCACTGACTCAGTAGTCAGTTACTGTCATGATAGTTAATAGTTACTTTAATAATAATAAATAATTATTTATTTAAATTTAATAATAGATACTTTAATAACTTTATATTCAATTATCAATATAATGAATATTCATATTTATAGTAGTCACTAAATTAGTACTCACATCTGTTTGTGAGAGAGTGAAAGTGTTTGTTTGTTCTATTAGTATTACTATAATTTTGAATTATACTTTTGGTTGGTTTATGAATTATGAGCTATCTAGTGCAGTATCAAGCTAGTGCTGATGCTTTTGGTTGGTCTATTTATATAATATTGTAGAATGTGGTGTCTACCAAAAATATGTGGAGCCTATTCTACCGAATTGCTCCACACACCGGTATCACTTGAGCCAAGAATGATATGGCGTGAAACGACGTGAAAGAGCGCTAGGCAAATACGCTAGAATTTGTTCTTCACATCTTTCACCCCTCAAAGTTTAACTGAAGTTAAAGACTAACATTTTCAATCCAAACCTGATCTCTTACCAATTGCTCATAAAATCATTTTTTCATGAGTTTTGACAATGTTTACACTAAAAAACCGTGTGCAATGCATGCGTGATTGTGCGAAAGTTGTTGTTCTTCACAAAAAGCTTTCATACCGTGTGTAAGTGCTTCTAATTGGCACATGCAGATATTTTTTAATTTGCCTGTACGATAGGGAACCCATCTGAATCCTTGTAACTACTCCTCGCCCACTGTAACCACTTTCACGACTGGTGTGCATGAGTTTCATGGGTTATTGACTCATGCGGCGACTGAATAGAAGTGCATGTATGTAAATGGATATTCTGGCATACTTGTGGGACTAGTACTCATAGTCATACTGACAGTCATAGAATGATCAGAATAATAGTCGATAGTTATAATAGTATGACGGTCATAGTGATGATATTCTATTAAATTTCTAGCAAAAGTATTAGACTAAAATTGGAAATTTTGAATACAGTTTAATTAAAAATTTCTGATTTTACAGTAGAACCTGTGGTATACGGACAGAGATTATGCGGACATTTGTGGTATGCGGACGAATTTCTTTGGCAATATGTCTCGTAATGTTAAAAGATAGATAAATAGGGACCTCATTGTGTTATGCAGACACTTGTCTTTTGCGGACAGCCCTCCATGGTGAAATGCGGACAGTATTATCGATGTTTTGATGTATAGCCCGGCAGCATGCGGTCGTCAGTCACGGGAAGTTCAAGTGATTAACTGAACGCTTTAATCGCTGCATCTGCATGGCGCTGTATCGATGCATTCAGCTTTGTTCTTTCCTTTGATTATGTAATCCCTTTCATCTCATATTTAACTGGATGTCACAACATTCCTGGGGTTTTCTTCAAGTTGATTTCGATTGTTTAAAATGGGCGTGGCATTCTCTGTGTGAGCTAAGACAACTGGCTGTCTTGGCCAATGAATCATTCCAGATTAATCACTTGGTCACTGGGGCGGGGCTTAAGTCATCGAAGCAAGCTCCCCGAGGAGTGGGGGGCAACCCTGACTCGATAGCGGGTAAGCCGTCTCACGCTCGTAGATGACACATGCCTCTAAGAGATGAGTTGTGTTTAAGCTTGACCAATGAATATTAATTAGCTCAATGTTACATCGCGGAGTCTATTTTGTCTCTTCAAGCGTCAATTGCTTTGTAAACCTCCTCTGTTGACTCTTGCTATTAGCGTTACATAAGACATAGAGCTCTACATAGCTGAATTGACTCCTTGGGGGTTACCATAGGAATAATCTGGTGTCAGGAGTTTATGCGGACAACTCTGGTATGCGGACAATTTCTCTTGGATTTTCAGCTGTCCGTATACCACGGGTTTTACTGTATCCTGTTATGTTCTTTCTTTCAAATCATTGGAAGATAGAAAGCAAAATTGAGTAATTAATTAATATACGATGACACGTCATGACTATGCTGACTACTGTCGTTACATTTTTGTTAATAATATCTATAGAAATAAAGAGATCTGACTTAACAGTTCTCTTCCCACAGCGAGTGACCATCTGCAGTCATTCCTGGCCAACTCCAAAAGTGGAAGCGTCCGTTCCATAAAGATTTCCATTGCAGAAGGTGAGCTAGTAAATGAAACAACACATTGTTACACAATATTAAAATTTCAGAGAAACTTGTCCTCGCACACAGTGATCCCCCCAGAGGAACATGGGAAGACGATATCCTTTCGTAATTCTGAATTTAAATGCTATATTTCAGCTTTACGTTCATAACACATTCCTTAATCGCCTGATTACATTGGGACCCTTTGGTTGTACCTCAACTGGAGGAGAAGCAGCCATGTTTCATTATGTATCGGTTGGATTCAGCCAACGAAATGGGATACCAGTGGATCTTCATTTCCTACTCGCCAGACTTCTCGCCAGTGAGACGGGCGCCTCCTCGAGAAGTTTGAGATTTTTTTTCTTTGTTCTTGTTATAGGTTCGGCAGAAGATGTTGTTTGCGGCAACCAGAGCTACGATGAAGCGTGAATTTGGCGGCGGACAGATTACAGACGAGCTGTTTGGGACTGCAGTGGTGAGGGAGAGTTTCTCACTGTTTGCAAAGCTAAACCAGAAATGCTGTTTTGATTATGCAAGTCTTAAGATTGAACTGCGTTTCACAGGATGATGTCAATCTTGACGGATATCGCAAACACTTAACGGCAAAGAGCGCCCCACCCCCATTGACCATGGCAGAAGAGGAGTTGCAGCTGATCAACAAAACTGAGGTAGCCAAGACATCGATCCTCGGAAATAAAACAGCTAATCATTTGCAGGTTAAAAATGACGGAGCGAGCGCAAAACATCAGACGCTGACCGGACTCGCTTTCCCCGTCTCACGAGCGGCGCAGGATGAGATTCATCGGTTGATGGACCGGGCGATCACTTACGTCCAGTTGGTCAGTTTGTAGATTTATATTATTCAATGTGTTCAATGTTATTATTTTAGAGCATTGACCAGAAGAATGAAACCATAGAGCTGAGCAGCACCGATACCGTTGACGCCAAAGGACTTCGTTCGAGGATTCCCACGGATGCTCCTCGTTATCACATCTTCCTCTATAAACATAACCACGAAGGAGATTACATGGAATCCATTGGTGAGTTTGATTCCTTGGTACTAATTAGCACTTCTTCATTCTTTCTTACAGTTTTCATTTATTCCATGCCTGGATATAAATGTCCTATTAAGGAGCGTATGCTCTACTCCAGCTGTAAGAATCCTTTCCTTGCTTCCTTGGAGGACGGAATGAAAATGCAGATTGCAAGGAAGGTGTGTATTGAGCAATTTGATTTTATCTGTATGAATTTAAAAACTTTGTTCAGCTGGAAATTGATGATCCTGCAGAAGTTACTGAAGATTTCATTTACGCCGAAGTCCATCCAGCCAAGAATATCGTCAAAACGCAATTCGCTCGTCCCAAAGGCCCTGCTGGCAGAGGGCCAAAACGTATGACCAAGAAGTGATCTATGTAATAATTATGTAATTGTTTTAAGATGATGGGTGAAGATAATCATGTGTTTTATGAATGATTTTGTCCGAAAGCCTTGTTGACAAGTGCAGATATAAAAAAGAAATATCCAAATATCCATATTTACTGAATTTGTTTTTATTTATGAAATAACTTATTTGCTATGAGAAATCTTCTCCTTTGCCGATCATTTCAACTTCTCTGAAAATATGAAAAATTTATTTATTAGGAGAGGAATACCTTTAGTCATGCTTTTCATCATGCTTTAAATCATTCATCAAGATATAATTATATCCTCAAAACATATAAATATAACAATAATTATTTATAATTTATATAACAATATCAGGCATGAGATAAGAGGTTTGACAAAAAGTACTGAGAGTCTAGCAGGGGCAGGGGGGGATCCGGGGGGGTGACCCCCCCGGAGGGAGAAATTTTTAGATTTTTAAGCATTAAGTTGCAAGAAATTCAATGGTCTTCAAGTAATTTCATAGAGAGTTCTATCAATGAAGATAGTTTAGAAATTTACAAATCCATTTACAACAGATCAATAGTTGAATTGTTCATCAATCAGGAGGCTACAAAAGGAAATATTCTTTTGTTGAACACAAATTTACAGTTACAGCATCTGTTGCATATTGTCCTGTCCATGGTCAAGGAATCTTCTTTTCTAGCCAACTCCAGGACCAGCGGTTGCGCGCAACGTCTGGGTCGTCACAGGTGACAACGGCATTTCAAAGGCAAACAGCGCATATTGCTATAGCGAACTTGAAACTTCTCGTTCGACTAGAATTGATTGAGAATGCCTCTTCCGAAAGTAGTAGTAAATGTATCGTAGCTTACCATTGGTCGAGAACCACCAATCAGAGCGTGCGACAGAAAAGGTCGCGTTAGATTCGACTACAATGCAAGAAACGACCAGGACAGCTTGCGTTAGATTGAAAGCATATTTACGACCAAAACGATTTTTTTTTTTCCAGACTTTTTCAAAAAGTACGGAAATCCGTCAAAATACGGAAGAATCTCATGCCTGCAATATAAACCCTCAACAATGGCAGCTCTCACAATTAATTCAATAAAAGTTAAATGTAATTGCTACGCACACAAATGAATGATAAAGCTTCATAAAAATCTCACTTTTTATCCAACAATTTCTTCATGATGAATCTATCGTGCATTTGTTCTTGCAAATCTCCAGCGGCCATTTTAGCACCGTAAAATAGAAAACCTGAAACACCTCTGCAAAAAAACCCCCCAAAAAATGGATTAATTGCTGTTACCAAAAATGAATAAATAATAATCCTCACCCCATCATGCTACCCACTAATCCAGCCGCAAACATTCCTTTCAAACCGAAATTCACCTTGAGTAAACTACCAGTGACAGCTGAAAATGAGTAATTGGGGAAAAATTCAGCAATATTGTTACAAATTCTCCCTACCTCCACCCACTGCATAGTCATACCAAGACGTTTTATTCTTGTAGGCAGCTACAGTGTGCGATGACAACCTGTAAAACACGATTATTCAGTAGTCATAGAAACTGTTTCCAGGGAAACATACAGGAATATAGAGACAAAGAGGACAGTTCTCAAAGCCCAGTTGACTCCTAGTCTTGCACATTCCACAAAGAGAGAATCATGATAGGCCCTCTAGAACAACAAAACAAAAGTCCTGATTTGAAAAGATGAGAAACTTCGCACTGACCGATGCAATGAACCTGGTTTCAAACTTAGTGTGTCGGTTTCTCTCTTCAAAGCGTTGTTTAGAATGCTGCGCTGTTGACACACAACCTGCGACAAAACCGATAAAAGATGCGCCTTGTGCTTTCATGAGAGCATCATCTATGACTGGATGCAACGAGCCATCATCCCTACAAGGAAAGACATGACGACCTCAGAGGAGGCACTTAGAAGCAACTCACATTCTACTAAACAGGGCTTTCACTCTCTCTTCCGGCGTTTCTTTTGCAATATATGCTCTGATTTCTTCATCTGAGATGGTGATTTGCGGTTTTGCCGTGGCTAGTTTATCCAGTGTTGTCATATCCATGGTTGCCATGATGGGTTCTTCCGCATGAAGTACAAAGTGTGAGAAGAGTCCAGAAGTCTGTAACAAACGAGGATTGCGCTGGCTTCTGAAGAGAGAGTTGCGTAATCTGTGTAGATTCCATGGTATGGTAGGCTCAGGGAAACGCATCTGAAAGAAATTGATGGAGAAATTAGCCAGGACTACATATCTTAGTTTAAAACCCTCAATGGGAGGGAGAACTGGTTAAAAATGGAGTTTGAGTCGTTATTTGATGCACCAAAAATGATGATTCCTATGCCTGGCCCACACAAGGAATATCATCGCTAACGATTTCGCGGGAGATATATTGCTAATTAGGCGTGACGTCAGACGCTGTGATGAAACACCGAGTTCCCCACCTTTTACAATGGGCCTCGTCATATCAGCGTGTCCCACGACTAAACCCCGGGATATTTTTTTTTTCTTTTCGGAAATAGATAGAATAATCATTTTGCCTCCAGTCAGGCGCAAAAAAAAAATTATTTTTCGCTATTTTTCTTATTTTAACAAGCGATTTTCTAGGACACCTGCCATGGTTTCTCATCCTGAAACAGTAAAAAGGTCAGCCAGAGTGCACCACGCATGCGCAATACTGACGCTTTCGTTTCGTAAACAACAAAGATGTCCTTATATGACGAAGATGATCCGCTCTGATTGGCTGAAATCAATAGCTTCACGAGGGGAACGGGACCAATCACGGCAAGCCCTCAGCTGACGTTTGCCTCCTATACTTCATAATGGAAGCCATTCTCCCATAGGCGCAATGCTAACCCCGATATTCGGAATGCATTATTTCCTTACGCTTGCATCCAGGCATGGTGTTCTTGGCACAGAATGCTATCAATTGGTGCTATGAGTCAATAGAACATCACTTAAAATTCAGTTCCCCATCCCTTCAACAACCCACAGTCATGAGTGTGCGCTCATGGACAGAGGCACCAACCGTTTCTTCCCCATGCAGTGCGGCTAGCTAGGAGGATGTGGGTGTTTTTTTCTGGTTGTATGAACACATGTCTAAGGTGGCCCAGCCAGTGTTTCTCATTAAGGAGCACACACTTTTGTCTAACCAGGTACTACATTATGATTTTTACACTGTCACTGACAGTCACTGTGCAATGTATCATGCTGGGGTAGACATGAGTTTTCAGGCTGCGAAATTCTAACCTGGCAAATTGCTGAACCGGGAATCGAAAATAAGACCCTTTCCACGCTAGGAAGAGCGCAAGCACTGACTGTGACCACAGGGGGTCTTAACAGTGAGCGAGCATATATGGACCAGACAATGCAGTGAATGCTTTGAATTGCTTTCTGTCTATATATATATATATATATATATATATGATATTATTATATACTGTCTAGAAGGCTGCATAGGCATTCCATGTATCCAGAGCCCACTGGTAAGACTCCCTGTGACTGCGACTGTCCCCGTGCCTTCGATGATCGCATGATCTCAGCCTCTAATGAATGATTCACATTGAACATACCACTTCAATCGTGAAATAGCATTCACGTTTGGGTCTAAAACCCCAGGTAGTTCGAATGTGGAATGGTAGTCACTCTCACCGTGTCACCGTCAAACTGTCACCGTCACTGAGTGAGTCGTGACCGGCACAGAGGTGTTGATTTCTGAAGGAGGTTTCTGCTCCTTAGTTTTGGGACACTTGCAGCACCCCAGATGACAGGGGTAGCGTGCACCGAATATAATTATAATAATTGATATTTCGAAACTTTGGAGGATCGTTCGATGAAAAGAAATACTATTAAAACCGAATTGTGAGAAGAGATTTAGCAGACGCAAGGACGAAGTTAGTGAATCTGTAAATAAATATAATCATCGAAAATTCAGCGAATATAAGTTGATTGAGCACAAGTTCAAAGTACTAGAAATTAACTTTTTTACTTGTTAAACCATTTAAAGGGAATTATTCACTTTTAAAAATTGTTTCTGGCAATAAATCGCTTCTTAGTGAATAAAATATGCAAGAATATCTTGTGACTGTTGATTGATATTATTGGTAATTAGTGTTCGTATCTATTCGCAAAGAACAAACTATTGGTTAGCATATAAAATGCCAAAGCATATGAATTCGAATGAAAAACCCGCACATGTGCATGTAATGCACAGAGTGGACCAAAGGTAATCTCGCTACTTAATCTGTTCATTGTAAAAATATAGCTGAAGTTGTCTACTACTACTTATTAATTATTCCATTAACTTAATCGGCGCACATTGAGTTTTATTCAAATGAATCAAATACAAAGTCAATTTTGAATTAAATTAATGAGCAACATCTAAATGCGATTGGTGTGTAATCATAAATAGATTTTTATTTTAGCTGAATCAGATGAGCTCCTGAACAAGCATTATTGAATGTCATATCTGTTGCATACAATGTTTCAATACAAACTCTCTGTTGCGTGTTCATTTTAGGATACTAAGTATAAATATTAGGGTTACAATAAGAGCAGCACTACCAAACGATTTTAAGAATAATGCAATGCAATAATGTCAATGACCAAATTTATTTGTATTAATTTCAATTTCATATTCTATTCGTTTCAAAGTACAGACTCCCTTAATCCGCCATCATGTAATCCTCCCTTTTCATAATCTGCCCTAAAATCCCAGGGACGAATCGTTTGTAATGTTAATTGTGTCATATAATCCGCCCTTTTTGTTAATCGCCTCTGACCACCATTCTCAGGAACACATTTACACTGCATCATTATAAATTACATATGTAATCCGCCCTTTGAAATATTGTAGTGTAAACAAATATAAGACACGACACATCAATTGTCGTCAATTTCTTTCAAGTCCGGTCATGCAGTTAAACAACAAATGGCACCCCTCTGCTTATTCGACGTTTAAGAAGTTAATTAAACAAAGGAATGAAATGCAGGAATCGTTGCCGTGTCGATTTTTTTATGTCTGTGTGAATTCGATTGGTCGCTCAGTTATATTCAAAAGCAGAATGAACAACGGGAGTTGTGAGTGGAGATGATGGAATCGAGTGAAGAAGAGAGTGAAATTGAAATGGAAGGTCAGAGCTTTTCTGATCCACATACACATGCATAAAATAAGAGCCCACAACGACACTCCTTCAGTTATTGTGATTACATTCTACATTGCCCACTTCATTTGATCGTTTCTATTTTATGACCTGCTTGTAACCTCATGGTACATGCCACTATATGGTACATGGATTTTTGTGCGGCATCTAATTTTCATCAATTTGTAGTCTGTCGTGTAATTCGCCCTTTCCGTTGATCCGCCTCTTTCCTTGGGAACGAAGAAGGGCAGATTAACGGGGTCTGACTGTACACGTCCTTCACATTCTACATGTCTTCTATCTTGAGACTTATCAGAGAGAAATTAATGATTGTATATGTTTATTTTCAAGTATTTTAAAGTCATATTAATGCTGATGATAGTGATGAAGTCAGAATTTCAGAGAATACATGTGCTATTAAAATAGATCCCCAAATAATGGTTTGCTTTTATTTTAATTGTGAACACAAGGTAAAAATTGAAACATTTAAAACACATGTCATGTCACTTTCACCTTTTCACATAAAAATTCTTTACATGTGAATGACCATAATTATTATCACTGTGTCAGCTGTCGAGCAGTGAAATGAAAATAAAAGTGAAATAGACATCTTCAGCGATCGCTTTGTAAAATAATAAAATATAGTTCTTGAATTGAGCAACCTCGTGTAATGTTGTGTGTTCGTCATAGTGGTGACTTCGTGTTTTTCATACTTCAAATTGAACACTGTATTGGTGAAATTACCTCCCTTTACGCTTGGAAGTCTTGAAATGTGGTTTTGGAGAGCAGAAGCGCAATTTCTCCTGAGAGGAATCTGCGACGAGAATACAATGACAGACCATACCATCAGTAGTATGTGCGAAGAGACATTTGTGAAGCTAGAGGCCTGGCTTTGCAATCAACCTGCAAAGCTCCAGTACACTGACCTCAAGAATTACATCTTGAATTAATTAAGTGATTCTGCCTGGAGCCCATGGAAAGCGCACAACGCATTCTTCAGTTACCGTCCATTGCTCTTGGTGATCAGACAGTAAGTGAGGCTTGGGCAGAGATCCAGTCACTCGCCACTCTCCTGCAGCTTCTTGGTGGTCTTCCAGGAAAGGTCAGTTTAAAGCATGAAATTTTGCTACAGTGACTGCCTCATGCAAGTCCCTGTATATCCATATGACATACCAAAAACTGCAATTATAACACCATTTGGATTATAGTCTTCTTCTTCTTCACATTTGGACTTCGGAATGCTGGATGCACATTTTAGCGCCCGATAGACCTTTTGACAGGATTTGTCATTCGTAATTGTATATGTTGACGATATCCTCATATTCAGCCAGGATGTCGACACTCATCGTCAGCAGCTCCGACACGTTCTCGAAATCCTGAAGGTTAATGCTCTGGTTGCTCGCCCAGACAAATGTGTATTTTGTGTGGACTCAGTGGACTTTTTAGGCCATCACTTGTAACGCTGATGGGATTCGGCCTCTAAGTACTAAAGTGGCTGCTGTTCGAAATTTCCTTCGAACTACCTTCGTGAAGGCCATACAAGAAATTACTGGCCTTTTTAACTATTATCAGCGATTTATTCTGAGAGCTTCGCAAATATTGTTCCTCCTTGCGAGGCTATATTTTGAAAAAGAATTTTGAATGGAACGATATACTGGAAGCAGCATTTACTTTGACTAAATAAGCACTCGCTAGTGTTGCATTCCTCTCCTACCCCGATCTTTCTGTACCAGTTCGCTTGGTTATAGACGCAAGTGAATTGGCTGTGGGAGCAGCCCTTGAACAGGACATGGATGGCCACCCACATATCCGATTGCTTTCTTCAGCAAAAGGTTTCGCCGAACAGAAAGGAAATACAGTGTATTTGATCGTGAATTGTTTGCTGTGTACTTATCAACTCGCCATTTCAAACATTGGCTCGATGGTACAATCTTCACAATCCGGACCGACCATCGCCCCATTGTTGCTGCTATCACCAAGAAGTCAGATGCCTTGAGTTTCAGACAACAGCAGCATCAATCTGCGATTGCTGAGATGAATTGCGAACTTGAGTATATACCTGGACATAATAACGCAGCCGCAGACACTTTGTCCCGAATTGAGATCAATGCTGTGACTACTGGATTGAATTGCCATGCAATAGCAGATGCTCAGAAGATTGACCCAGAAACCAACGCCTATCACACATTTATCACTGGTCTGCAGTGGCAAGACATTCAACTTGGAAATGACCCTTCTTTGACCCTTCTTTGTGATGTCAGCACCAAAAAAACAGGTACGCCCTCTCGCTGAAACCCGCGTTCGTAGACTAGAGTGTGCTACTTATGTGTTGTTGTTGTTGTGTGTGTGTTTATTTGCAGTTTTTCGGGGGAAGTACTCAGTTGGTTAGCGAATTCTTCAACACATTTCGATGATTTCCACATCTTTGACTATATCGTACGTGTTATCCCACACTCATTTTCGATATACGCATCCCTTATGTAGAGTGGACTGCTGTCACGCAGATCTTTCCGCATGCTAAAACATATGCTGTTGCTGTGAGAGAATAAGTTCGAGTACCACCCGTGACGACACGATGACGTCATAAATATTTATGAGCTCACATTTGGACGTCATTTACGCTGTGTCCCGTGCACGCCAGATGTCGAAAATAGCGTAATTCGAAATCTGAGGCATTATGTAATAAGATGGTGGTAAAAAGTTGGAACCAAATGATGGTGACGCTACCTGTTTAACAATACTTGGGCAGAGAAGTATTTCTTCATTGCATGCTTCGAGCAGCCACATTATCTGTTCTGCTCCAAAATTGTATCAATGATGAAAGAATACAAAATTCGACACCATTTTACTAAGGACCATGCACACAGGCATGTATCTGTCCATGAGTACTAGTACCTCCAAGAAAACAGCAGCCATCAATCGGATGAAAAAGAATCCTGCATAACGGTCCCTTCACTCTTGCCGTCTTGATTCACGAAGCCAGCAACATACCGACTGCGATCTCATTTGACAATCATTTGAATGACGCTATACTTACATCTGTGACGACTATTGAGCCTGATATCGATTCTTTAATTTCAAAGATTGATCAACATCACTCCTTGCTTTGTATCGATATATTTAATTTTCGTAGAATAGGTAACAAACCAACTCCATTAATTGCCTGTAGTTCACTAGCATAAATGCCCCTCCAATAATTTGTTTCGCGCCTTGGGCACTCGTTCTGTCGAGGCTACTCAACTCCTACTTTTTACTGTCTGGCCCCATAGTTTACTTCAAATCTTGTATTCGGCCCCTATCCGAGACAAGTTTGCTGACCCCTGTATTATGTGTACGGTAATCCGGCACTGCGCTTAATAAGCCTTAATTATTCGGTAAGGTTGACTTACGTATGCTCTGGTCCAGGGTTTAGCTCAAGACATTGGTGATTCAGATGTAGTTACTTTTGGTAACTACAGAGGGATTTCTCTCATGGATTCCCTTGCAAAACTTTATGATGTCATCCTTAACAAACATTTTTCCTTGTGGGTTAAACCTGATAGAGAGCAAGCCGGATCGCAACCTGGAAGAGGATGCACAGAGCATCTGATAACATTGAGACTCTGGATCGACTATGCCAAACACAATAAGAATAAACTCTACTTGGTATTCGTGGATTTTTCTAAAGCATACGACCGGGTGCCTCGACAACTACTCCTTCAAAGACTCCTTGCCCTAGGATGTGGGACAACAATGGTTCACACTCTGGCTGTAATCACAAAACTACCAAGATGATATTCAAATCTGCCACAATAACAGCCTCCGTAGGAGTACGTCAAGGATTACCAACGTCTTGCCTGTTACTCAACCTTTTGGTGAACGATATGATTAGAAACTTGAAAGAGGAATGCCAACCAGCCGGATACCTCAAATGGATGCATGTTTTGATGTTGATGGATGATACGGTGCTACTAGCGACCAGTTGCAAGCAAACAGAAGAAAAGATTCGTGTCCTCATAGAGTTTTGCACCTCATCAGGAATGATGATCAATCAAGCAAAGACGCAATTTATGGCTATAAATGGCGCGGCTGAAGATAGGGAATCTTTGAAAGTGGATGGACCATAGAAAATTGTTCATCCTACACTTACCTTGGGTGCATCTTTACACAGGATGCAAACTTGAAAAACGCCATCAACGAACAATGTTCAAGAAAGATGTGCCACGTTATCAAGTTCAAAGCTTTTATCAAGAAGAGCCGCAACGCTCCATTCAAAGTTAAAGAGAAGGTGTGATCAGCGGCCCTTGTTTCCTCCATTTTGTACGGCATTGAGTCCTGGCTCGGATTAGCAGCGATTAAAACCGCCAACGCTATGTACATGCGATCTGTGAGAACACTGCTTTGAGTCAGGAAAACAACCGCTGGTGATTTGTGTTTTATTTAAGGTCTGCCCTCGGTTGTAAACAAAGCCAAGTCACTCCAGAAGAAGACCCTTGAGAATTTCATTGATGAAAGATCTGATTTAACTGACGACCCTCTCATGTTTACTTTAGAGAAGTGTCGGTCAGCAAACACACCGTGTGCACGGCACATCAGAAGCCTGGATCAACATGATTACGACCATGAAAACCAAATCCTGAAAGAAAAAGCAAGAACATCAACAATAACCAAGTACCGCACGTACTGTAACCTGATGAACCCAGAACTGAAGACACCTGAGATGTACACAGACTTAAATGTCAAAGAATACCCGAGACTGACGACAACAAGATTTCGCTTGTCCTCTCACAATCTTGCCATTGAACGTGGACGATGGCTGAGAAAACGAGCCGAAGAGAGAGTTTGCTCTGAGTGAGTGTCTTGTTGTTCAGAACGAACAGCATGCGTTGAAAGACTGTGCCATAAATGATGCCGAACGACAATTATTTGCTGACCTATGTCTTAATTTGCCTTTTTTTTTAATGTGCCATCGCAAAGGATGACTCATTGCTGCCATGAGCTTGTACATTTATTTACGTGATATCGTAAACTTCCTTTCATTATATTATTCCATTCAAAGACTCTCTATTAAGATGGACGCGCCGCTCTCATAGGCGCCAGCATAAACAGTTACCCAACGCACGCTAAGTGGCTGGTCGAGTGTTAATAACTTCCGGTCTTCTGCTATTGTTATTTTCCGCTCGTTGACTCCACTGAAAAAAGAAAGAGAAAGGCCAGCTTTTCTCTATTATTCGACTCTAAACCACCGAAAATGGACCTGAATGGTGTAATTGACTTCATTGAAAGCCAAGATGACGATGCATTCGCCCTAACAAGCTGTGAAATATCCTTTGAGGACGATCTTTGCCTTAGAAGAGGTTGATTTCGAGAAATCTTGGAGACGATGAAAACGCAGTACAGAAATATTTCTTCATCACTGCATGGACCAAGATTTCGTCAATTGTTTGGGTGAGTTAAGTAATTATATACCGACCTGTGATGGATACATTACTATGGAACATGCTAAAAAGGTATTTGATTTCTTTTACAGAGCATTTGAATCACTTCGAAAGCCGGATTGAGGAGCTGGAAAGCATTTCAAGAGCCTCAGCCTGCCCATGGGCACAGGTGCACTGCTTTCTTACATCTCAGAAAATTCAAGACATGTGCATCATTAATCACAGCATTAATTCTGTGGCTGTCCTCCAAGTAGCACTCCAGTTCTGTGAGGACATCGTCACTCGACCAGCAAACTTTGCTCCCAATCCAAAGACGCCAACACTGAGACTGTAACTGACCATCAGAGTGAGATCATTATGTACATAACTGGAGCCGTTCTCCACAAGTTGAAGAAGCGGTATGCTCGCTCTAATCAAAGTGATGACCTGGATGTCATTAAGGGCCTCATCAGCCACGAAAAAAAGAAAGGCCCGAGACCATCACTCATTGCGGTCAAGTCAAAAGGAGGGCTGTTAACCCCTGTTGAGGCGCTGGAGCCCCTTATGCGAATTGCATATCAGAAGTCTAAAACAAGCCTGAAGTCAGCAGGCCTCTTCAGCGCAGAAGTCATGACAACAGAATTGCCTGAGGAGTCGCCCATCTCTGACCTGGATGACAGAGTCATGAACGATATTATGAGACCTTTTCATGAAAATATGTGCCACCATGAATGCTTCTTGTTCTTGGAGATATTAAAAAAAAAAAACAAACTTGTAACGGCAAAGGAAAGGCTTTGCGAGTCAAGCTCGCAGACAAGAGAACATTATAGATTTATAACCATATTTTTCCATCATTTATAATTACAAGTATTATTTTTTCACTTTATTTATTTGATGGGATTTTTGAAATAAAGCAGAAACCAAAACGATAATAATTTTGTCTTACTTTCATTCTTTTATATTATGTGGGGAAAAAAACGATGCAATAAAAAGTGATCAATCAGTTTTCAGTAGTCCTCCTCTTGATGGGGCTTGAAGAAAAGACAACTGGATCCGTTGTCCTTTTGGCTCCTCTTGTGTTGCCCTTTGCCGGCATCTGCAAAGCCAAGCATCGTTGGATCCGCAGCTTGTTTTCTTGATAACTGCAAATGCAGATAATTATTTATAATTATATATATATATATATATATACCTAGGCACAAAGCAATAGTCAACTAAGCTCATGCATATGAAATAACATGAATATTTGTACCGAAATTTAAATAACTCACCCGAACTGGTACAAGATTGGGTTGGGTTTTCCTCAAAATGTCGAGAGCATATGTAAAGGTGCTTGCGTGATTTCATCTTAAGTTTCTCTCGTTAGAATTCTCTCCCAAGAGATGGAACAAGGGAACTCCTCCCCTTTGATCCGCAAAATATCGTGAAAGGAGATGACCTTAGTGGCTCTTCGGCGATTGAGGCTACAGCCATGCACCCCGCAATTCTCCCCCATGATTGGTAGAAGACAGAGTCGAAGTTGAAGTTTGAAATTTTCAGAGAAACGAGGCGAAGACACAGACGAAGAGACGAACTTGCGCTATTGTTGACGATCAACTGACGAAACCGGAAGTGTCCAGCGCTCGATAGCCGTCGGCTGCTCGCAGTTAAAGCTCAGCCGCTTGGAAGTCGAGCGGCGCGTCCATCTTAATAGAGAGTCTTTGGGTATTTCATTTCATTTTTGTTTTGTTGTTTTTGTTTTTGTTTTGTTTTTGTTTTTGATTTTTGTTGTTTATATTTGTTTTGTTTCACTATTTGTGTTGTCCTGCACTAACAAGTAATCATAATAATACACCCATTTACACTGAAGCCCTGAAGAAAATAAAAAAAAATATCCAGGGGTTTAGTCGCAGGACACGCTGATATGATGAAGCCCATTGTAAAAGATGGACAACTCGGTGTTTCATCACAGCGTCTGACGTCACGCCTAATTAGCCATATATCTCCAGCGAAATCGTTAGCGATGATATTCCTTGTGTGGGCCAGGCATAGGAATCATTTTTGGTGCATCAAGTAACGACTCAAAGTCTATTTTTAACCAGTTCTCCCTCCCTTTAAGAAAGAAAAGCAATTACATCATGAATGAGACGAGAATCAAGTGTCAAAACAATCAACCATTGAACTCTCCATAATCCTTAAGGATTCAATTACCGGTGATTACACTATGAAAGAGCTCAAGCGCGATCTGGCATAAGTCTACCTTTTTTTTCAATTTTTTTTTTCTTTTTTTTTTTTTTTCTTTTTTTTTTTTTTTTTTTTTGCTGGGGCGGAGGGGGGGGGCTCGCGCCCAATTTGCGCAATGGTAAATACGCCACTGTGCAGCACGACCACGTGTCACAACGATGACCGCTACCCGCCAAAACAAATCCCGATCCTGTCGATACCATTTTTGGTTGCCTCGTTGCGCAGGGCAACAAGTCAAACAAACCAAATGGTCTTCACATAGTGAGCAAGTTTGGACACGTTCTCAGACTCCCTGAATGAAGCGTTGTCTGACAGTGCCACATGGTTATTGATTTCTGTGGCATTTTCATTTAGAAGCCGCAGCATTGTGGATATCGTTTCGTAGTACCGGCCTCAAGCAGCTTATTTTTATCAGCTAGTTCACCACTGTTCACCTGTCATCTATTATCGCCCCCATTTTTCATGTAAACAACGCCCTCCATGCTTCGGACGTGGTCGATCGACTCGATGGCGCCTTTTCTCTGAATGCACTCGTGTGGATCGAAATTACGGAATTGTTGTCGTGTGTTCATCTATACCGGTTAGTCACCTACGTCGTCCCAATCAATACGTTGTTCCACTAATTGAATAGGCCTACATTTAATTAAGAACTGTTACTGTACGTAGTGTATAATTATTAGTGTATACACTATACGTAATTATTATTTATGAATCAATACTCAATCAACACTTGAGACAGTGACTTAGTGAGGATGGAATGCCTTTAATTTGCTCTACGATGAACACATTTGGGATGTGTCTATTTATTCGGGTATTCGTTGACGACAATGATCATGATGTTTATTTAAAGTTTGTATATATATATCCACCATGACCATGAACATCACCAGTTTTTTGTTCAACTTCTAGTCAGACTAGTGTTAATTAAAATTGTGCTATATGAATGTTTATATGGATGTATTGCTTTTATATATATTATTATTATTTTAAGATTAATTTCCTTGGTGACGTGCACAGCCAGGTGTAAGTAAAAATAATATGGGTCATGAATCATGAGACTGTTCAGACATGGTATTTAATGATTAATTGATTGAATTATATGATACCTACATGTATTGAACAGTAGGGATATACGGAACTTAGAATTTGCTGGAACCCGGAAGAGAGAGAAGGGGTTTGCTCCGGCCGGAACCGGACCAAAACCCGGAACAATTAAGAGTCCTATTAAAAAAGTAAATAAATAGAAAATACAACAAAAATGACCCTGAACACCTGTCATCAAATTCAAATGCATGGTGCCATTGGTGGTCTCATAACTTAATTGGATGAAGTAGCAACAAGGAGTAACCCAGATATTTTTCACTGACGCATCTTTTGCTGATCGCAAATTACTCAATCAATGATACTAAATGAAGACTTTTGTGCAAATTAAGGGTTGTCCGTGAATGGGCTATGATATTTGGCTATTTCATGATGGTTAACCAAATGTGATGATGTAAACTGCAATTGGATTTGATTTCATATTATTGATGCAATAAAAGTGAACACTGTGCAGTGTGTACACTAAACAAGCACTGGCAAACAGGGCATGCATATTGCATACTGACAACGTTTCATCACCGACGCTACCTCCATGCAATGTTTGCTTAAGGTATCCGACTTTTCTTGTGTGTTGTTGGTCATTGAACAAGTGATCAACCCATTCACACTTGAGCGTTTTTTTATAAAGCTATGAATGTTGCGATAACCAACCAATTAATTAGGAGATCAGAGGGATTATGTAATCAATTGGAGGAACAAAGCTCAAAGTTTCTGAGTCGGCACCAGTCGCTTTTACTTCATTATAGCAGCAGGAGTTGGAACCTGGAACTCCGTACATCCCTATTAAACAGATTTGAAGCAATAAAAATATCCTGGTGAGTCCACAGCCACTTTCCTGTTGATCAATAGAGAAGTGGCGATATGGACACACATTATGATCGGTAATGACGAGAAAGTTGATCGAACTAGAGGTGATAATTAACGCTGTATTCTTGTGAAGTCCCATTGTAACCGGGGCAACAGACTGGCTTCCCTGGATGCCATCGATTAAGAATAATTTTCAGCCGTTTAATTTTGTATTATTATTATATTTTGAGATCATCCAATTTTCACTATGATGCTGGCGGAAGAATGCTCAACATTTATATACCAAAATGCACTACTCTCTAATTATTATGAAAGCAAGTAATACACTGAAACTTATTTATTTAGATAGAGGACCATTAACATTCTGAAATGTCACAATCTCATGCTTATTTCCCATTACTCTTTTTTACCCTCCTCTGAAATCAATGTACGCAATGCTTTTACGCATGTGATAGCGCCCTTAACCAAGATCTAAATTATGCAGAGCATTCAGCTCAGCTCTGAGGCATTATATTGAGCACATGATTGCTTGCTGCTTCAATACATAGCTCCTAGTTGCACCTGAATGCAACATAATGGAAGAACAGGTATAAAAGCACTGTTTTTTTTGCATCTTGATGTAAGAGTACAGTCTATTTCTGTCACTGGTTTACTTTTCTAGTTCTAAGCTGTTACAATCACGGAAATTCTCTCACCATCATTGCGCAGCTGCACACTTTCTATGTGGAACTTATGCTCAGACCATAATTGATTAGCATTTTTCTTTTTCACTTCTTAATTATTCTTTGGCTCTCGGCAGGTCACCATGGAAGGCGTCTGTGTGAATCTCTCAGCAGAAGGGGTCATTCTACGAAACCTCAAGGGAGCCATGTACAAAATGACAGTTAATCCCCTAGAGTCAAAGGTCATTTCAATGTCATCTCACGGAAATTACATCTTTGTTGGAATCGCAAACCAAGGCTGCCATATCTACAAGTCAGTTCATGAAAAATAATACTTCCAATTAACTCATTAAATATATTTAAATCTACCTTTTGACTTGTTTGTGTACACTCACGAGAAATTTGATTCTTCATTTATGATCATTTTAAATATTTGATTTCCTTTTTAGGTTGAGTGGAAACAAAATAGAATTTCTCAACAAGATCTCATCGCCCATAATCACCGCAAATAACGACAGCGACATGAACTGCCATGAAATGAGGTCATCTCCTCATCATCTTGTTTATATTCAGGTTAATATAAAATATCTTATCTTCGTCTAAATGTTTTCTGTGTTAAGTAAAACCGGAATTTCATCTTATAATTATGTCAACCTAACGGGTTTCTATATCTTGCGCTATATTGTCTGTCTTGAGAGTCTTAACAACGGCAATATAACTTGATTTTGTTTTTTAATTGATGCACTTGCAACCCCACCTTCGTGTTTTACGAAGTGGAATCTATATTTAGTTCGGCTTTTCCTGGTTTAGTCCTGGAGGCTACTATTTGGTCACAATCCATATTTTTAGTTTGCACAACTTTCCTCTGAGGCATCAAGATTGTGTATGCACCACTACTATGTTTTATTAGCAATATGTTCTGCTCAGTAAGAATAATCAAAGACACTTAATAGACTTTCTATCATGACTGCAATGCAATAATTAGATGCTATAAGCCTATAACTTCAAAGAGATTATTGCATCATGCACATGGCTAAAACCTACTTACCTGTCTGTAATATGACTTTCTTTTTCTACCGGTATATAATTTCATGCAAATGAGAAGAATCTGCATCATCAGCTATGAAATTCATCACCTGCTGCCGATGCTGATTAATGTATTTAAGTGCTGTGAGGTTTTAATGAAGAATGTGGGCATCAGAGTACACTGAAATCAGGCAAACCAAGCCTAAAGATTGTGTTGATCTTTGTTGAGTGAATATTTTTTTTAGTTGTATTATTGCCTTTATTGCTGCCTGCCGGGGAAATCAATAGTGAGGCCTTCTTCTCTCTTGAGCTTTCTCTTTGTTTTGTCTTCTGTAATCAATACTTGTGACCTCTGACCTGTGATCAATACTCGTGACCTCTGACCTTGCCCTTCTTCTTATTATAGTGTTGTAATGTTCGGACTCCGGAAGCAAAGAGTTAAACAATCGAATGGCTCTGAATCAAACCTGATAACACGTATATGTATCTTCATGTAGATACATGTACTCTTACTATATAGGACATGTGGATGACCTGCAACAATCCAATTTATTATCAGGGTTTTTTAGTCAGGATTTAAATTAAAGAACAATTAATTGTATCATAAATTATCAGGAGATGGATCTGGAGACGTCTGTTTGTGTTCATCTGATGGAAGACATTCTCTCAGGAGAGTTGACGCCCGTGAAGACACTGCCTCTGGCCAGGAAAGCCCCTCTCATCATGGAGCCACAACTGAAATTCCTCGTTATGGGTACACTTAATTATTTGCTTTGAGTTCTAATTAATAGTCTTTTTATAATCTTAGTAAGAGCTACCTTTGATCAGAACATTTCTTATGTCATGAATAGCATCAGCATTTTCAGCTTAATTGATTGTGACTGTTGATATATAACTGAAGTCATTTTGTAGGAGGCATTGCATGGATCTCATCTTGGACCTCAGCAAACGAAGATTCAACTGAACAAGGTATAAAGAGTCACAAAGTGAATCTCCATTTCTAACCAAGCATTGATCTTTCAGCCTCTGACGAATCGCATGTGCGTGTGTTGTCCTTGGATGACCTTGAGTGTGTTGCAGACTGGAAAGCCGTGCAGAATGGCGTTGGACTCTTACGAGCGTTGCAGACTGACGAGCATTCACTCCTTGGTGTATCTGACACCAGAGCTGGTCTCAAGGTGTACGATTTGCGCGAAGCTACGGAAAAAGGGGAGTTTGTCCTCTTGTATCAGGTCCCTGTGGATGAGATCCGCAACTTCAGATTAGTTGGAAACTTTGTTGCTGTTTTTCATAAATTTGAACCCAATGTCAGTTTCTGGAATATGAAAGAGAAGAGGACGATTCTCTGCATCAATATTCAAGATCAGATGAAGCAATTGGCGGAGGAATTCCTCGAAGACGAGGATGATGACGCAGGCTTATTTGGTGACGATGACGATCATGTGACAGCCGTGACTCATGTGCCCTCTGATGAGGATTATATATTGATCTATGGGACGAAATCCGGCTGTGTGTTCGGCATGAGTGTGCTGCAGCGCACCAAGTTATTCAACATTCCCTGTCCTCACGAAGCTGCCCTAGAGGAACCAACTCAACGCAAAGATGTACAAGCCATCGCTTTTGTACCTCCGGGGAAGCTGGCTGTCTGCTATGAGAAGTACGGATTCACTACGCTTGATTTTAGCCCTGAGAATCCACCCGATCGACCACCCACTCGCTGTCAGAAGAGGGTGTAATTGCTTTGCACGTTCGTTATAATTGTGGTGCTTTATGTTTTGTGGGTAAAAAATTTATTTAAAATTATTATTTTTCGCTGCCATTGATTGATTTAGTCCATTTATTGCCATTTATCATCGGATTTGTGCTAATGTTGTAGTCAGAATGTTTCTGTATAATACTGTAATAAAACTAAGTTTCTTTTCTATATTTTCATGTATTTATTCCTTAAGCATATCTGCTTAAAATGAATGCTTAAGATTGTATACCCTCTATAAAACTGGTCACATTATAGATCTAGATTGCACGTCAAATATATGGTATCAGAGGATCTGTTGTTAATTTGTCAAATGCATTAAAAAATTCAATTGTCAATGTCTTTTGCCTGAAATTAACTGAATGCTTTCTAAGGAAGCATGGGTCAGAATAATTATAAAATATGCTTTGTGCACAAGCACGTTAGATGGATTTATTAACTTTTTGCAATTGAAATATATAAATATTTTTCTCATTTATATTTTTTAATGTTTTCGATTTTTATGGCCATGGCTTCATGCTGATGCAACCGAATATATAACTCCCAAAACTCCCATGCAAACTCTCAAGAGCTAGAAAAAATGCATCGCCCCACTTTAGTGTGAGTCCATTATACAGTGGGTTAAAAGTAGTCCATCCACTCCATCTTAACGATTTCAATGCTTTTCAATGGCGCTGCACTTTTCCGACAAGTAAAATGTTACAAAACAGGTCACAATAAAAATAAAACAAGGGGGGGGGAACATGCAAAGGTAAGAGAAATATATATTTGGTATGGTTATTCTAATATATATGTCATGCTACTATTCCTATCATTTCTATTCCAATGTCGTCGATGTTAATGCCATTTATCTCAATTAACAGAGTGCACTCAACTTTCCGCGATATTTCCACTTTTGGCGGCAAACCGGGCCCCGGACCATGGATAAGCTTCATTGAACGCACAAATAAGGCAACGCTCTCGTTCTATTGTTTTGTTTGAGAGTGCTGTTGTTGTGACAGTAGTACTAATGTTTATCTCCAAAATCCAAACAAAGCATATAGTTTCATAGTTTGTATTGAAGCGCCATACCAGAGATGACATTCCTTAATGCTTGCTCAGGAGCACAGCATGATTTAACTCTCTTCGCGATCACACACCACTCACATTTAAATATTCCCCTGACTTCCTCCCTCCTAAAAAAACAACTTTGTGTTTGATTTCTTTGCATAAATAGGCACAGAATAACTCAGCCTACCAGGTAGTTATTGTTTGGAATAATTGTTACATTAAAAAAAACTTGTATAGTTTTGTTTTTAGCATGGAGTCGATATAGACTACATTTGGCCCACTCTGTATTTGGTGTCAGATTCTCCGCACGTCTTCCTGAATCCGGATTTATTGCTACACATTGCGTAGGGCAGGCAAGCTAATATTTGGAGCGATCATATGGAAGTGCATCTTAAATTGGTAGAGCTAGACAATAATGATGAACTATATTCCCGAGTCAGAGTTACATATAAATGTATTATTGTACGTCGCAAGATGTCAGAAGAAGAGATGTAGCAGAAAGTAACAAACTATTGAAAAATATACATTCGTGGAATTTGCTAATAATGGCTTCTTTGATAGTTCGCTTGTAAATGGCCATAGTTGCATAACAGGTGACCAGGATGGCCGAGTGGTTAAGGCGTTGGACTTAAGATCCAATGGACGCATGTCCGCGTGGGTTCGAACCCCACTTCTGGTAAATCGTTTTCTTTTTCCACGGCCAAGTGCTGAATAAACTTCGTCGTCAATTGGAAAATAAAGATTATTTCTTTCAAATATCCCCGCATGACGTACAAGATGGCATTAAATAATAATAATGATAATAATAATAATAATAATAATAATAATAATAATAATAATAATAATAATAGTAAATTATTTTATAAAGCGTAAAATCACACACAAAGAGTGCTCGAAACGCTGAGCGGTAAAAGCAGAGAATCATGATATGGTAAAATCAGATAAAATATTCCATAAAAAGAAGCGTTTTCAATTGTTTTTGTTTTTGTTTTTGTTTTTTTTTTTTTTTTTTTTGTTTTTTTGTTTTTTTTTTTAACAGATACTGAGTCCACCAGTCGAAGCCAATCTGATAATGCGTTCTATATTTCAGGCGCGTGTCTTTCAAATGCTCGACTTTGCACGGGGTTGGTGGAGCACTCAACTCTTAGTAGATAGTGTTGGTCGGAAGAACGGAGAGATCGAGTTGGTGAGGCGCTGTGTAGCACCTCATACAAATAACTGGGTGCCATGTCGTGGACACACTTGAAAGTCAACAGTGCAATTTTGAATTTAATCCGTTGAGCAACAGGCAGGCAATGCAGATCCATCGTAACCGGCGAGATGTGTTGGCGAGTTTTCGTCCGTGTATGGATTTTTGCAGAGATATTCCGGATGCGCTGCAGCTTCATCAACAGCCTTTGGGGGAGTCCGTACAGGAGCACATTGCCATAGTCCAGCCGGGATGAAATGAACGCATGTATCAGCTGCTCACATGCTTTCCTAGTGAGAAGATATGCGCCCGATGTTGTAGAAGTGGTATCGGGCAGACTTGCACACAGAGATGATGTAACGCTCCATGTTCAACCGTTTGTCAAACATCACTGCAATATAGCGAACTGCCTCGGATGCTGTCACCTGTGTGTCACCGATCTGGATCACAGGTATTTCAGGAGGAATCTTTTTGGTGGCCACGAGCAGAAGTTCAGTTTTATTTGGATTCGAATAATATCCCATTGATTGATTTGAAAATGGCATGACATTGAATACAAAGCTAAACAAATAGCAAAGGCCAGAAACTTGATCAGTGATGTGTGGACCCAAGCAACACAAGCCGCCAATTGCAGCGTATCAGCCATAAAACGAATAGTCCTGCTTCGCTGGATTGACCAAATCAAGTCCACGGTCGACTGACCCCGTTGACCCCGTGATCCGGTGACTACATGCACGTCCAGATCTGGTTCATGAATTCACGAGGTAAATTACTTCGAACTGCATATAATAATTATAGCTATTGCTGAAATTGCGGCAGTCGGGGGAAATTATGTCTGACTTTCCATGCGTTCTAACCAATTTTGGAACGATCATATTCTTGCGTCAATAGGAAATAATAGTATGCCATAAAAAGGATTCGTTGATGCTTGGAACTGTGGAGAGGTAGCATAAAAGAGAAACATTTTGTTGCTGCGTCACAATCATAATCATTGTACATGATGGGAATAATCCGTTGGATCGGCCTGTTTTGCACACTCTGTGGACACTTCACCAGTGGAATTCCAAACCCTGCATGCACTGTGGTTAGTGCAACGTATTTAAAAATTCATACTTCTATACCAATTTATAGATTTACAATAACTCTATAGTGTGGTTTATTAGTATAATATATCTATATGTAATTATTCCTATGTTTTATCTTTACCATCTGATCATACAGGGTGAAGTTCCAATTATTTCCCTTGCTGGACAAAGAGCCACCACCGATGATGGCATCAGGATTCTGACTGAGCACTCGTTTCCTATGACGTCTTCCTGGGCTGCAAGTGTAGAACATCGTGGATATGGCATGTTTATGCTGATACCAGGTGACAATAGAACATTCACCGTATACCACTCAGAAAAAAAAAAAAAAATAAATAAATAAATAAATAAATAAATAAATAAATAATAATAATGATAATAATAATAATATAGGAATCTACAGTTCTGCATGGTGTTATTCAATGGCGATGCTTCCAATTTGAATTACTAACCCTTGTTACCCGCAGATAACTACACCAAGATGACCAATTTGGTCAGCAAACATGGAGTGGACATGTCGGAGTGTACTGTGCTGCCAAGTGTAACCAGTATTGCTGGAGAGATCGAACAAGTTGTTGCAACTCTCAGGACTTCATCAGGACCCTATGACGTCTACGTGGATACAACTGCCAGATTGGGCCAACCGAGGGAAACTATTTCCGGGCAAATTATGAACGCCCCCGAAAAGCAGATCAGATTGGCGACAGGACAGGAAAAGACCATCGGTATGACTGTCAACAAAGAGGTAAATGCTACTTCATACCCAATGATCGCGGCAGTTCAGAGAACAAACTTGACACTGGGGAGCAAACAGAAATTTCAATTTTCTTTTGAGCTGTTGAAAAAATGGCCTAATAATGGAGATTACAACACCCCTACGACGAATGTAGAAGGATTGAGTTTCAATATAGGAGCAAAAGATGGTGTGATTGAGATCAGCATGACGGTGAATTCATTCAATCCTGATGTTCATTCTGGATATTACTGCTTCATTGTCGCGGTCTCAATCCATTTTGATGGAGACACTCTGGGAGCTTGCACCGTATTAAAGGGCACAGAACAAGTGATACCGCGAAGGATAAACATTGAAAATTGCGATTATAATCTCCAATCCACAATGCCTGCTAAGTCAGCTCTGAACGTCGGGCGTTTTGATTGCGTCAAATGTGTCGGCGCTGGCTTCAACGACGGACAGGTGGTACTGTTAAAGAAGAACTTGAGAGGAGAGAGAATCGTTCTTGATTTGGATGTCCTTGAGGTGAATTCTCCATGGTTAATGACGTCAGTATATCACATGACCAACGTTAGTGCTGATGACGGAGGCGTGTACACTTGCATTGCGCTTGACGATGACGTAATCTTGAAGAAAAAGTTCGAAACTCGAGCAGTGGAACCTCTTATGCTGGAGACAAGCGGTTTGAAAGCCAGTCATAACCAAGTAAGTGCTCGATGGAGGGACCTGCCTTTAAGTATGTATAACTACATGTATTGTTAAATATATTACAGATTCGACAGCGAATGACATGCAGTGCGAATGACACTGCTGCCAATATGACGTTTGTACAATTCGAGTGGGGCTCCGAAGGCGGTGATACTACAATCTCAACCGGAAGCTACCCGTGTTATGACGTCATAATCAATAATTTAGTTTCGGACGAAAATAAAGTCGAACGAGAGATCATGATTGAGGAGAAAGATTCGATTCCCACTTGCAGCGGAGAGGACACATCCGATGACCTACATCAGTGGATACCAATTCTCTGTCGAGTTGAAAGTGAATTCCAGACTGAATCGCGGTCAATGTTTTATGTTAGATACGACATCAGAAAAGGATGCTGTAAAAACCCTAGTAATTATTATGATTAAAGTTTTTCATTGCATGATGTTAGCACAAGTCACAGGTCTAAAATGGGGGCAACATAAATAGAGAAAAAAATTCACAGCGTGACATTCTCTCTTCTACAAATATATGTTCATTCTAATATTTGCACATGCATGTAGTAGACAAAAAGGAATAATTATATATATATTCATTTTGTCTTCACTTTTCGAATTTTTTATCTCACTTTCCTTCAATGACTGCGCTTTTCTGATCCAAGTGTTACACAAACAGGTCGCAGTGTAAAAATCGTGGTATGGCTATAGTACATAGTAGTATATAGTATTTCATGCTCCTATTCCTATCATATCTATTTCATCTCAATAAAACTCAATGTGCGCCGATTAAGTTAATGGAATAATTAATCAGTAGTAGTTAATTGTTCAATTTTAAAAAACTACAAGCTTTATTTTTACCATGAAGTAGCTAGATTACCTTTGGTCCACTCTGTACATTACATCATACATGCCCTTGCACAGCAACCAGGATAGTAACATGTGTGGGTTTTTCATTCGAATTCATATGCCCTGGCACTTTATATGCTAACCAATACAAACACTAAATGCTAATAATATCAATCAACAATCACATGATATTCTTGCATATTTTACTCACTAATAATAATCCGTTATTGCATGTACATCTATAGGGATAATAGGGGTTCATTTGATTCAGCTAAACAAAAAAATAATGGTCACAGAAAAAGTTTTGTTAATCATACCATTTATTCTGTACATGATTTTTTCACTATAGCAAATTTTTTTTTATTTTTATTTTTTTTTTTTTTTTAACGTGGAACAGATAGACTACTATAGTCCACCCTGTAGCATAAATTGAGTTAGGCCTATAATTATGCATAATGTATTTTGTACACGCCCAATGACACGAATATTCTTCAGGAATAACCATAGTTTTCAGAATTAACACACCAAGACCTTTTGTAGCAATTCATCTTCATGAAAGTATAAGATGAAGAAGATGATTTTTGAGTTTCCTACTGTTATATGCGTATCGATTTCTAATTATAAATTGAGAGCTGTTATCATCCCGTTCTCGCCTCGCTAAATTATTTTAAGCATCGCCGTTACTCATTGCGGCCATCACCTTCTACCAGTCTATCTGCCTGGTCAGTGGTCACTGCTGCTTGATCAGCCGGTCACTCGAGCAACAGCGTGACCACTAAAGTGTGATTGAATTAAAAGGAGAAGGAGAAAGCGGGAACTCGGACTATTATTCAGCGGTAAGTTTATCAATCATAATATTTATAGCTCGCGAACACAACGAATCTAGTTGGTGAATATTATATACTAGGATTCAGGACCAGGATTTTAAAATTAAATACATGTATATTCCTATTACATGTGGCCGGCTTTCAATCGTAATTCTATAGGATTTCTACCTTGTAAGTCTCCGATTCACCGCTGCATAAATGATTCACTAAAAACATATATTATATATAGGCCTCATCCATATTCGTTTAGGCAAGCACTTATCGTCGGACCCGGCTGATAGTTTACGATAGAGTAAATTCTAGATACTAGTATAGTGCATACACTGTACATGTACTACCTATATACATATCACATATTTATGTTTACTTTATGGCCTACTTCGATGTCATAAAATATTCGAATGATATGATAATATGGCAAGCGGGGGGCCATTCACCGCGAGTCAAGCAGTGTTGCGTGTTGTTGTGCAATGGGTTTAAACAGATTAACACATCAAGGTACATGTAATTCACTTATTTAATTAATAGAATGCTAGCAATCATGCAGAATCTACCTGTCTGTGTTCAATGATAATATACCTCTATTCGTCTATATAACGTCCTAAACAGACCCCACCCCCTCCCCCTTCCACACGCATCCACACCTTAATTAATACTTCATCCATGACGCGAGCCCCTCGTTAATCGACACATCAGTCTTCTAGTATATGTGCAGTCATGAGACTGTATCACTGTGTTATATAATCTGCCAGCCAGCGGTTGAAGCTCTATTGCATAATCATTGAATACGCGATCTCGCTCAGATCCAATCGCCCTTGTTTACTACTGTGTGGGGGAGAGCCCTGGTTAGCTGGCCGCATTCGGCATTCGTGTTCACCGGCGTATTATTTTGGATGTTCGGACGGTGATTGGTGTTTTGCTCTACTCGTATTGTTTGATTCCTTCTACAGGTGTAATTGCGAACGCTATTCTGTGAGTCCAATTGGCTAATTTTGGTGACGCCAACATACGTACGATGAATATTTGTCCAGTTTGAACTGCATGCAGTTTCATATTATTATTAGGCCAAACATTTAACAGTGCAGGGAGTGACCTACTGCTCGCCATGTGAAATAAGTGGGTCACAAAGTTTCTAGGTCATTCCTTTCTTCTTGTGTCCACCACATTCGCGAGTATCTTTGTTTGTTGTGATAAAATTGATGTGCATTCTGAATTGAATAAATATAGTAAGGTAGGTAAACTACCTCCATCTATACGTACGTCTGTTGGTCAGAATCTTTGGTGTACAATACGCATATACATGTATTATACTAATAATAAATTAATAATACATAATCATATGGATTGTTGATTTAGCTCGACTGCTTGGTATTCTAGTTCAGAGAGTAATTCTGCGGGGAAATTGCATTGGTCGTTGGCGAGACACTCAACAGTGTGCTCCAATTAAAGTCTCGTGTTATCTAATCGTAACAATTTAGAGTAAATGTGGCATATGGGTTAGCTGGCATACTACATACAGCGAGGCATGGTTTTTATCACTTATATGTGTTTGTTCACCAAGCTGGAGATCAGGCTGGTTTCTTTGAATGTGATGGTAGGGCCTAAACATGTTAAATTAGGCGCCGCGATGGCTGAGGGTCGAGGAAGGCGGAAAGGGAGGGGGGGGGGGGGGTCGGTAGTGCTGACACATGCATGTTCACCACAACATGACACAATGTGGCATCATGCGGCGAAAAGTGGTACACGCACATGGTTGCATGACAGTCATGGATATTCGTGCTCGCGGTTACGAGCGGACTGCACCTTCGCAGATGCGCGCATTTTCAATTTCGCCGGGGATCGAGTAGAGTTTGTGTCGTGGCTCCACTAAACCCATGCTTAACTTTAAAATTGCGCGGTGATTGACAGCTCATACTCAGAAGTATAGTATAGTTCAGTGTCACTGTCTGCTATTAATTGTTATTGATTCTGTCAATTTCCGTGTGTATTAATATACAGTGGGCCAAAAGTAGTCTATCTACTTCATGTTAAAGATTTCAATGCTTTTCAATGGCACTGCACTTTTCCGAGAAAGTGTTTCAAAACAAGTCGCAGAGTCAAAACTACACAAATCTCAGAGAAATAAATATATGGTATGGATAGTTTAACATTTCATGCTGCTATACCTATCATTTTAAATCCGATTTTGTCGTCATTGATGCCGATTTATCTCAATCAAAAGAATGCACCCAACATTCAGCGATATTTAAATTTTTTTCCCCCCTTTCAGCCCCCGACCATGGATGCGCATCATTTGGATGCCCAAATAAGGGATCGCTCTCAACATGCTGCCGTACTTAGTGACCTGTCGCATGATAAGGGAAATGCATCGTAGACTGTAAATTGGCGGACGGTAGAGGTGTTGGCAATGAATTGATCGCCAAGCACCTCTGACTTATTCAGCACTTGTTGTCACAATCCAAATGCGCTTTTCTGTCGTTATTCTGGTACGTAGCATATCCCTTAATGTAACGACCTACTCAAGAAATAAAAGCATCGAAAGAGATCAAACAAATGCGAAGTAAAATATTCCCTAAAATCAACGTTTTTCGCGGAAAAGTACGATGCTTCGTCGCGAGCGGCTAATGGCAGAAACGTGCGTGAAACATTTTTTTTAAGCGCCTGTCGTTTAAATCGTGCGCATTATTAATTATTTTCATGCATCCAATGCCATTCTTCTTAAATTACTATTATAGGATGAACGAACCATTCTATTGTTTGTGAGTGCTGTTGTTGAGATTGTTGCACTAATGTTTATCTATAAAATAAAAACAAAGCACATAATTTGTACTGTAGCGCCACGCATCGGATGGCATTCCACAATACTGGTTCAGCTAGGGGCCCACCTGATTACGCGCACGCAGAATCTCTTCGCGATCACTTACCACTCGCATTTAAATCTTCCTCCTTCATTCAAAATTAACGTTTTATTCGATTTCTCTGCGTAAATGGGTTCATAAAACCTATAGTCAATTCATAGCAGGCATTTATTGTTAGGAATAATGGTTAAATTTGAGCAAATTCCAAAGTTTTGTTTCTAACATGGAATAGACAGACTAATTTTGGCCCACTCTGTATTTAGCATAATTTGTCCTTGTTGTTATTGTCGACAGGTGTTATAGCTAGTCATTGAGTATGTAAGTACTTTTTCATATAACTAATGTAGGATCAATTTCAATACATCTTACATCATTTAACGGGTTTAACATTGAGACATGCACATTGAGACATTATAGGGTACAATTCAGGCATTAAAATAAAACCAATATATATTGTCCATGCATGATGCATTCGATGAATGAATGAATCACCCATTAATTAATTTAATTAATTTCACAGGTGAGCTGTGTACGTAGCCGAAGATGGCGAGTGGAGGTGGCTCCTCATCGGAGCCCAAAGTGGTTCGAAAAGTCTACAAGGTCAACTACAGACAGGCCCCTGGTTCTGACAGCCAAAGACGCAAAACCACAAAGATAAACCAAGACCAGGGGAAGGACACCAGTATATTCGAACTGGGCAATGCCTTCCAGTCGGGTAACTTTGACCTGGACAGCTTCCTCAACCAAATGGTTGATCAAGGAGCAGATGTGCAAACAGTCGGAGGTGATGGGAAAACAATCGTGACGACGACTGTGAAAGGCAGTGGTCCCATGATTGACATCGATGGAGATGGCATACCAGACGTCCCTGCAGTGCAGACGAAGCGCATCATCACCATTAAACGTGGAGACGGAAGTCCAACCGAGGAAGACGATTCTCGTGAACCTGGGAGTCCGTCGCACAAGCCAGACAATCTGGTTCTTCCTGCCATCAGAGAAATCGGAGGGAGTTACACTCCGAGTTCTTCCACGCTTAATTTACATGATGGCGATACCTCGCCAGATTCCCCAGCTTCGCCAACTTTGCCAAGCCATGACGATGGAACCACGCCCCTCAGTGATGCTAACATCAAAGAGAAAAAGGCGAAATTCGTTCTTCTGATTCCGAAGATTGCTGAAAATGACGATGATCAATCTTTCTCCGAGGAGCGCGACGATGATGACATAATAACAAGAGGACCCAACAGCTTTTATCTGGATATGCATGATGAAGATGATGACTTGTTAATTTCGAGTGATGAGGAAGACATCCAGCCAAGATGGCATGCTAGGCTCTGCCTTGGACGACGTAGACGAATTCGGAAGACAACAAAGGTGGAAATGGATAAGAAAGGAGTTCGTCAAGGCATGACTGCGAGTGACGTCACGCCACCAGGAGAAGAAGCCAAGCTGCCAGCCATGCAGATGATGATCATCAGTTACAACAAAATGTTGGAGGAAAATCCGGAAGAATTTCGTGACACACTTTTCCGAGCAGTGAAACTGAATGGTCTGGATGTGGTAAGGCTTTTGTGTCGCCTGGCCTCGAGGAAGAATATTCCACTTGCATCTGACACAATGCGAGAGCCTGATTCGTCAGCCACTGTTCTTCATGTTGCACTTCTTCTGGATCTGCCATCCATTGTGGAATTCTTGATCAACAACACCGACAATGATCTCCTCATGGCAACGTATACCAAGGAAGAGTACAAAAACCAGACAGCTCTTCACGTTGCGGTTGCCAATGGAAATTTAAAGATCATCGAGATGCTGTTGTTGGCGTTGTCAAAAGCAGATCGGAAGACCCTGATGAACACCATAGCAGATGGCACTTATTTCCAGAGAGAGCATCCCGAGGGACAGTTGTGCGTTTCGTCTGCAGCGTGGTCCAAGAACAGCAACTCGTTGTGCCTTCTGGCAAAGTATGGTGCTAGCTTCGCAGCTCCAAACCTGCAAGGCAACACCCTACTCCATTGTATCGTGAATTCTTCAGTCCAGGATAAATCTATGGATTATCAGAAGCTTATCGACAAAGTGTTTGAAGCGGTCGGTGTTTGGGCAAAACACCGTAAATCAAAGACTCTGATTCCTGCGCAGTTGAAATTGGAGCAAGAACAGAAGCAGAAAAACACCTTCTATCAGCTTCTGGAGCTCCAGAACAGCGACGGCGTGTCCCCGTTAATTCTGGCTGCCCAACTGAGTTCTCCTCTTCTATTGAGTTTGATCAACATGGAGACGATTTACAAGATTCCTCAAACCAAACTCGGCTCCGTAGCGTGGGTAACGTATGACGTCACAGACGTTTCCAGCTACGCTCTTGGTTCATACAACAAGTTCTCAGTCCTTCACGTTCTTGCACACAACAGTAAGTCCTTGTCCGAAACTCAAGATGATGAAAAAGGTGACTCCGAGGAAGCCAGTATTCTCGACTCTGAACCAATCAAGACTTTGGTCGATGGCAAATGGCTGGTTTATCGGTGGATATTCTACGGTTGGTTCATCTTTCATTTACTCCATATGATTGCTTTCTCAGTTGTCACTGCTCGAGGAGCTGCTCCGCAGTGGAAGAATATTTCGCACCATTATGAAAATGTTCCTGATGTGACAGTTCTTTCTGAAAAACCCAACAAGCTAATGGCTCTTCTTGCGATCGTTCCATCTCTCTACATCTTATCAGAACTCTTCGATCTGTTCGGTGGCTATCCGTACAGTATACAATTCATGTACGACAAGTCATTGTTTGCTAAGTTTACCAAGAGGCTGTCAACGGAATGTGTCATCGTTGGAAACGGACCGTATCGCTGTGTGTTGTTTGTTCACTCCATAAGCGCTTTAGCTTGGTTGAAGCATTATCTTGAAGGCCAGGAAACTCAGTTGATACCTTTGTCCGTTTCCTTGCTTCTCGGTTGGATCTTCCTCATGTTCTTCACTCGGGGCCTCAGCTCAACCAGTCGCTTCTCCATTATGATACAGAAGATGTTCTTCCAAGATTTAATGTACTTCGTGGCAATCTTTGTCCTGGTGATGGTGGCCTTCACCACATCTGTGATGGCAATGTTTTCCAACGTAGTTCGCATGCGAGCTGGTGTTGCCAACCTAATGTTTGCGATGCTGAACATAGTTGTCGAGATCAAGGACAAAGACGACATTCCGCTCGGTTCTTTCCCAGACTTCACTCAGGGGTTGATTATTTGCTACACAACCATTGGGGTCATCCTAATGCTGAACATGCTGATTGCTATGATGAACACTTCCTACGAAGCTGTTCGTCTGACCAAGGAGAACATCTGGAAGCAGCAACAGCTGTCTGTTCTGCTTATGATCGAGAGGCGGCTCTTCTGGTGCAGGAGAGTTTGCCTGAAATCTGAATGCAAGCTTTGGTACAAACAATGGGACCACGGCACCCGCGCTTACATCGATGTCACCACGTCGTAATGGACAATATTCATTGCATGCGCGAAACGTCTGATGGACAGTTATCATTGGTGTATTATTGTATATTGTCTACAATCTAACATCTATATATCTAGTAGATGTGTGTTAGTATCACATAAAAAAATTCTCCACGCTAATTCTATCTTATTGTGTAATAAATTTATAACACTATCTTTCCATTGGTGTCTTTGATGCTTTCATCTAACCTGAATTTTATTCAAATGTGTCTCTGATACTCAGATACAACTGCCTTATCTTGTAGCAGATTAGTTTGAAAACTGATTATTTGAACTTTCTTTGAACTTTGACTTTATTTCAAATGGTTAAAAGACCCAAGTGTGTTGTCTGTTTTTTGTATCAGAAGAGTTTGATTGTGAAGCACTTGTTGATATCTTCTTAATCCCTGAAAGAAAAAGAAAACTGTGTTTTCAAATTGAGGCATTGTAAGATTACTAATGGGCCAAAGTAGGTTTACCATTAGTGACACCCTAATGTTGGTAGAATATATTAAAGTGAAGTAAAAGTAAAGTAGATTTCATAGTCTAGATCACAGACAATGTCTGTCCCTCTGACTTCACAGTAATTTCCCTGGCTATTGGACCCATCAAACCAACCCACGATCCTCTGCACGTTTCCAGCTTGTGGTTAATGCGATACCACTATATTGTAGTTATCGAAACCACTCGAAACAAAACTTGAGTAGGGATTCATTTGTATAATAGGCAATGACGGAGAGTGTGCGGTTCATCATTAACAACCGGCGAGTGTGCAAATTGTGTGACAGAAAGCTCTACAAAGTGGGAAGGCAGCGGAGCAGCAATTAAACTAATTGTTCATTATTCGCCAAAGCATGCACATTTTTACCAAACGATAACAGCAGATGCAAGTGGTCCATTTGGGAGTCGCCCGGAATCAAACAAGTACGTAGTTGTTGGTGCGTGTTTTTCAAACGTAAAAGCTCGTACAAATAGGCCAACAACTCTGAATATTAATTTCGTTAATAAAAGGGGATTGCAATTACATTTGTTGAGTTGAATTTAGGAATTGTGTCACCTGTGATTTAGATGTGATTTCATTGGCCGCTCATTGTTAGTGATAATTTATTTTACGTTGTTCGATGACATATGTAAGACCAGCAAGTGGATCGTGTGACTGAATCGTTTCGACTTTCTTACGCGTAGAACTCACCCATGCGTGTTTCCTTCAGTCTAAATTGGACACAACTAAAAAACTGCGTGATTTTAATTTTGTAACAATTATAAACGGCTAGCAAAACTGAACCATTGCAATCAGTGAAATGCGTACAGCGTGGTGCTGGGGTTATAATGGAGAATGTGTAATTATTGTTATTTATTAACCCTAAATCTCTAAATATGTTCTGCTAATAATATTATGCTTTATATCTTTTTTTCATTATATCGAAAAATCAGAAGAAAAACAAAGATCGAATCCATTAATATAATGATGGAGTAGGCTAATATTGACCAAAGGCTGAAATTCACGGTGGGGGAGTGTAAAGCGGTGCGTGCGTGCGTGGCATATTTCCATTGGAATCTTCCATTAACATTGCAACGTGCGTTTCCGTGGCAACCGGGTTGGAGCATGCGCAGAACACGGCGCCGCAAATTTTCCAAACCGATACATCTCATCTAAATGCGTGAGTTTACCGAATGCACACACGCACATAATTATGTAAATTAAAGGCACTTAAGTTGTCTTAAGGCTAAATTAAACATCTCAATCGGAGAAGAAAAAGGTGGCTCACAAGTAGTGGTGCTTCTAGAGATATGGCATTTAGATTAACTACTATCATACTATGTGTGCCTTCAAGCCTTGTGGTAATCCATTACAAAGAGCGAGTCTTCACGTTCTTTGTCCCCGATTAGGGACTCATGCCAGCGTAGATCTTTTCTATATACTATAGCGGTCAGTAACTGGAATACGTTTGTGGGTACTAGTATTATAATCAAATCTTATGTCATATCTTACAGAGATGTCTTTGAACTTCGTTCTGTCAGGAATAGCGCCAAAAAATCATAGCGCACCTTCGAAAGTTATGATTTTGTGGAGATGAAATTTCATCCAGCCATCCTTCATATATCGCTCTCGCTTCTGTGTTGTACAAACTTCATTTCTGGTACAATTTCCTGTTTAAAATTCACCATTCGCTCCATGAGTACAAGTTTGAAGGGTTATCTTTCTCTGAAGCATAATTATAGCTGAGAAGAAACCACGAATTCACTTCTTACGAAGATCTAAAACTAACATTACAAAAAGTTTAAGCTGTGATAGTCTCATACTAAACAGCTAAAGCGAGACGCCATCGGCCATGAGCCTGGGGTTCACAGAGTGACAGACCTCGCCCGATTAACTGTAGAACAGGTATTTTTCGCAGCAATGTTTGGCAGCACATATCGTTGTGAACAGCACAGATAAATCGGGCGAGGTCTGTGTACCCCTCGGTCTCGCTGTACGTACTATGTCAGCTACGTTGTGAACAACTGTTCTCCGGCTGTACACCAAGTCATGGCAGATGGCTGCGTTCCCAACTGATACTCACCTGAACGATCTTCTTACACTGACCTTGTCTTCAACTGAGCCTGATGTTGCTGCTGGCATTGCAGACTAATCCCTACACACAATTTCATGCTTCCCATTGAATTATATCATTATTATGTGCAATATATCTTATATTCTAACATCAAAATCATACTTGCCAACATCCAGAGAACAAAATCAAGTGATGCCAGGACTTCATTGCAAACAACGTACATAGAATTTGATATCAAATCACCATAAAACAATGTAAGAATTGATGATCCCATTCTTTTATTTATAGAGTTGTGAAGAAAAAAAAAAGACAATTATCACTCAAAATAATACAAGACAATACATATTCATCATCGATACAAGTTAGCTATAGAGGTACTAAAAAAAAATCACAACATCTGAAAAATATCCGGTAGAACTTGACGAAAATCCGGTAGATGACTTTTTGGCCCCGAATTCGGTAGACTACTGGGAAATCCGGTAGACTTGGCAAGTATGCAAAAAGACTGAATAAAATCATCCATATTATTGTGTGGCCCTCGGTTATTTCCGTGGTTCTCGATCTGGCCCTTTCAATCACCTGTATCATCTATCGTAATTAGCATGCCTTTGATTTCAGTGAACAACATCTGATGCACTGATGGATGCCTCATCATCATGGTCTCAGCTGTTCACATTTGTGGCATTATGGACGGCATATGCCTCCACATACCTCTTACGCAAACCCATTGGAGTGGTAATTCAGGCTCTCATGGATTAGGAGTGAATTAAAGGGTTCATTCTCTTTCAGATCAAGATTAGTGTTGCGGATGATCTGCTGGTGCCTTTGTCCAGCCTCGCGTGGCTAGACATAGCTCTGCTTCTACCATATGCTGTTATTCAGGTGAACTTTTGACCTCGCTGGGTTGTCCTTTGTAAGTTAACTCAATACTTGTTCTTCAGATGTTGTTTGGGGGCCTGGCTGACAAGTTCCCTGCTCGCTGTACTTTGTCAGTCGCTCTTCTCATCTCTTCCTTCAGCATGGTATGTGTTCATAACCAGTCATGACCTAGATTCAACTCTTCTTTTATTTCAGTTTGCTTTTGGTCGATGCGACAGTCTTTCTTGCGCTGTTTGTCTGTTAGTTGTGAATGGGGCCGCTCAGGTTGGTGGTTCAAGTGTGCAGAAGCATTTCCCCCCCCCCCACCCTCCATCTTCTCCTTTTAATCTGAAATCTAGAAAAAGGATTCTTTCTTGTAAGAAATGCATAATCTGGCATTTTCAGGTAGATTGTATGGAAACTCTGGAAGTTGGCACTAGGGTTATTGTAATACTTCACCACATTCTGGCACAATTGTCATAACGGTCATAATCATGAAATGTGATTTTAATGTGCCTTGTATCTTTTCCAGGGAATTTGTTGGCCCTCATGCACTAAACTTCTGAGCAGCACATTTGCTAACTGTTCACAGAAAAGATCAAAGATGCTTGGATTATTAGGGACGTCTGCTTTAGTTGGAGGCAGCGTTGGAACCGCTTTGTCTGTGAGTAAAATGGCGAGACTGTCGACACTCTTGAGTTACCAGCAACTCATCAGCCAATATTTAATTTGTTTCAATAACCCATTAATGTCAATATTGATGCTTGTGATACAAAAGTGGCGTCTGCTTTCTGTGCGAGGATTCTATAATTTATATTGAGTATAATCAATTTCTCACTATTTCTCACTATTATAGGTTCAACTCCTAGATAACCTTGGCTGGCGAGGAGTTTTCCTAGCTCCATCAATTGTTGTGGTAATTCAACATCTGAAGCAGAAATCCAGGATTAATACCATTTCATTTTTTCTTCATAGGCTTCCTTGGGAGTGATGGTATATTTTATGCTACGGATATCATCTAAACCAGATAAACCAGGTCTGATTTATCTAAATGATAATTTAATTATGTAAATTTATTATATTTTCTCTTAAGAAAACAACTCATCATCTCCTGCAGTGTGGAAATGGCCGTGAGTTATTAAAATTTAATTATATCATCGTTTACTAAATTTATTTTCTCTTTCTCAAGAGGGGTACGAGAGTTAGCGGGCTGTGTTTTTTGTTTGAAGATGGTTCGTTATGCTCTGTACATGTGGTTGCCAGTATTTCTGGAGAAAGAGGTGATTTGCACCCAGCGACCCCTGATCTGCTGTGCTTTCTAATTCTTTGATTTCAGTGTGGATGCCTGTGCATGTGAACTAATGTCTCAGAGGTGACTTCATCTCTTACTTATCCCTTAATTATCTTACTTATCTCTTAATTATCTTACTTATCCCATCATTCGCATTCCTGCAGGGGGAAAATACAGTATACGGGTAATAAACGACATCCTGGTATCCTTTATGAGCAAATTTTCCTAATTGATACCATAGGCACCTCATCACCCCTAAATCACTGTCTCTTCTCCCAATGCAATGGACTAGTTAACGTAAAGTCTCGGTTAAATGCACGGAGGCAGAGGCTGAAAGCATGTCGGTTTCACTTTGAATGCACGCCACAAACGCTGAAACTGCCTTGTAGTGGGAAGCCCAATGTTATGTAATCGTTGCCATTTAAACAGGCTGCGTAGCTATGGAAGAAGTTGGGTGACAGCTCAATTAAATATAGTCTCAATGAGTATCTCTGGTTCAATGCCTGGCACTGATGGCATCCAGAGCCACACCTTTTCCTGTTCCAAATCAAGTATTATAAGTTTAAAATAGTGCTTTAACAGCTAAAGGGAGAAAGCAAGCACATGAATTCTATATTAATTAATTTTCAATTTCTGGTTTGAAAAAGGTTATTAGGGAATGTTCGTTTAACCCAGCGGTTTTCAAACTGTGGGTCGTGGCCCTCAGGGGGGTGGCAGGGTCCCTCAAAAAAGTGTTTCAAAAAATGTTTGTTAACAAAAAGATAATAAAAAAAAAAAAAAAAAAAAAAAATAATAATAATAATAATAATAAAAACCAGAAAATGAAAGAGAGAAGAGAGGCTCATCAAGCAGAGACTGGACAAGATTCAGCAGCAAAAACAAAAACAAAAAACAAACAAAAACTTGTTGAAGCCTCTTTTGCCATTGCATTTGAAGTTGCCAAGCAAGAGGCCTCGGACCATCGCTTAATTAAGCTTTGTCTGCCTTGATCAAGCCATGCATTGAAACCACTGTCAGAATTGTGCTCAGAATTGTGTTTGGCGACGGTGAGCCAAAGTGAAGCAAATGTCCAAGTGGCCATGTTCGGTTATCTCGCTGAAGTCCTAGATGATTGCAGCCGGGAAATGTCAGAGGTCATGAGAAGTGACATTTGCAATCATATGACCGAGCTGAAAAAAAGCTGTCCAGGTAGTTCCCTGACATGGATGAGGAAGAGGAGTCCTTCACTCCTTTGTGTGGAACCCGTTCTCATCACTATTTCATGTGGAAGATTTGAAGGATGCCATCCAAGATGAAATCTCTGAACATCAAAATGACTCTGCACTCAAAGCAAATTTAAATGTGAGGATTTGGCTTCTTTCTGGTGTTCATTATCTGAACATTATCAAAAGAAATGAGCGAGACTTCTCTAAGATACCTGATGCCTTTCACCTCAACCTATAAGTATGAGATCGGGTTTTACACATTAATTAGTCCATGTCAAAACTAAATTCGGGAATCGTTTGGAGATTCAAAACGGCATGCGACTGGCTTTGAGCACCACGCAACCCAGAATAGAGAAAGTGATGGACTCAAATTTTAAGCAGCTTCATCCATCTCAGTAATCTTTGTTTGCAAATGTGTAAGAGTATATGTTATTATTGTGAAAATAGAACGTTTTGTGCATATCCAAAATTGTTTTGGATTCTTTGTAGTGTCTTTATATGAATCTATAGAAGTTGCCTGAAATTCATTCGACCTTAACACTGTGAAATTTTCTTCGCGAGGGGGACATCGGACACCCCCCTCAAACACCTCCCTCCTCAGGCTCACTGGTGCCTTGCTCCAGACTTCACAGCTAAATCTTAAGACCGCCAATATGTTACATAGTCAGTTAGGGGGTCCTAGGGTGAACAAGTTTGAAAACCACTGGTTTAATCGAAGCAATATGGTAAGAATTTTTTTTGCTCAAATGTGGTCCAAGTTCTGGTTGTGTGACTTTGATGTTTGGTTTTATGTAAAACATACAAATGTTTCTCAGTTACAATACTCGCAACTTGAGGCTGGTTGGTTATCAACTGCTTTCGAGATTGGTGGAATGCTGGGAACAGTCGCAGCCAGTTCAATCCTCATCCCGTAAGTGATAATGAAATTCAAATAGCTCCTATTCATCTGTTTATCAACTCAACAGATTTTTCAAGGAACGCACGCTCAGCATTCTGTGTGCATTGATCGGATTCAGCGTTTTCACTTTCCTCATCTTCGCCTCAAGTTCTCATTTCTCCTCTTTGGGATTAATCTTCATTTTAGCGCTTTGTGGGGCCCTTAACTGTGCTCCCGACGCTTTACTTGGTATGTAATCCCTGTATACGATTCATCATGGAATGATTATATTCACATCTTGATCAGCTGGCTCTGTGCCAACAGAAATTGGCGAATCTTTTGGCAGGGAATCTGGTGCTGGGGTTACTGGATTTGTGAATGGTATAATTCAGTGGTACATTCTGGATACAAATTAATGCATGTATGGTTTTTTTTTCTCAAGGTTTTGGCAGCCTTGGAGCAGTCCTAGAAGGTCCACTGATTGCATATATTTTCTCAAATTACGGCTGGAATTCCCTTTCTTACGCAATGTCAATTCTATCTCTGGTGGCATTTGTTCTTGTGTGTCGAGTCAGGAGCGTCCTTAGCCAAGATTTGTGATTATGTTTAAAATATTTATTTATGATGCTGAATTTCATGTACTTGTATGTAGTTAAAGGGAGGGAGAACTGGTTAAAAATGGACTTTGAGTCGTTATTTGATGCACCAAAAATGATTCCTATGCCTGGCCCACACAAGGAATATCATCGCTAACGATTTCGCGGGAGATATATTGCTAACTTGGCGTGACGTCATGAGCTGTGATGAAACACCGAGTTCCCGATCTTTTACAATGGGCCTCGTCATATCAGCGTGTCCTGCGACTAAACCCCTGGATATTTTTTATTTTCTTTTCGGAAATAGATAGAATAAACATTTTGCCACCAGTCAGGCACGAAAAAAAAATATTTTTCGCTATTTTTCTTATTTTAACAAGCGATTTTCTAGGACACCTACCATGTTTCTCATCCTGAAACAGTAAAAAGGTCAGCCAGAGTGCACCACGCATGCGCTTTCGTTTCGTAAACAACAAAGATGTCCTTTTATGGCGAAGATGCTCTGCTCTGATTGGCTGAAATCGATAGCTTCACGAGGGGAACGGGACCAATCAGCCATCAGCCAAACCAAGCCATCAGCTGACGTTTGCCTCCTATACTTCGCAATGGAAGCCATTCTCCCATAGGCGCAATGCTAACCCCGATATTCGGAATGCATTATTTCCTTACGCTTGCATCCAGGCATGGTGTTTTTGGCACGGAATGCTATCAATTGGTGCTATGAGTCAATAGAACATCACTTAAAATTTAGTTCCCCATCCCTTTAAGTTTGTATGAACGTATAGTTTTAATTATTACATGTAGTATTCTTTCTTTAGGGGATAAATTTAATTCATGCAAAATTTCTTAAGGCGTACATTTTTGTACATATAGAGCCATTTTGTACAAAATTATGCAACGGTCGATTGACAGCTTTATGAGATTTACGCTATATAAAATATAGCAGATGTCCTTAGATTTTTTAATTAGAAAGGAAGATTTTCACTGTGCGCTTAGTCATTTTACTTTTCAATTAAGTTACCTTTATGTTGTAGGTTTTTTTTTTCTCCCCCATTTTTCATTTTCATTTTTGTATTATTCTTCTGGGCCTAAGCCCGGTCTTCTACTCACTAATGTATTATACTCCTATTTTATTCCAGATAAATGCACATTCTCTCTCTCTAATCTAAAAACAAAATTCTCTTTTTTTTTTTCTTTTTTTTTTTCTTGGATGTGAACTAATCATAATTTTATTCGTGCCATTCACATTGACATACATTATTATAACAACCATAATAATAGAAATAATAAAATAATAATAACATAGTTTTGAAAAAGGATTAAAAAAAAAAATGAAAAATGAAAAAAGTTCTTTGAATCAAATTGATTGGAATTGTACCACTTTGACTGTTGCGTAAGCTATCAAACATATATGCATGATATGGTACTCTGTAACATTTATTGGAATATTTCCTTCCCCAAACAATCATTTATCAACTATTTGATCACCTACACAATCAACGAACCAGAAGAAAAAAACACACATACATGTATTCTATATGTATATATTTTTTTACTGAAGCTACACAAAATTCAGAGATATGTTCACCAGAGGGCATCATCACAGTACGCAACACGTTCATGCAATAAACTGAAGCTCAATTCGTTTACCTGAGTAGTGAGTACCTCTCCCTATACATGCATGTGTTAACAGCATTGTGACCTCTGTGGTCAACCGTATGTTTTTGTATTTTGAAATTCCTTTTGACGAATTACTCTGTGCATCAAAGTATTCCACTGTTAATTGTGACACCTGTACTGACTAACCCCTACGTCCTACACAATTGCATTATTCAATTGGTGTTTGGTTTAGGGCATGTACAGGGTTGTACACATAGCAAAGGTGAACTTTACGCACGTATAGTCAATTAGCAATTCATCAAAATATCGTCTTAGTATCACTACTATAAGAATTTCAAATAATATTCTAATATTTCACACAATTAACTACAGAGGCGAATAACCCTTTAAGAATGGATATTGGGTTGAATCGAAAAAGAAAAGAAGAAAGAAAATGACGTGCGTAGAATATTTCTGACGCCAAATGCAAATATTGTGCATCAGACACCAGCGACATCGGAACATCAGCCGTCGATTCAGATCATGTCCTGGCATTCTGCCAGCGCAGCCTTCGCCTCGAGCGTTTCAACGTGGTCGCTTCCCAGGAAAGTTTCGAAAATCTTCAAAGCTTCATTCAGCTGGAACTTGGCCCTCAAGAAACAATTGGTGGCCAAATAGAATGCACCAAGATTGTATCTAAAGGAAAAAGATAGTGTCATTAAAAATAAAACGCACGCACCAAAACGCTCGCCCGTCTATCCGCACGCACGCTTACCTGATCACAGCCACATCCAGATGGCCGTTTCCGTATGTTTCGAGCAGAATTGCCAGAGACGCCTCGTAGAGATCTCTCGCAAAATCGCTGTTTTTGTCGTCATAGACCAAAGCGATGTCGTTGAGGACAGCGGCTGACCTCGGGTGAGATGACCCGACCTCATTCCTTGTTAGATTTAGGTCACGTACAAATAAACCAAGGGACTCATCCAGACGACCTTGTTTGTAGGACATTTGCCCCAACTGCCGAATAATCTATGAATTTAATTTCATAAAAAAAAAATGAACACTGACCCGATTGATGATAGCTGAGACGTAGTGGTGCCTCCCTCCGAGAACCTTCACCGCTAGTTCTTCTGCTCTCTTCAGAACTTTCCTCGACTCCTTCATGTCATCCAACAGATATAAGGTGGTAGCATAGCCAAGCAAGCACTCTGCAAGCTGAGTCAAAAATATGCTTTGATTAGGACTTCAAATGTGCAGCAGGGCCAATGTAACCCATCAAATTTAATGCGAAATTAATGCAATGGGTTCACGAACCGCAAAGTAACGCATCAAACCGGGGGTCGGTTTGTTCAGCTAGTTATAGAGGGATAGAAACCCAACCTGCAACTTTTGTGCCGCTGAATTAAGATGCAACTGCCTGGAAATCGCTTCCTGGTATAATTTCTTTGCTCCACCTAAATCCACTTGTTTCTCACACACAGTGCCCAATTGGCGCATTATCTACGAGACAGAATGATTACATCATTTTCTGGTTCGTTTAGGGTACTTACGTCGATGACGTCAGGGTGATTACACCTATAGCGGCGCTTTTGTGAGCCTGCTTCCCGGATGACGACACTGTGGTCATGTTTGTGCAAATCTTCCAGACTGACGAGCAGCCGCTCCAACATTGATCTGCGAATACAGGTTAATCTATGAATCAGTGATCAGCTTTGTAAACACCTTGCGGCACTCAGCAGACCGAGTTCTGTGAAGAACTCTGCTAAAGATTTCTGTAACTCAGTGACATTCTCATGAGCTTCGTGTTCTAATGCATTCAGATAAACATTCTCAACCTCACTGAAATCACCCAACTGAAATGCGCTGTAATTAGGTTTAACATTGGTTTATTGTTTTCCTACCATTTGCCAATATTTAATGAGGTCAAATTTTCCCTCCTCCGTTTTGATCAAACGTGAAAAGAGACAGAGGTCACTAAGTGTCGATTTCAGTCGTGTGAAATTCGCGCATCTAGACAAGAGGAATGGCAGTTCATCGGCCTGTTGTATTGATTGAAATATTGCAGAATTGAATAATTTGGATGTCGAATCGAAATAATAGCATAGTTATCGGTTTTAATTGCATGATGTAACTCTCACCACGCGATCATCCATTTCATTGGAAGCCAAAAAGAAATCAGCTAAATTTTCATAGGCAGTTTTTTTCTTTTCTGGAGTGCTCAGATATCGAAGTTCCACCTGAAAATTTGATTGATTGATTGATTGATTGATTGATTGATTGATTGATTGATTGATTGATTGATTGATTGATTGATTGATTGATTGGTTGGTTGATCGGTTGATAAATTGATCGGTTTATTGATTGACTTTTTGAATGATATTGACTGATGCATTGTTTGACTCGCTTATTTTTTGCTCACAGCTTTCCGTAGATGGTCGTGGAAGAAGTTGAGAATTCCATTTCGATTAACGAGGTTCTCTACAATCGAGAGGTAGAGTGGAGACCAGACAACATTAGGTACCTGTTGATTTACACAAGTGAGTCAATCATGAAGTATTGAAATGAAACAAACATTGAGTAATCTCAGAAGTTCGCTTTCACTCATGCCCCGACGTGACGCCCAGATTGCTTTCATCATATCTTGCACAAGACCAGTCCTGGGAGAAAATACAGATCTTATTATTCAAACACAATCTAGTTAATTTAGCCACCGTGTTTCTTCAAAATCATTTTCCAGTCGCGCGAGTATTTTGGCAAAGAGTTCTCCTGGTGTCGCCGCGGACAAGTATTCAGCTAGTTTGCTAGTCAGCTCCCGGAAACTTCCAAAGACCCTGACCTCAAATTGGAAGCAATAGATGAATAACAAAGCGGCCAGTGACGTTGGACTGACCTCATCCAACAACCCACACAGATAGAGAGGGTTGTTGGTCTGCTCGGCGCCCACAATCATCGCCTTCTGGTCGCTGCTCAGGGTCTTGCCGTAAATGCCTTCCAAGAAACCGGTCACTATCTCCTGCTTCTCGGTCTCATTCAGCGGATGAACCTTCATGGAGCGCCACCCGGCTGACTTCACTGCTTCCATTGCCTGGAAAACACAGGAATTACTGCCTGACAACACCGGTTCATGGAGTAGCAAGTTCACACGAAGCAACCAAGATCTCCCATTTTCTCGCAATGCTCTCAAGGTCTGCCTACACGGTTGTATATCCTACGCGTGTACGTGTATGTATACCTATCGTACTCACCCTGCCTGGCAGTGTGGATAACAGCATGCTGACACCTGGAGGTAGAACACGTGGAATCCAAAGCAGATCATGCTCACTTCCTGGAATCACGTTATTCGTGAATATTCATAGCCATAACGTTGACCTTTAACCTTCTGTTCCGGTGCCGTCATCCAATTGGTTCAGCGCGTCCATCACAATGATGGTCTTTGATTGGCTGCCGGCCATTTTGAGCCAAAGAGGGAAATCTCGAATCAGATCAGAATCGGAGGAAGCAACCAGCTGAGAGAACCCGAAGTGCAGCTTGATTTCCTCACACAACCTGAAACAGAACGGGATCAGAGCAAAGAGAACAGACCAATGGAGTCTGCATACCGACGAATGACTTTGTGGTAAGAAGCACTTTCGGCTGAGCTACCAATGAAATGGACAAAGACAAAAGCGTCCGTCTCTTTCTGCTCGACGCGACTGAACCAGTTGGCAACCAGGGCAGACTTGCCACCGCCTTCGGAGTCAAGATGTCAGAGAATACAACCACAGGATGAAATCTAACCTGATTCCCCGAGAATAACGAGTGGGGTGTGGTGAGTCCCATCCATGAATTCGTTGATTTCATCAAAGTATTGCTCGCGTCCAATGTAGACGCGACACCTGGCATCCGCAAACGCCTTGTGAGCCTCGCGTTCTTGCTCCAGAGCGGTCAGTTCAGTTCCAAGGGGAAAGTCTTCGTCAAGGAGCTTCACCAGGTCCTTCATGGGCATAAACAAAATTAATAGAAGGCCAAACGATCTATAGTGGCTGAGAGTGCCTTAGACGAACATACCAGACACTACAACTATAGCTAATTCGGGTTGAGTTTTACAAATGTTTATCAAAGATTATATAAGAGATGGGATTACCGTTTTGATCATGTCACACACAGCGCTGGTTTCGTTGTATTTACGGACATTCAGTTCGTTCGTTGACTCCACGCTCTGCCTCAATGAGGTCTGTTTATTTGCATGCCACTCACTCTCAGGAGACATGGCCTGCATGAATATTCATCACTTTTAATAATTAAGCAAATTTATGCACACAATAATACCAAGAATTCCTTATCAGAATCACATCTTTCTCTGGTAACTGGATCCCGTAGATAAAAATACGAACGGGCTTTATTCTTCTCGACGTCATTAAGAACGCCGTGGAATATCTCCAGCTGAAAGAAACATTTCTTTCAATTCACATCACGGCCAAATATCAATAATAAACCTGAGTGACACTGACACCATAACGATGTTGATCCAACCACCCCAACTGGTGCGGGAAGTTTTGCATGGCGTAATCGAAACTATTGTTGAGGACTTCGTCAGGAGAGCCTTCCTGTTGCGACCACCCGAAGCGGTCGCCCATCAAGCAAATGAAGTATGGTCGACAGCGTTCAATCTGCACAGAAATAAGTGTACATTGTAACATGCATGCTAAATTGAATTGTGGGTCAACGATCGATATGGTTGGAAGTTGTCGTGAGTTCATACTTCTTGTAAGCAGATCGCAATTGTTTTTCCAAGGTTGGTTTGTTCGTGTGTAATTCCCCATCGCAGATCCACGTAATTGAAGAACACACCACGTGCAGAACACACGCCACTCATCTGTAATGAATGGATACTGAAATGGACAAAGAGTGGATCAGTGGTTGACCTCAGGGAATATCTTTTTGATCAGTTGCTCTCTTTCTCCTTTGAAGTCTCGGAAGGTACTCGACACGAAGATTCTCATCTCTCGCTTCTTCTGGTATTTCTTCTTCAACTCTCGTTTCTTGTGGGCTAACTGATCTGTGATCTGGAACTCTTGGTTCACTGTTTGAATAATTAGACGTAGGACATCACAGTGCTCTGGTCAGCACTTACCCTGATGGTGATCGACCAGCATGCTTTTGCACTCCTCCAAGAGCTTGACCACTATGCGGTCAGTTTTCGCTGTCCGTCCTTCAGCAGATTGTTCAGCCGATTGAATGACATCAACGAACGCATCTCCTTCGGCCGCAACTACTTCTCTCTTCACTCGAACAACAGCGTTTGACATGAATGGACCGTAATGGCCTCCCCAATACTTATCATCTTGACCTAGAAACAAAAATAAAATAGGTCAATAAATGACCAGTGACCACCTACCAGTGGATGTGATGGACACCCTGCGTACTCCTGGTCCGTAATCACTGAACATATGATTTGCTTGCATCCATGCATTGTCCTTGTACAAACGGTCACTCCTTCCAGTTGCGAATTCCCCGATGACCTATACCAATTACAAGACATTACAATACTGAGACACGGGTCTTCTAACATACATTGCCCTCAGCGCCGAGCAGTTGTGCTGTGAAGCTGTAGTGGCCTCCCCCGCAACAACCCTCACGATACCACTCAGATACCTGATGAGAATATTAAACAATTCATCGACTGCTGAGACTCTCTTTACCTGAATCGCGGGCGCCTTATCCAAGTAGTCTTCCTTAAAGACCAGAGACAGATCGACTATTTGATTCTTGGAGCACTCCATGAATGACGTCACGAAAGATTTTTCGGTCCCGTGACCTCCGTCCGACACATTCCAATTTCCATCCGTTTCCCAGCCAGACATATCACCAGACTGAAATAAAATGATAACGCACAAAGCCCACAACCAGCAACAAACCTCTCCGCTTGCATTGACCAGAAGGTTCTGTGACCATCCAACAATTTTCCTTGCTTTCTTCATAATTGTCCTCTTCAGGGGCTCCAGGGATTCTGACAACTTCTGCCTCTCCATCTCGTCTTCGTCTTCTTCTGTTTGGCTCTTTATCTTTTCTTTATGTTCTCTTTTGTTCAGAAGACAGAACGCTGACAGTGTTGAATTGGTCACCTCGATGCTCAGCTCATTGTTGCTGATGCTGACTGCAATTTCAGCCATGAATCCATAACAATCAGACCACTGGGTCTGTTTCTTGAGTTGCACAGAAACCTAGAATGACAACAAACAAGTATCAGCTACATGTAAGTCATGAAATTCACAAAGGGGCACCCCGGCCGATTCTACACGGTCTTAGCGAGTATAATGATCCGAAATGATTTGATATGGACAGGTGTACAATTTTCACTTACTTGATCGGCACATGCTCGTCCGTTAACCTGGAGAGACCCTGGGTTGGTTGTACTGAAGTGAAGCCGAAGGTGGAAATCTCCATTCTGCAAATCAGAAATCTGAAAATACCAGCATAAATTTGCATGACATTATTCATAAATTGGCATGATTATACTTTGTATCTGAATGTATGTTCATGCTCCCCTTCGGGTTTTGACCGATGATAGGCGTACAACATTCCATCATGAGTTCCTGTGATGATCTGCGGTGTCGATGTCAGCGGCTTCGGTTGTCCCAAACAAGTGAACTGTCGACCTAAAGGCCCAATTGGGTCAACATTGTATATAACGCGCCAAACGTTGTTGACCAACCGTCCGAAAAGTCTGCTGAGTAATTTGCGGTTCGGTTGAAGTCACTTTCGTAGACGATGCCTGAATGACTCATGTAGGACTGGCCACAGCAATTGAGAGCGTAAATGACTCCTTTTGGTTGGATGACCAGTTCCTGTGGGGATCCACTGAGCTCTATTTCACCTGTAGACATTCGAGTTAACATTTTGTTGAATGGCAAAGAGTTGTTCACCATTCTTGGAGTGGACAAACACACGAATCAAGTGGAGACCTTCTGCTCTCTCAGTTGGTTGCCAGTGGAATGAGAACTTGTCGCCGATCTGTTCGAGAGCACTGCCCTTGAATTCAGAGAGAATGCTGGTATTCCTCTTCACAGTGATGTCCGCTCTCTCCGATATATATCCCTTGACCCCATCAGCCGTGACCTCAACTCGACCTTTCACGACCTCATCTGTGATATCTTCCACTGACCCAGAAGTGAGATTAGAAATGAAGCCATATCGACATTGCCCAGTTGGGCCGTTGACGACTAAACCGCCACTATTGAGTTGGAAATTCCATGCATCAGCTGAACCCGAATATGCCACTCCGGTATTGGTTGTCATAGTTTCGGCTGTGATCTCTCCGTTGCTAAGCGACAAACGATATAGCGCAGCAGTTGTGGAATCTTCAGTGCCATCGCTATGGGAACATAGTACAAGGAAAGTTCCCGACTGGGAGGCAATGTTGTTGAGGAGCAACACAGATCCCCCGCCTTGTGCACGTCCCGCTTTCGCCTGGCCTTTGACTGGGATGTTGGTCAACACGTTGTCCCGGTTGTGGTACAAAGCGCACACACTGCGCGTCTCTCCCTTCACGGTGATCACTCCGTCCGAGTTGAACCCGAAAGTCCACGAATCTTGACCTCTGACGCATTTTACCTGAAGCTTGTTGGCTTTTGCTCCGAGGCGGATTAAATACAAAGCGGTCATGAATGTCGCCTCATTCGCTCCGGATTTCCACCCGGAGCAGAGCAGGACGCCGGCCCCTCCCCCGCTTCCACCGTTCACTGATAACGGAACGCAAACTTCATCTTCGCCGGTTGGAATTTCAAAAACGACCCCGTGACTCAAGTTGCCATGGTGACGCATATTTGAAATCAGACTGATATGATTTGTGCCAAACATGCAGTCAATCACTAGATTTCCCTGCTCATCCGTAGTCCCCATAGCAGTTTCTTCGCCAAAGTGTCCGTGATGGCATTTATCAATCAAGGTGTAGCCGGAATGATTGCTGTCGTAACCGCACCTAATTTATAAATTAAAAAGTATGAACTTAGTAAAATTAAAGCAACGGGAATGAAGTACCGGAAGAGGAATAATCCTGCGGTATTTTCCGCGTCTCCCCCACCATATGAATTGGAGACTTGAACGAGGCAAGCTCCACCTCCATTGCCGGCGTTCACGTTCAAACCGATTTTGTTGAAGTTTCTTATTGGCCATTTCGACCACGAGTCATTGCGCAGGACGGCGAACTCGTCTGAAGTAAAAGCAGATATAAAACCATAATTTCCTCCTCTGTAATCTCATCTATTCGTCGTCATTTGCCGCAATTCGCACACAGACAACGCTCTCACGTTGATTGTCCGTTCTACAGATCATGGTCGTTGGCCCTATATTGCATACCTTTGCTCGAATTGACTTCTTCTTCGTTGGAAATTTTAGTCATTGACGGGTTTCCGGTGCTCTCCAAATCACCATCGCCGTTTGCCGATTGGTTCTGGTTGGAATCCTCTTCGGAGCAGAAGAAATTATTGCGACCTAATCTTGAATCCTCGGAAGGAATCTCACGAGGCTCGTGGCGCTCGACTGTTTCTTCCGGTTGATGTAGAGACCCTTGAGGAGCCTCTGCTTCTTCTGATTGTATAAGAGACCCTTGAGGAAGCTCCTGTGCCTGCGATGAGCCACAACCCATGTTGATGAGGGACCCTGAGGATCTGCAATTAAGGAGGGTTGGATTGTATGAAGCGGGGTCTGCGCCATGCATAACATAAGAGAGACGGTATAAAGGAAGTATGCAACAACGAGAGCCAAATGTACTAGTGTCTTGGGTGCCTCGCCACCCAAGATTGCATTTTGAGCGTATGGCAGTGAGTGGCAAGTATTATGCTATCGACAAATCGATATACTCACGGTGATGTTGTGATGGTGACCCCCACTACACGATGAACGATGAAGTCCTCGCCATGGCAGCGAAGTTATCAACCGTTAAGGCAAAAAATACGCCTGCTTGGTTTGTTCAGGCAGACGCGCAATTCGCCACCCGGAGCGTTACGGGGGAGGGGACCAGACGAAATAGTACGAGATTGTAGCAGCAATCGACCAAGACACAGCTGCGCGATGTACAACTTTATTGGAACATCCTGGAAAAATATTGGCGACTCAAGCTTTTCTTCATTCAGCGTTTCGAGCTCTCACAACAGGAGCGCAGAGATAGGTTATTGGACATCGGATCTGATGGACAGACAGTATCTTGCAGCTAATCAGAACAAATCTTCCATCTCATTTTTGATGCAGGCTTAATTACCGTCGGCTTTGAGAAATGTCAAGCGGCCAGCCCTTAGCGCTGAGTCCCCCTGTCACCACCATCATCGTCGCCTCTTCTTTATATCAAGAACTCTCTCTAGCAGGAATATTTCCTCATGGATACCGACGCTCGAGTGATGCCAGTCCGTCCACTGTGAACCAGCCAACCGCGTCGAGTGTTGTGTGATATTGCGGGGATTTTCTGATCACAGATGTATAAAAAGGTCTTTACTCGGCGAAGACTATCTCCTAAGGCACAACCTCTTGGTGGATATCAATCAACGTAGACTGACACTCTAAGGATTCAATGCCTGTAGCCTGTTCCATGAATGGAACACCGCTTGGACTCTTCGACGTATTGCAGCCTGAGGACATACAGCTACGTTTAACGCTCAATCAACCGAATTGGGCGCTCTCGAAACCCAAACAATTAAGGAATTGAGGAGCATCATGCACACACACACAATCAACCAGTCTTGGATGCAGTCTCACCTCTTCGACGCGACCAGCTTAGTGCACCCAAAGCCGAGTTTGACCATATCTTAGAAGTTAGAGCTCTGCATCGTTTAACCGTCTAGAAGTTGTTGGTCGTCAGCTCTTAATTTATACGGTGCGGGAACCGAATGCAGATTGGCGCGCGCGGAGATTATCGTCGTCTCAACATTACACCGATCGAGGCCTGATCACTATTCTTGTACAGCATGTGCAAGATTTTGTTAGTAACCTGCATGGAACAACAATAATCAGTTCCCTGGATCTGGTTGGCGGATACCAACAGACAGGGCTCGAAATAAACGAAAAAGTTTACTCGCCATGTGACGAGTAAATGGGAAATCTTTAGTCGCCAAAATGTATTTTACTCGCAATTATTTTATACCTGTACGTACTTGATACAGTTGCACATACTATGTCATTTTATCAACCAATTTTAATTTAGGTCGGTCGTCTGTGGCCATGCGCTACCGAATACATTGTATAGCGCATCTTTATCTAATTAGCAATGCGTCAAAAGCGCTCAGTACTATCACTCTGCCACTATAGAAAAGTGTGTTTCCCTCAACTGAGTTATGCTGGTATCTTGTAATGGATATATGTGTCCACCCTGAATTAAGTGAGCCACGAGAGCCAACAAATGAAAATTACAAACGAAACCGCACAGATTTGTCGACGCTGCCAATCCTTTGATCGACCTGTAGCGGGAATCTTTAAAATATATATTTTTTTTAATGGTGAACTCGAACGTTGACTAAACACGTCAACTTACATCTTGGAGCATGACTTGCCAGAACTACCTTATAACATACTTTACCTAGGACGCGACTTTGAAAAGATGTGAATGCAGTAAAAACAACGGCGGCACCACAATTAACTCGTCTGATCTGGCGTCAAAATGGCGTCAGCTATACTTCAAACTTTCCCGCACGACACATGGGTTCACAGGGTTAATTGGTTTTAAAGGGGGATTGAGAAAAAATCAATTACTTGAGGTTGACCAAAGAATCTGCCCTTTACATTTTATTTGGAGAGCGAAATATTTACTCGCCATCTGGCGACCATTCTTGATATTTTTACTCGCCATGGAGAATTTTTGGCGAGAGTCTTATTTCGAGCGCTGCCAACAGATACCCATAATAGAAGATCGAGGACGTTTTAAATTTTATCACACACAAAGCAATACTTTATATCGGACCTCGGAAATCGCATTAAAAAGTGTCCCTAAAGACAGAACGAAGCCGCCACAATGTCGACCACAGTGGGCGCATATTGGCGTCCAACACAACATTGTTCAGCATGCAAAGTGGGGGGAAATGAATTTGGCAAATCATATGCTCTCGACTGAACGATATTCTCACTGTGATGTCATATGCTCATATTGAAAGATGGCTCATTCTCTCTGGATGAATACCTTTATTGTGAAACCTCGCCGTATTTTTAATACGGTCGTTCGCGGTAATTCGTTCTCGCGAGTGCTGTTTCAGCTCGCTACAAACGAACATAAGTCAATCAGAAGTATTTTGTCAGAAACCAACCTCGCTTCCATATGAAAATGTCCAACTCACTCAAAAAGAATATTTTAGCGACTCCAATATCAAAACTTGTGTATTCAATACTAGAAATGAACCGTCAAAAATCGATCTAACCTAAGAAATAGTGTTAATTGAAATTTGATCATACAGTAAAAAAAAGATCGAATTGTTGTATATTGGATTCGGATACATACGCATAAAACTGATCATGGTCACCATGTAATGAACTCCTATGTCATATGTGAAATCATGCATGCATAATTTCAGTGATTAATTATCCACATAAAATGATTATATGCATTAATTGTCATTAATCATTCACTGCATACAGGGGTCACTTGTTATGATATTGCTTGGTGAAAGAAAAAGAGAAACAAAGTTCCCCCACATCAAGCACCATGCAAGAATGGAATTTCCCACACAATTTTGCTATTGACGAGTAATTGAAAATAATTTCAATTCAAAATCTTGCTTTAATTAAACTTAAATTGCATAACGAATATAATTGCATTTACAACTGAGCATGCTTATAACAGAAGATTGTAAGTCAATACTAATAATAATCGGTAAAGAATATTTCCTCTCTGAAATTCATTGGTTTCTCACATTTTATTTTAATTATTTCATTCATTCATAAGAGGCATTCATGCAATATGATAATAAAGGGACACATGGATGTTTCATTAAATGAAAATTAATTCAAAAAATGCAATTAGAATCAGATGCACTGATATTTCAGTTTTTTTTTATGAACAAAAGTTTGACAAATAAATCTCAAGTCAGGTCAAGTCTGTAGTCTGTGGTCTGGGCAAAAATATAAAAACAATAAAAATAATATGAATAAAACAAAGTAATAAAAATAGTATGGTCCAGTGTTTCACCATAGCATTACATGTAATATAAACGCAATCATAAAAATAACATTTGAAAATAAAATTTCAAACAGTCTGAGACAATATTATAATGTAAATGCTTTTCATGGAAGCAAACATAATATTAATACATTAGCACAATTACGTATCAACATGTTATTAGGTTGAATATAATGCTATAATACAGTGATATATATGCAGAGGTTATCCAAGGTCGTCATCATCAAAGAAATCATCAAACTCTTGATAGAAATCCTGGTGAACTTGGGGAATGTCACGCGATTCACTCACGTCAGATCTGATAGAGTCATGTGTTTCACGTGCGGAAAGATTAGCTTCACAGCACAGAACATTAGGTGTAGAAGAAAGAAGAGGAAGAGGAGGCGGTGCAGGAGGTGGTGAACTCGGCAAACTCTAAGGAGAAATTACACACAGAAAGAAACTAAAATTAATAAAACCAAAAATGAAGTCAATGGCAAACAAAATCAGTAAACAAACAGCGAGTGTAGAATAAAGAAGAAAGTTCCCAGTAGAGTGGGCAGTAGAGTAGTGTTTACAAGAAACTAATTCATGGCTGCATGGGGGGCGAATACTATAAATGCACTGATACTGATGAATGAATTTGGGTCAAAAGTCACTTACAGATATAATTTATGTACTAGCATTCTGTCCCATTGGTGTGGACATGCAATAAACGTTAGCATTAGTTTCACAATACAGTAAAAGCTCGTTACAACGACCTGTTTGGTTTCAGGCAAATCGGTCGTTGTAACGAATTTGTCAGTGTAATGAATTTGGCCCATAACGCACCGACTGACCGTCATGATGGCCGGTCACTCCATAATGCCTATTGGTTTACTGTATGTAGTGTTACCTAGCATGCATACTGGATTTGAAGGATAGTTTAGGCCTTACATATTTATTTCCTGAAGAAATCAAACATTATTCTTTCATAAGCAAAAGCTGTGAATTCACACCTCGAGCGCTCGCTCTGTCGCCGGAGTTTATTGAATATTCATAGAGTATTTTTCGATCATCGGCAACGATCAAAGGACTTTTTATCTTCGTAATCAAAACAAACAATAACGCTTTGAAAGCCGACAAAGGCGACCGCTACCTATCCGTTGCTTTAATTGAGCGGGAGATGTGCATTTCACTCTCTGTGTTCAGCGTCGGCGTTCACAGCATTAATCCTTTCATCTGAGCTGTTTACCAACAAACCATTGAATTGAATCTTTGATATTTTTACCAAGGCTTAGGCAAACATTGCAACAATAACATGCCAACAACATCAGAATTTTAATTTATGTGAGTCGTCCATCGTGGGTCAGTGAACATCGGGGACAGTCGCGTGTCATTGAACATGAGCGACCTCAAGGAGACGGCCTGTTGTTGTAATGAGGTAAATTTCAATGTTAAAGGCACATTTGTTTGGCGTTTTGCCTGTCAGTGTTGGAACAATGAATTTTGTCAGTGTATCGGGCTTTTAACATTGTGGCAGATCGGTTTCAACCAACAAGCTGTTGATAAGTGAATTTGTCAGTGTAATGAGTGTCGTTGTAACGAGCTTTTACTGTATCACATATTTAAAAGGTTTTCATGCTCCCAATAAAGAAGTGCATTGAGAAGAGTTTGAGGATGTTTCAAAGCAATGCTCCCTACACAGAGGTAATATAATAAATATCTGACCTTCGATTTGAGGAAGAGGGCGATGAACTCAATCGGATCTCTGGGCGTTCTCACGCAAACCTCAACAACAGCGTCAACCAGGAGAGAGCAAAGGGAAGACTTCAAATAATCAGCATTGCTCATCACCTGCAAAAGAGATTCACAAATTATATTTACAAATCACAAACATTATGCCAGGGACCTCAACCCAGGAAGCATTGAATCGCAATCAGGCCGTCTAGATGACTGAGCTATATACTCCACACAATGAGAAATGTTCATACATAATCCATTTGATTTGCAATGAATGCATATCGTTTTGTTTAAGCAGATTAATAGCTGGGTTAACTCTTAATTATAATATCTTTATTTAACTTCATTCATCCTTCATACATTATAAATCACTGCCTGTTAGGGAGCACTCACTCTTGTGCAACCAGGTACCACATATTTTGACACTATGTAATGTTTCGATAATGTGTGGGTTTTTGTGTGTGTTGTTTTTAATGAATTTTATATGTATGCAAAAGGTTTGATAAAAAAAAGAAAAAAGAAAAAAAGATCCTCCTGTGGTGGACATGGTTGGGATTACCGGGGTCAGAACCCGAGTTGAATTCTATGTTTAAATTGTATTTGATGAGAAGAGAAAAGAACAGAGAAATCAACACGGTTACACGATCACAAATGAACAGAGCCAAAAGGTATAGAGAAATATCACCTCGAGCAAATTGTATTAAATGGATTAAATGTTAATGGATTAAATGTCCTAATCCAACTCAATAATCCAAGAGAGAGAAAGGCATCTCATTCAACCAAAGCCTAATGTTAATCTATCAAACAACAAATTTCCTTCCAAAGGTGACAAACTGTCATTCCGTGATCTCCATATTGAATTAAAATTGATTTTTCAATGGCAACAGCGCATATTATCGCCCCAGACAGAACCTGAACGATTCAATCTAGTTAATCAAAAGTGAAAAGACGATTCACTCCGGATATTCTGCTGCTAAATATAACTTATAAGTGAGACAA